>JAECWS010000105.1:0-512548 GCA_018150905.1 Drosophila ambigua
GCAACTCCGCTGCATGTATCGAGTTGGTGAACGATACCTACGCGCGCTCCTTGAAATTTAAATGGTGTCTCTCTAAGTGTTTACAGTACTCTACTTATATTACTACAATTCGGCCATCCTGACCGGAGTGCTCCTGAACTCCTTATAGTTGCCTTGGCTTCTTGTTGGCCTTATTTTTAACAGGTGGTTTCATTCTTATTTTACTATCCTTAATCTATATATTACAATCATTTTGTCTGTCATTTTTCCCTGTGACATTTGCCTCGTTTCCTTTTCCCAGCCATGGCTTCATATTCGCTACCGCCCACACTCCTTTGTACGGGATCCTAGACTGCTGAAATCCTTCTACATCTTCCAATACGTATCTATCGTTTCTTAACACTTTAGCTATCCTATACGGCCCTTTGAACTTCGGAATAAGTTTTTTAGATACCCCTATATGGGTATCGAAGTTTTTCACCATGACTAGATCGTTGTCTTTGTATACATGTGGCTTTTTCCGTCTTGCGTCTGCTGCCTGTTTATTGTAGTCCTGTACCTTTTCCTGATGAGTGTTTGCTTCTGATCTAATTTTTTCTAAATCCCTGGTCACTCGTTGCTCGGTTAGCTCTTTTAAACAATCACCTAGTAGATCTGACACTTCGCCTCTCTGCCTGACCCCGAATAACATACGACTCGGGTGTTCGTTAACTGTCCTTTGAATTGTGTTGTTCATTGCGTGTTCAACTGTTTGTACCACTGTATCCCAGTGTAAACCTTTCTCCGGGTCGACGAGCTTTGCGATCATTGGTCCTAGGCTTCTGTTAACTCTCTCTACCTGGCCGTTGGCTTGTGGCGATCCTGTAGCTATCTTTATGTGCTTAACGTCGTTCTGCTCTAAAAAATCCCCGAACTCTTTTGACGTGAAACAGCTTCCTCTGTCTGATACGATGCATCTCGGTCTGCTGTAAGCTCGAAAATAATCGTTCATTGCCTTAACTGCTTCCCTTGAGTTAGTGGTTTTTGTTGTGTAAAGCCTTACAAACTTGGTGACCGCGTCTATAACTACTAATATATGCTTGTTCGCTCTACTTTTGTCAACCGGTCCAAAATGGTCGATATGTACCACGTCGAATGGAACCGATCCTTTTGGTACCTTGTGCAAAAACCCTTCCTCCTTTCCGTGCTTCGCCGAATACGCTAAGCATTTGAGACAGTTCTCTATGTGCTTCTTGGTTTTTTCCCTAACGCTTGGGACCCAGTAACTCTTCGATATCGCATCGGTCATTTTGTCTATTCCAATGTGTCCTAACTCATCGTGGTATTTATAGAGTACATGGCTTTCCATCTCCTCGGGTACGCAGAACAGGAGGGTATCGTTATCCTTCTTTCTATATACCACTCCGTTTCTCATCTCGTAATGTTTGTGCTCGGACTTCTGCAATATCTCTTTTAACTTTAACAATTTGTCGTCTCTGTTCTGGCATATTATTAGGTTTTCTTCAAAAGTGTTCGTGTCTATCGTCAGTATCTGTGTAACTCTGCTAAGAGCGTCCACGTGTTGCATTCTGCTCCCGGCCCTGTGCTCTAACTTGTAGTCATAATTCTGTAACTCTAACGCCCAGCGGGCGATGCGTGGATTCAGTTCTTTCTTGTTCAGTGTCATGGTTAGTGCATTGCAGTCTGTCACTATCTTAAATGGTATGCCTTGAACATATATTCTGAACCGTTGAAGGGAGTAAATTATCGCTAGAGTCTCTAGTTCGAAGCTGTGATATTTTGCTTCGGTGACTGTCGTCCTTTTGGAAAAATAAAACACTGGGTGCATCTTGCCATCGCTCTTCTTCTGCATTAGTATCGCTCCGAACCCTAAAGCGCTCGCGTCGCAATGTAACTCTGTTGGATCTAGGGGATTATATAGTGCCAATATTGGCGCTTCCAACAAGTTACTCTTTAGCTGCTCGAAACACTCTAATTCTGTGGCTCCGAACTCAAACTTTCTGTCTTTTTGACGAGATCATAAAGAGGCTTTGCTTTCGTCGAAAAATCCTTCACAAACCGCCTGAAGTAAGAACATAGCCCTAAGAAACTTTGTACTTCGTTCGTTTTCATTGGAACTGGGAACTCTTTCACTGCCTGTAATCCTCTGGAGTCCGGTTTAATCCCGTTACCAGAAATAGAATAACCCAGGTACTTGACTTCTGACTGCAAAAATTCGCATTTATCTAACCTCAGCTCGAGTTTGTTTGCTATCAACCGTTTCATCACTTCTTGTAGAATTTCCATGTGACTGTCACTATCTTTTGTCGCTATCATTATGTCATCCATGTATATTATCACTTTGTCTTCTTTTACCATGTCAGCGAAAATCTTGTTAGTGAACCTTTGAAAAACCGCGGACGCATTGCGCAGTCCAAATGGCATTCTTAACCACTCGTATTGTCCCATCGGCGTTGTGAAAGAGGTATATTTGACTGAGTCGTTGTGCATGAAAACGTGGAAATACCCGTTTTTCAAGTCTAATTTAGTGAACAGTCTTTTTTCTGCCAGTTTGTCCAACAGGTCGTCTATCAATGGAGTCGGGTAGTTGTCTTTTATCATTCCCTTATTGAGCGTGCGATAATCGACGCATAACCTTAACTCTCCTGATTTCTTTTTATTAGTACTATGGGCGAGACATATTCCGACTCGCTGGCTCTGATGTAGCCTTTCTCTGTGTACTCGTCTAACATCTTTTGAACTTGCGCCTTTTCGCTATACGACAGCCTTCTGGGGGGACAATGGAACGGTTTTTCGTGTTCGAAACTTAATTTCATCTCCCACTTTGTTTCCGGTAAATCTGGTCTGATTGCGTCCACATAGTCCGTTCTGAACAGTTTCATAAGCCTCTCTACTAGTTCCTGGTTACAGTCTGTACCTACTTTCAGGTCACACTCGCGCTTTACGGCGGGATATTCGTGCGGCAGATCGCAAAAGTTGACCCGGATGTTCTCGCATGTATCAATGTCTTTCAACCGCCCCCCTGCTGCACCATCTTTCCCTCCGAAACACTTGTTTCCTCCTTCCCCTTCCTTTTCTCCTACGTACTCGTCTTCTGCTTTACCTTCTTCTTCTCCTTTACACTCGTTCTCTACTTCACACTCACTTTCTTCTAACCACTCACTATGTATTACACACTCTTCTTCTAAACGCTCGTTTTCTCTTTCACACTCATTCTTCTCTTCGCACTCGTCTTCCTCTAAACACTCATTTTCTCTTTCACACTCATTTTCTCTTTCCCAATCATTTTCTATGTCGCACTCATTTTCTATTTCACACTCATTCTTCCCTAACCACTCATTTCTCTCTTCTTCTTCGTCTTCCGTCTCACACTCCTCTTCTTCGTAATCGTCATTTTCAGCTTTGCCAACGTTCTCTTCCCCACTCTCATTTTCCTTGCAAATGTCACTTACAATCTTAAATTTACATAATCTCATAAAATCTCTACCTAATACAGCCTCATGGCCCATCGACTCGTTTGCCACTACTAATAGTTCAAAGTTAATTTGTTCTTCATTAAACATTACAAAACCGGAAACTTGTCCGAAAACACGAAGTCTACTGTTGTTAAGACCAACGTATGTGTGGCTCGTATTTTTATTAATAACAAATGTAGGCTTCTTTGTTTCATTGCCATACTGTGAATAACATGAACTTAACTCGCCTTCTCGGCCTTCTGTCGCATTAATTTTAGTTACTTGGTTGTGGTATGAACTTAAATCTACTTGATTAATATTGTGTCCATTTGTGAGGCACGAGACCTTTACAAAACTTATTGGGCTCCCTGAGTCGATGAGGCAATTTAAGAAAAAACATTTATTACTAAAATTCTTAATGAATATGTTAAATTTACGGATGTATTCGTTCTGTACCTTATCTTTCCGTTCACCGCAATGTGCTATCTGGTGGTTCATGCTGCCGCATCCGTAGCATGCTCCTCTTTCACGCTTGGGCTTGCGACAATCCACTGCCATGTGGCCCAACGAGTTGCAGTTATAGCAGCGGACCAGTGACGAAGACTCTCCCGAGATGCTCCTTGCTCCTGGTGGCGTGTACTTCTTCGGCAGCATGACTTTCTCGAAAGCCCTCAGCAGCTGATACGGCGCGACGAAACACTGCATATGGGCCTGACGGCGCAGTGTCTCATCTGGGATACCCTCGACGATGCCGTCGATTAGCTCTTCGGCGTCGATGGCTATGCGAGACGCTAGCATCATTTTGTCGTTGAAGTAGCCGACGAACTCCTCGTCGCGCATCCACGACCGTGACTCAAACTTGCGGCGGAGTGATAGCTTGCTTTCCTTGAGTTGAAATGTATTCTCCATTATGTTTAATAGTTGATCAATTGGCATGGACATGTGCTGTGCCTCAGAATGCAGCCACATTAGGGCATTGTCTTTCAGCTTTGACATCAGCAGCATCAATAGCTGCTCATACGACAGTTTGTTTATCTTTGCCGTCGCTCTGAATTGCGCGATCCAAGCAGTGACGTCACTATTGTTGCCAGAGGTGTTGCCGTGGTAGTTTGGCAACATGTCTTTCGCAACATTGAGTCGCGAGAGGCTAGACTCAATGTTGACAGACGTGCCTGCACCCAGCGGAATATTCTCGCTCTCTCCTCCCTTTTGCAGCTTCAGCAACTCAATTCGTAACTTCAAGGCCTCGATTTCGTTTGCTAGATCCGTTGCTTTTCGTTGCTCCTTTTGTGCTTCTGGTTCGTTGTTGTAGTTGTCGTTTGTCGGCGATACGATGGCCGACGTCGCATTATCGGTCTCTCCTTTGTCCTCACCGTTAGAATGCTGACTGGCGTCGTGGTTTTTTGTCGAATCTGGATTGTTCTGGAACACCTCGTCTACCGACTCGCTCTCGTCCATGTCTGCTGCTGGCGGCCCCTGTCCGCGTGCTTCCAGTGGGACTTCATTTAAACGGGCTGCCATGGCGGCTTTGGTCCCGTTCTTTGGCAAGTTAAGGGACTCAAGCCACTCCCGCAGTTGTGCCGCTGAGTATTGCTCTGCTCCAACCAAATCCGACATTTTCACTTGGAATTTTTAGTTTTGTTTTAATTGCAGCCGGCGTCGATTAAGGGTTGACGAAGAAAAAAAAAAAAAATGTGTAATTTGCTTGTGGCGACTATGGTTCTGATCCCACTTCTGAATTTGTAGGGAGCACGAGAATCACAAAAAGGCGCACGATTTAAGTAGTTTAATCTTTTTTTATTTCGCTGGGTCAGTCTTCAGCCGCTCGTATTCTCACCAAAAGTCCCGGCTCCCGTCACGATCGCCGCTTCCTTGCCTATCGATATTATCTCTACGATCTTTTCTAATATATTCTACTCGCAACTCCGCTGCATGTATCGAGTTGGTGAACGATACCTACGCGCGCTCCTTGAAATTTAAATGGTGTCTCTCTAAGTATTTACAGTACTCTACTTATATTACTACATGATTTATTTGGAATTTTTAAATATTTTATCTGCCTACATATTTTGCTACATCTGCCACATACACATACACACTGTAGATTATACAACTCCTCCGCTAAAGGGCGCGCGTACACTGCACTGGGCAAGAGTGTGCCGGAAAGGGTGGGGTTAGAAACTGCAACTTAATTTATTCATTCTGGCTATAATATTGATCCGATCTGATTCAGATTCGGCAATCGGGTAGATATGGTCATTTTCTACGATACTGCGTTTTTCGTTTTCTTCCTTTTTTATACCCGTACTCAAAAAGGAGTTAGGGGTATATTAGATTTGTGTTAAAAATGGATGTGTGTAACGCAGAGAAGGAAACTTTTCCGACCCCATAAAGTATATGTATTCTTGATGAGCATCAATAGCCGAGTCGATATATCCATGTCTGTCTGTCCATCTGTCCGTCTGACCGTCTGTCCGTCTTGTTGAGCGCCTGGATCTCAGAGACTATAAAAGTAAGGGTAACCAAATTTGGTTTCCAGACTCATGTGATATCACACAGCTACAAGTGTATTTCAAAATTTCGCCCCGCCCCCTTCCGCCACCACAAAGGACGAAAATCTGTAGCAGGCACAATTTTTAAGATACGGTAAAACTAAAAACGCAGTCTCGTAGAAAGTGCCCATATCTACCAGATTGCCGGATCTGAATCAGATCGGATCGTAATTCTAGCCAGAATGACAAAATTAATTTTCAGTTGCTTCCCCCGCCACCTCCCGCATGAGATCCACTACTCTACCTCTTTCTCGCTGTCACACTCTACTGCGTTTTTAGTTTTATCGCATCTTTAAAATTCTGCCTGCCACAGATTTTCGTCTTTTGTGGTGGCGGAAGGGGTGGGGCATCACATATCACATGAGTCTTGAAACCAAATTTGGTTACCCTTACTTTTATAGTCTCTGAGATCCAGGCGCTCAACAAGACGGTCGGACGGACAGACGGACGGACAGACGGACATGGCTTAATCGACTCGGCTAGTGATGCTGATCAAGAATATATATACTTTATGTGGTCGGAAACGTTTCCTTCTCTGCTTGCACACATCCACTTTTACCACAAATCTAATATACCCCTTAACTCTTTTTTGAGTACGGGTATAAAAAATTGGTTTGTGGGCCTATGGACAAAACAGCAGCGAATATTTGGAATATTCGGCATTCGGTCGCAGAACATCAAGGATACATTTTCGTAGAATTTGATACAGCACGAACTTCCCGATCTGTCCTCGCAGAAACACAGTCTCTCCCATAAGCTTGCATCATATTTTAGCAGCCGCTTTTATGAAAGTGTGTCTGCTTGTCTGTGAGGTACTGTCGACGCCTGGAAAATCCAAACGCGACGCGAAGCGCCAGTTATCGTTTTCGCACTTCAGTTTCTTTTGTCATTGTCATTCGTTGGCAGGCGAAGGTCTACAGGGGGCAGAATTAGGCGGAAGAGGAGTGCATCTGTGGAGGCTTCAGAATTGATGGCAACGACTTTACATCAGTACATTTTGCCGTTTTTTTCCTGGTGCTGATGGTGCTCAGCGCTACTTGAACAATTTAATTTTGATTATTGCAAAATTAAATGTCAGCATTGTTTCTCCCACTGTGTTCATTGTGGCAATGTTCAAATTCTGCGCGTATGTGTGAAAATATGTACGTTTCCATAGTGAAACTACAACAATGGCAACAAACTAATTCTATTGACTTTGCTAATGACGTAATTAAGCGCATTTGCCAAACTTTGCGTATACGCTATGTGCCTGGTTTACATGCTCTGCTGCTGCTTCCTCTATCGGGGATGCTGCATTGTGCTTTTAATTAAGTCCATTTTAATGATGGCGCTGACCACAAAAGCTTTTCAAGTGACGAATAAAAAAAAGCAAGCGAGGATCCGCCGGGAAGAGCTCTAAATTCGGGGGAGGAGCCGAAGTGGAGGCAGCGACAGCGAGCAAAATATTTTGACAGATTGCGAGCCAAGTGTAAATTTATGTAAATTACGTCAATAAAAACATTTCGGTTTTTCCCTACTTTTTTGTTGTATTTATCTGGGGCAGGCCGTTATGATTTGGCCAAGATGGTGGAGAGTAGCCAGGGCGCCGTGCCTCATTTTCTATTAACAACTGCGTCCATAAAAACGACACTGACAATGCTAAGAGAGGACAGGGCAGCCCCAGAGTACGCAGCGTCGAGGCCAGCGAAGCGTCCAAGCAGAAAACCAACTACGGGACAGCCTCATTTGCATGTGGCGCACTCCGCAGTCCTTCTCCCTCTACCCCTCCTAGCCCGTTCCCCTGATGAGACCAGCCGTCACTGTCCGTGCGTCAGTACGTCACAGTCGTCACCATGTGGTTACGTCTGTGACAGTGGAATTAATGCCACGAATTACAGTGGTATCAATACTACATAGGGCATTGTGCAACTTTGCAGATAATTTCACACTACTGAATGCAAGTGTTTACATTATACAATGGAAATAATTGTTTTTCTACTATAAACACTTTTTTAGCATAAGTACTGAAAATTAAACTTTTTATTTTTAGCTTAGTATTTAAAGTGGCACTGATTGCTGAGATGTTCGCTCAAAAGACGTCTAAATCCAATATCGAATATTGGGCTCACTCTAATTCAAGTATGTACCCCTGAATTTACATTTGTTTTCCACTGTGCCAACTTTCGCTTTGCCTTCAAGTTTTGCTTTTGGCGCACGTTTTTGTCTTTGGCCCTAATTCTGGCATCAGCACAGAGGCTAATCAACGCCAGCCAAGTTGGACGGGAATCGTTAGACAGACCATAAACAGGGCCAGACCATGGAGGTGGGGGTTGCCTGCCAAAGATGGATGGGGCTAGGGCCAGGGGCTGAAGCCGTAGATGCAGAGTTGCGTGGCTTTTGGGCAAGCCAAGGAAAACCGCTAAATTTTATTTAATTTTTGTTTAGCCGCGAAAAGTGGCGTATAAAATTTACTTTGGCTTCGAGGATGAACGATAAAGATGAGACTGAGCGAGACACAGGCGGGGGACATAAAATAATGGAAATTGCCAAATGTGACAGCCACAAAGTAGCAAGTGCGGTGGGGGGCGTCGCTTGAAGGGGCAGGCGATTGCCGTAGCACAGCGAGTGAAGATCGTATAATCCTAGTATAAATTTCCAAAAAAAAAATAAAGAGAAGGAATATTCTGCACGTTAATACCGCCGCCAAATAGAATTAGCTTTTCTTTTTTCCCCGCTTCTGCTGGTAATCGCCGCCCCATTTAAGCGGGCAATTTGAATTGCGTGGACGGGGATACTAAAAACTCTCATATGTGAAAACGCAGCCGCAACAGTTTCTCTCTTTGCGGTGGCTCAATGTGGCCGTTTGGGCTCCTTCAAAATTGCGTCGCTATGGCCAAAATGGCCAACAATAAAAATGCCGTTTGCTGCATTCTCATGCACGGCCAGCCAAGACCGAACCGAATCGAACCAAAACCAACCAAGCCTCGGGGTGGGTGGCTACTTACACAAAACTTTGGCTTTGTCCACCCCGGTGCAAGACATAAACCAAAGAAGCAGAAGCAGGGGCATAAGAAGTCCTGTTTCTGGGGTCCGCGCTCCAACACAGCGCCAGGAAACAAACGAGCATTGAAATTGAATTTAACAGCAAACAGTTTTAAGAACCAAACCGCTCTGAGCATGTGTGTGGGTGGGCAGCTCATATGAGGCTGCGAAAGAAGAGGAGCACTGCGAACATACTCAAAGGAGGGACCACACATCGAATCTTGCTGCGAACTGTGTATGCGCTAATGGAGATTGATTTGCTCAGCGCAACACTGCGTATGCGTAATGTATCTATATATGTATTTGATAGCATTTCAAGATTCAATGGAACCCAACTGAGGCCAGTGGTAATTTTCCAGCGTTGCTTGCTATAAATTGGCTGGATAAACTTCGAATTTATCATAAAATAAATCAATTGAAAACATTGCATAGAATATATAGACAATTAAATAATTTACCCAGACAATACATATACATAAGACGGGGTTATCTCATAAGAGATATGGTTCTTCCTTATGATTAATTCATTAAATCATAGCTACCTCTTATAATTTATCAGTAAGCAATTACTAGATGCCGATACTGCGGACTACGCTGAATATTGTATAAATTCTCGCCAGTATTATATCCATGGATTAAACTCCCTGATTTCCAACAAACTTATGCAAATTGTTCGTAGCAGTTTATCAACATTGTGAAACACCCAGATCCCACTTCTTTTCTAGCTAATCCCTAGCCTGTGACTGGACTCGTCCCAGAACCAATGGACCTCAACTAGAGAATATCAATTTGTGCGGTGCAATGTTGCTTGGAGTTCTATGGGATATCAGGAATAGCATCATTTGCCACGTCTGCGACTTATCGCCTAAAGAAATGGGCAGAAAAATAGATTTCTATAGCATTGGTGCAGTGGTGTGCGGGGGAGTGCGGAGGAGTGCTGGGGTGGCATATGTAACGTAACTTGCAAGAGCAACAAGGAGCGATAGAAACTTATGTTGCGGATAATGCAACGGATTTCATTATTTCGGCACTTACGACCGAATAACCACTAACCAATGTGAACGACGGGGCAGTGCCAGCAACGAAAACTCTTTCGGGCGGAAGGCCACACCACACAGCAGGAACAGAAACACAAACAGCAGCAACAACCGTTGCAACAAACGACAGCAGTTATAGACTTAAACCTAAACATAACGCTCCTTGCAACGGACTCCCAAGTATGAAAAGAGGGCGCTCGAACCGATTATCCGACAGTGAAATACCTCATACTAAGGTTTATTTTAGAAGGAAATTATTTGATAACACCCTCGGGAGCCAATTGTCCATATAACACTAAAGTTACAGATGGTAATGTGGAAACGGAACTAGCAAGCATGGCATCACAAAAGAATCCAGCAGCAAGTCGAAACGACAGTTTCTAACTCAACACGGACACAGGGTATTAAAAGCGACTTATAGTGGTGAAGAGAGAGCACAGATCCCAGTTCGAACAACGAGTAAATGAGCTGTCAAAGTTTTTAATGCAGAAATAGCAGCAAGAGCAGCAGAAGTGGTAGCATCGCATCGGCCACGAAGGGAGCCATGAGCACGAGCTAGACAAGTAAATCTTATTGTGCAGAAAATGGCAAATTTCCCCAGACGGCCAAAACCAGCCAGTCTGTGGGGCGAGGAGATGTGGTGTGAGATGGCTTACTGCACTGCAGCTACTAGGATTTTCGCAGCATTGAGTGGACGTTTGATTGAGAAAGAATTGTATATATTCCCGAACGTATTAAGTGCCAAGACGCTAAAAACAAACAAGAAGACAAAAAATGCGCAATATTAACAACAGAAGACCTAACCCGAACAGCCCGTTAGGAGTCACAATAACAAAAGCAGGGAAAAGCGCAGTGAAACGCTACCATTAAAGCTAAATTTCTATGTTGAGTGTACATTGTACAGTCAAAAATAAAATTTTGTAATAATGAATTACTGAATGGGTAATGGCTGAACTTATTTTAAATTAGTAGTTTTCAGGTAAGGTAATGTAACAATGAAGTAACACTACTCGACATACTTGAACTTTTGATTTAGGCTGTGAACCAAAATGACTTTTTCTGATAGATTTCGGGATTTAAAAATTTGTTTAGTACTTTATTATTTTTCTATGGGTTCATTTTTTTAAACATTTTTTAAAATCTGGTATTTATTGTCTTGGTTTTTTTCAGAGGTAGTGCTTCTATTTTTCACATAACTTAAGTAGCTTATATCTGGTTGACCGTTTATCCATTTTAATGAACAATACCTTAAACGACGCCTAATTAATGCGTCTATCTAAAACCAAAAATGCATGCCAAGAACTATTCTTTTTCGACTATCTTTCAGACGTTAAGCTGCAGATACAAAGGGTCTGGGTATGATTTATAGCTGCGTTTGTCATCTTTTCAGAAATGGAAAGTTCTATGCAACCAGATAAGACACTAAAGTTATGTGAAAAATAGAAGCACTACCTCTGAAAGAAAACTACACCATAAAAAAAAACCATAATTCGTTAAAAATTTGTAAACCCCGAAATCTATAAGAAAAAGTTATTATGGGCAACAGCCTAATTCTAGTGTTGACTGGTGTAATTATTGATTTGGAGAAAAATACAATCATAATACAACAAATAATTCTCAATGTCTAGCACAAAATAAAAAGTTTCTGTTCCTATTATTGTTATAAGATATAGAAAGTGTATAAAAAAGAAAAGTCTTTAAAAAGGTACACCTAGATCGACTAGAAGCAGTCAATGGTCAATATGGTTATGGTTAATAATGTTGTGAGTTAGGGAAAGAGGAAGAAAAGAAAGAAGAGGCAAGGAAATTAAATATCGGGCGGAATTTCACTGCTATACTAATAACTACTTCTAATAACGTTACACCGGTGACAGTATCTATGTGATCTATTTGATCATCCACTTCAGTATCAATGCAAAATTATGATGTGTAAATAAGGCTCAGTGCATGAAAAATTTTCTGAGCGAGCGAAGTGAGTGCACCGGTGCTTGCCGGGTGTCTGCTTTATTCTTTTAAAACTGGTTTCTAATGAGCTCGCGATTTCAAAACGAAATTGCATACAGCACAAAAATAAAAACTTGTAGGAGCGGGGAAAAATATGAACAAATGAACAGATGTTTTATGTTTGTATTTAAATAATGGAAAAAATTTATTTTCGTATATTCCAACAATTCCTGTAAAATGGTTCCAAATATTTTCATCTATCGGAAAGCTACATCATTACTGGGAATTAGCTAATATTTTTTGACGACCTCTTCAGATACTTTGCCACAGAACCAACCCCTGACAAAATCGAGCAGAGTACTGCTAGCCATCATTCTTCTCCTTAAACTTAATACATTTTTTCATTAATCAGATTAATGTCGCCAATGGCATCTATCCTTGAAACTCAATCAAAAAGTGGGTTCCGTGTAAACTCGCTTGTGGCGTAAAATTTCTATCTCTCCAGCGAATATTTTTTTTTTACAACTTTATGAACTTTGGATCCCTACGATTTTGCTTCTGTTCTCCTCATTGCTATAATTTTTATGTCAAAATATAAATTAAATTTTTTTCTTAACACGCGATTGTCGTTTTGATGTCACAGCCACACATGAGGGGGACTAGCGAAAAGGAAGTATAGGTTGGAGGAGGTCACACAGTCACGTCTTGAATGCCAGTCGAGCTGACACAGTTTGTTACTTTCAGCAAAAGCGTTTTCCCCAAAAGACGCCAGACGATGGCGACGACGTCGCCTGCAGTCGACACTCAAAAAGGTTGCCCGTGGAATTCCACAATTCACCCTTCGGAAAGCTTCCTTCCTCTTAGGAGTTCCCAGTCCAGGTCGAACGTCGCTCACCTTGCGGTGTGCCATTTTCGAGAAAGAAGTTCATTACTCATAAATGCTGCACATGGCACGGCCCAGGAGATGGAGATGTCGAGACTGGATCCTGGCTCCTGGGGGGGACCTCCACACCCATTTAAACAACAACAAGAAGGAGGGAGACGCTTGTGGCATGAGAACGTCCCTCCCCTTCCTCCACGCTATATGTTAAGAGAAATCTGCAGTGAGCTTTAAGTGTTATCGGCAACACGCATACACCGAAAAGACAAGCCCTTAGCTTACATCTCCCCGCAGCTCCAACTACCCTTGCCAATCCAACGAATGTGACGACGTGGAGGACATTTTCATTTTATGACAGGGCTTCCTCCCTGGCGGAGAGAGAGCGAAAAAATTGTTGCCGTAACCACCGAATACTTCTACGTGTTTGCGGCCGAGTTCAAAGATTTATCAGCTTCGACTTCGACAAGGCGCTGTCGTCAAGTTCAGGACAGATTTCCACATCCAGCTACAAGTATATATGGGACCACCTCTCCACCTATTCCTCTCGCCTCATCTGCTGTGTGTGCGGTTATTTGAACAGATTTAATACCCACGCAAACGTGTGGGAACTTTAAGTGCTGCCCCTAGTCACAAGGAGTTGACGTCTCCTGCCGATCCAAGGGACAGAAAAGGAAATGTAGAAGTTCAAAGAAATTTGATTTTCTTTTCGAATGCATAAATGTGAAACCCACCTTCAGGTTCACACATCAAGAAATCATCAAAAGTGGCAGAAAGTGGAATGGCCAATTATGTTTGACCTGCCTGCAGTGTTACATAAAAAGAGGCTGCCAAGACTATTCAAATTATGTTGTAGGTAGGCTAAACTTCAAAACTTACTTGCTTACTTGCCCTTTAGCACTCATGGTGGAACAAGTTTGGAAGGGTGTAAAATAAGATGTTAAGAATAAGAGAGGCTATTATCCTTCCACCTAATGACCAATATTGTATTCATGCAACAACATTTTTTTAATACATTTTTAAAGATTTAGGCGCTCATTAAGACGGACGGACGGGCTGACAAAAAGTCGACTCGGCTTTTGATGCTAATCCATAATATATATACATTATGTGGTCGAAAACGCTTCGTTCTGACTGTACTCACATCAACAAAAAATCACACAATTAAATAAGGTCTCTTTGTTGAAGATAAATTCGTTTTATAATCCTAGTTACTCGAAATTACCACAAATAGTTTTCCAACGATTTATATAACATTCCCGTTCTTCACCTTCTCAACGGGTAGCCACTTTTAGGCAGTCCATTGTATAGGCCTCATTTAATCGTTCCCCAAAACGAAATCAGACAAGAACACATTCATATCGCTCTGCTGCCCTTTGTTCCCTTCTCAGACAGCCACACCACTCGGCGGTTTGTTTGTAGGCGGCAATTACTTTTATATCGGATTCCTGTTTGCTCCCGGTTTTCTTAACAGCAATAGCCACAAATCGATAGCCCCCAATGTTTGCGCAACTGGCGCGAGATTCCAGCTTCAGCTACAGTTTCAGCCTCATTCGATTCGATTCGATGAGATCTGAATGCTGGTTCGGTTACTGCTGTTGCTTCTGCGGCCATTGTGCCAATTGCTTTTGGTCCAGTGCTGAGGACGGACGGGAAGAGTTTACTCCAGAGGAGTGGTACTGAAGTCGTCATCCAGCTCTCTGGCCGCAGTCATCGTGAACACTTATGTCGATGCCCTATCCACCCCCAGCCGCAATGGCAAGTGGGTAATGGCAACGGCCATAGCAATCGCAATCATTTCATTTCCCTTTTTAATATACGCTGCACAAGCACATTAGAACGGCCAGCGGGGTACGGCCAAAGCAAAATTCTAACCAAACCACGTGCCAGACTAGACAACACCCATCCCTTTCCACGGCCCCACAGCAACGTTATCCCTATTGCAGTTTTTAGTTTGTATAAGTAGTCATCGGAGGCGTTTCTCCACCCACGATTATTTTACTATTTACTCTCTCCCAATCTTTCTACACACATATAGTATCTTTCCCTATTCAGCTGCCGTGAACGATTCTGCGAGTTTTGCTTCCGTTTACAGTGGTTGCAATTTTTCGATGAGTTTTAATGGACTTAAATCTTTTTGAAGCCTATTCGAGAGTCCGCCTTCTACTAGGGATGGGAAGGACCTTGAAATATTCAAAAAACAACGCACGAACATAGAGCTAATACTGATCAACGTTGATTGATTCCCGTATAGTGCGATACTGGTGAAAATAATACGGTTCCCTCGGTATAACAGTCAAAAATATCATTTCTAGTGGCAAATAAATTTTTGTAGATTTTATATAAAACAGAAAGGCACAAGAAACATGAGGTACGATATGCAATCAAAAGAGTATTCAGATATTGTGACAAACTATCTTTCGACAAAAATGAAAGCTATGGTCCATCTCTAACATCGTCCAACTACGCCCAATCCAAAATATTCCCCGCCCACCATCCATTCCACCTCAGCGCTGGACACAGTGCCGAGGCCAGCCCAACATTTTTACCGGCGCACACGCGCGTCTTGGCTAATTTTGCATGCAACTCAGACAGCTGAACGTCCGTTCCTCCTACCAAAAAGCCCTCACTCATCGCTGTGACCCTCCAACCACAAACAACCAACCACCCGCCATACCATGACCCCACCATCTGTACGTTTTTTATTGTGAATGAATAACAGGGGCCAACACAGGAGGAAAAAAGAGAAGGAAATGTGGGGTGGCAGGGGACACGGCCCGCGGGTGGTAAACGATTTAGCACTCACATTGATTGCGTAGTTTTATTTATGCTTTTTTCTGCTCCCTTTTTTATATACATGCATGGATATCCATGTATTTATATTTATTTGTAGACCATAAAGTGCATATTAAAGCAGGCGCACAGACTGTAAAGGGTCAGCAATGGGTTAATCATTCCAATGCGGGTTTGGGATGAATAGCAGAAGAGTAAAAAATGCTTAATATTAAATTTTGTATTGATCGGAAAAGAAGTGAGAGATTATAACCACATAAGAATTAACGTTACGAAAGCCTCTCAAACGGAAATGCATCCCTGTTTCAGTCCTCTAAGGGACACCAAGCAGTGGTAGTGCTACTACTCCACGCTCCTTATAAGCGGTAAAAATGTCCCGCTGCTGGGTATACCCCAACTACTCCTATTTCTGCGCTTTACTGATAACCAACACAAATTGTTAGCAGCACGGACCTACAGTACATAACCTACATATAAATAACAACTCTCTGGAGATAAGGGCCCGGAAAAAGAAAGTAAATGAATGAAGTCCAGCATTTTGGGTAGTATATAATTTATTTTATTTTTTGTTTGGTCCACCCTCGCTAGCTGCTGTTACACTCAACTACATTCGGTTCCACTTTCCCTGCCACATCGGGCAAATGTAATTTTCCTTGACACTTTCCGGTTGGCAATAATATCGCGACAATGCCAACAAAATCAGCAGTACCAGAAAACGCAAGACACCCTTGGTTAAGTTCGGAGGAGGAAGTGTTGTGGCCCTCAACCTCAAGTGTAAAATGTAACGGCATGGTGTCGGCTTCGTTCGATTTAAATCATTAAGCAGAACGTCGGACCCAGCCAAAAAATACTACCCGCTCACTCTACTTGTCTAGTGTACTTCTCCCTGTTATGAAATCAGCTTAACGAGATTGGAAATCAGAGCAGAAGCCACCACCAGTAAAAGATTGAAGGTGTACTCGTAGGGGTGACATGCCATGGCTGCTGATGCCGGACAATGCTTATAAGATGGTCCAGTTCAGATAGCAGAAAGTACACTCCATTAAGGCTGTTGCTGTGTGGGGGTTCGGTCCCCAAAGTTCAGAGAGTCCATCATCAAGCTAGTCAAACCAATTTGCGGGGATCAAATTAAAGCCACATCAAATGGGGCAGTCTAGATTATGGAGGGTGGATGCGATATGAGGGGCGGCATGTGATGTGTTCCGGCCAAGCTCCCAAACCAAACTTTATGCTATGTTGCATTTTTCAACATAAATCGAAAGCGTCAGCAACAGAAGAAAAACTTTGCAATCAAAGTTCGTTTTTGGAAATATTACATGGGAAAAGTTTTGCACATGAGGCAGGCAAGCAAAATAGATTCCAAGTAATATATTAACCAATTGAGCGTAAAATTAAATCTGCTTAGCAATAAATACATTGGATCAATATGTCATACGCAATATGGTAGAGCTCTGATATGCTATTAAGATTGGAGCGCATTTTACTAAGCGAGTACTGAATTCTCACAATAATAAAAGTATGAATACTCCTCAGATCTCCTACGTATAATTGAAATTAATTTAAATATATTTTCATACTGTACGGATTTTTTAGTAACTTTCCAGAGTTAGGTTCACCCTAAACAGTTCTATCTTCACTTAAGACGCGATATATGCATACAGAAAGATCGCAATTAATGAGTTTAAAAACATGTCGACTTATCCTACAAAGAAAGGAATAAAAGGAAAAAATGTTCAGAATAATGTTCAGTCGCATATTTATACATTAATTAATGTTACATAATATACACTTATCGTTTAAGTCAGGTCGACCCATGTATCGGGAGACATAATAACAAACGACAAAACATGGTAGCTGAGTCAACAATAACCGCTTCTGCAGCAATTTCTGATAACGATGCGATCGCTCTTCAGAGGGCAATAACACTGGTGCGATTGCTGACTATCACAATTGCCCAATAACACACTATCATATTAAATCCAAATTAATTCCAATTCCCTTTTACCATATTCTTACTAGACTCAGCACTTTCTGTGCCTTTTGTTACCTATAAATAGAATTTAAGTTTGTTGAATAAAATCAGTATCAGCAACAGTACCATCAATGCCTGTTCACTCATTCTCTACGACTGCAATCATCAGAGGCTGTCGCTGTGTCTTCAGAACCTCATTTTGCTCGACGTAGGAAACCCTCTCCGCAGTCCAACTGGTTCAAGTTCTAGTTTCGAAGACAAACGGTTTATGTACCGTAGGCATACCAAATCACACACACACAAACACACATTAACAATAAAAATAAGAATATTTTTAGGTTTAGTTAAAAAATGTTAATAGCCCCTCGAGAGCGCCAACATTTGTATCGTCCAAACATTCTTTTACAATTTCTGAACTTATTCGCCCTGTAGATACTAGTATCTGAATAGTTGTATATCGATCATTTTCGAATGCAATGCATTATGTTTCCGTTCTTTCCTGATGTGCTGTCACTGCTTCCAGTACGTCTCCATGCCCATAATTGATGATGAACAAATAAGATGGCTCCTTTCGTTACGGAATGCAGAAAATCCCCTTTCCACGAAAAAAATCTTCACATGGAGACGGAGGGAAACGAACCCCATGGGCTCGCCCTTCGATAATGCAATTCCATTCAGCCATGCGAGACAGCCAATCCATCGAATTCACAACACTCTCACATTCGCACGCACATTCATCATGCATGTATGCAGTGGAGAAATGCTTTATCCAGGTATGTTCTTTGCTGAAACCATCATCCCATCTCCTGGTCTCCTGGTCAGGCGATATCGCACAAAGTTATAACTTTTTGACATCACGTTACGCAGTATTTGGATATTTTTGGCAGAAACACCATTTTTGCTGGCTGCTGGTTTTATTGGCTGGGGTTGCTTGATTTTCTCAACCAGTTCGGGAAGGACGTGCCCAGAGGGTTAGAGTGCTTTGCTTTTGTTTACTATTATATTTACTATTATCTGACTGCTAAGTTTCAACGCTTATTTTATTTTTCGCTTTAATAATTGTAATCAAATATTCTTTCATGAGTATGACAAGGTAGGTATTTATTGTATGTTCATTTTACTTAAGTGAATTATTGATTTTTCATAGACTCAAAACGGACTAAGAGTATTTCTTTCTTCTCTGTTTGATAACATCGAATAGCAAAGTAATATACAAGAATTTTCAATTTGATTAGCATTGCAAAATTTTGAGCAAAGCCATCAGCTAAGTAGCTACCAGTCGAATTCCTAAAATCCCTACTTTTTCTCCCAGTAATTGTTATTTATTACAAAGGGCAAGCCATCGTTCCAACTTTTCCATGTACGTATTGTCAGTTAATGTTAACAGCCGCTTGCAGATTTTTTTTGTAAAGTGCCAGGCCCCCATCGGCATGTGTGTCCATCCTTTTCTTCCCATTGCGAAAATCCTCCGGCATTCCTGCCTCTTCGCATCATTAGCGCCATCGTTTTAAAATATTATTAATACTTAATGGTCTGCCCATAAATGAGTGTGAGTGGTATATAAGAGAATGTGTGCATGCACTGAACAATTTATGGAGCGGGCCAAATGAATTTCCTGCCCAGACGCTTGGCCGGCAGGACCAGATCCCCGAAAGCCCAACACATAAAAGAAGAAAAGCAGCAGCGGAAAACGGAAAATTTGCCCCACACTGTGGTGTAGCAACAGCAACTAACAATACAGAAAATAATGCAACAAAAAAGTGGAAGTCGAGCCAAGAGCCAAGTGTAAAGAGTATTGCCAGACGACGTTCGTCAACGTCAAATGCCGATCGATAAAATATGCTTGCATGTGAATTATTTTAATGAGTTCCGTTTCGTTGGAAAAGAAAAATATGAACGATAAACTAAATACATCTGAATAGGGAAAACGAAACGGAAGTAGCATGAAGGAAAACTCCGCTAACACAACGGCAAAATCCAGACGAAAATATAATAAAACAAAAGCTGGTGGAGCTTACCAAGTCAGTCCGCACGCGGAGTAAGGACACTTAAACAAGAGTCGAAGGCGGTCTGGCAGCCAGTTGGCAAATAAATTTGTACAGTCAAGAAAAAATCGGAGGTGCTGAGGATATGAACAGGTCATAGTATTCGAAGACGAAATTAAATTAAAGGCTAAAACTTAACTGTTCATGATTACGAGTTCTTAGATAATTGAGAGACTTGAATGCTTTTTAAGGAAATTAATCATTCAGCAAATTACGTACTATAACGATCTCCCTGGTAGACAATCTCCTTCGTCGCCATTGTTCCATGTTCTAATGGATTTTAACCAATTGGGGACCCTTTTATAGATTGACGAAGAGTACAGCCCTAGACTAGTTCAAAGGAAACCAATAGGCTTGAGTGCATTTCTAAAGAGTGATTTAACAGTTTAATCGAAGGGTATCACTTAGCTCAACCTCAACTAATGTTGTCCTTGCCACTCCCTCAAGTTCGGTTTTTTTTTTATATTTTCCGACTTTTGTTGTCTCAATCAGATAGCAGAGGTATAAGAGGAGGAGGAGAGAAGGGTTACGGAGGAGACAACAAAAGTTGTCAATTGACGGAAAAAGTTGATGCCAAAAGAGTCGGCGACAAACTGTGTAATACCGAAACGGCAAAAGCAAAGGATAGGAGAAAAAGAGGAGAATACCGGAAGCAAAGCATAGAAGGTGAAAAATGCAATAACTGTTAAGTCATTTCTCTGCCAGCTCCAGCCACCCAAAAAGGGAAAAGCAGAAAGAGGAGAGCAGAACACCAACAAAGAAGGAGCGAACTCCAGTAGACCGTTATAAATAACGTTTAATTGCAGCAGAATGCCAATTTGGAAGCAGCTTTCAGTGGTGGCTCCTCCTCCTCGCAAGACAGCACCCGGCTCCTTCCTTATTTTCGGGCATTATGAGTAGTTAATTTACAACAAAGTTGTTAACTGCTACGACGGGATGTCGCTGGCCCCAGCTGGGGCTCCTCCCTGGAGCTGCTCCCTGCTACTTCACGTTTCTCTTGCTTCTCTAGTCATTTTCCAGTGCGCTTAGCCTGAATTGCCCAATTTTAAATTAACAAATTCCATTTCAACATTTTAATTAGGTTTAAAATTTTCATGTGCTGCCTTATTTTGGGCATTCGCGTTGCAGCAACGGCCCCAGCAGAAGCAGCGAAACGTTAGCGATTTCCTCTACCAGGCAGCTTGCGTATTAATATGCGCCATTTCCGTTTCCGATTAGCATAGCGCGGCACCACTCCTAGCGGAAGAAGCAGGAACAGCAGCTGGCGTACACTGCCCGCAACAGCAGGAAATGGCGGAAAACTGTGTGCAAACTTGGGCTCCAGCAGTTCCCGCTGGCACGGCTTTTCTGTACCAAAAGTGTATTTCATTTTATTTTAATTTTCATCATCATTGCCTCGAAACTAGCACAGAGGCTTCAGAAACAAGAAAAACATCGATGGCCAGCAAAAATGTCTCGCACTTAACATCCAAAACAATAAAAATAACAAGTGAAAAGTTTGGGGTCAGCATAACAATCTGACTTGGGAATGCCCTGCACACATCTTCAATATAAAATATATTGATACGAGTATGACTAACAAAGTCATATTCCATGTAAAAACATCTGAAAACCTGTCACATTTTTTGTATTGATCAAATTTCCATTCAATTTCAAGTACTTTTTATGGAGTTTTAGAAAAGAACAAAGCGAATACGGATATTTTCTTTCTTAGGACGACACTCTTTTTCCAAAATTATGCATTAAACTTTAATAATGTGACTATTTAACATTTTTGCTAAGTTTTAGACATTATAACTTCGTAGGCCTCTTCATAGTTCTTGAACTTTAAACATAAAAGAAATATCCCCTAAAATTTGTTATTGTTTCCTATGAACCTAAAATTAATAATATTTAATCTTGTGCCGATATTATTTCGTTACCTTGATATTCCCCTAACTTTTAATTAATACCCCTGCATAGCCCAGTGACTAGCTTAAAGGGTATTTATAAGGATTCTCGCGCTTTCTGTTTGTTTCAAAAGCTACAGTTAATTTGGTGCTTCACATTTTAATGCCGGGCTGGCCGATCCAGGCCAGTGCAAAGCAGGGCAATGGGCAAACAGCAGTAACAAAAACAGTAGCGGCATTACGAGAAGTAACAGCAAAAACAAGGCAGTAACAGTAACAGTAGCAGTAACAGTAAGAGGCAAACAAGGAGCATGTTTGAAAATGGTGGCCCCAGCAAGGACTTAGCTTTGCTCTGGGCGCCATTTTATAGTCGGACAAAGGCACCCAAGCGTCGCCGTAGAGCTGCCCCTCAACTGTTCACTAGCTCCCTTATTTGCCTTCCTTTGCGCCGTCTTAGCCCGAGCTGTTTTGCATAAAATTCTTAAAGTACGCATACGCAGCGCTGTATTTACAGTTATACTGAGAATTTTATTTCCGGCAGCAGGGCGGCCCATTTTTGGTTCGAATTTGCATTGGACGTTGCCTTTGGTGTGCTTTTTCTGCTTTTCGGTTTATGGTTATAGATTTTATGGCTCTTGAGCTGTTATTATTTAAGGCAACAAATATTTTCAGCTTAATTAAACTTAAGAATCGTCAAACACCCTAAGAGATTTGAGACCCGCCATGGCGAGGCATCTGCTTTCCGCCGCCTTAAACTGCATTCACATAAATTTTCCAGCATAAAATTCCCGTTTAATGCCGCAAAGTACGTAACGCTTTTTGTGGCGTTCCAGAATTCACTCTCTCCCTCTCTTTTCTTTGCCGCTGTCGCCTCACACCATTTAAAACGGGGAATACATCACACAAAAGGCCGTGCCTTCAATTTATTTGCCGTAGGCAACAAAAATTTATTGTCAACTGATAAGCAGGACGAAGCAAAGTTTCCCAGTGGCGAAAAACACTGGAAAAAAGAGGTCGTGTAAAAAGGTTTGGAACTTGATGGGTAGCGGAGATGGGGTCATGTCATGGAGGGCGCATACCCTTTGGTAGGTTATTGATACAGAACAAGCCTCTTGGTTACTGTTAAGGAGGGGTAAGACCTTTCTGATTGGGAATTCTTTGAAATAAAAGACATCATATGACAAACCTGATGGTATGGAACTCTGGCTCCAGGAGCCAAAATAGACTTCCTTTTATAGTCTCTAGCAGCTTTATCATTACGATGCATAATTGCGTTTAGTGTGAGGAGTGCGATATACATTCTAACTGCATTTTTCTACAGAATTTACTTCTTTTGTAGCCTACACTACAGTACCATTCTCAAAATGCTATACATACCTTAAGTTGTGGTTCCCACACACAAAAAACTGAAACCGGTTCATCAGTTTATTGATTTTGCGTTCGGCATATAAACTCTATCGAAAAAGAGAATACAAAACGAGAAGGAACGTGTGAGTCGCTTCTGGGGCCGCGACTCTACTTATACCCGTACTCAGTCAGTAGATGCATTTATGAGCATAATTTTTAAGAATTTTGGAATTAAAAAAAAAAAATTTTACATTTTACATTTTTTTGCTACATCTGATATCTACATCTACATATATTATGTATATTCTACATATAACATGCAGATTATAGATGTACCATTTAAATTCTACATCTCCTCCTAGGGGTTGCTCGCGCACTGAACGCAGCGAGTGTGCGAGCGGAGGGATAGAGTGCGTATTTCTGGCTGAAGTGGGCGGGGAACCAACTGAAAATCATTTCTTCATTCTGGCTATAATTATGATCCGATCTGATTCAGATTCGGCAGTCTGGTAGATAGGGTCATTCTCTACGATACTGCGTTTTTAGTTTTGTCGTATCTTTTAAAGTGTGCCTGCCACAGATTTTCGTCCTTTGTGGGGCGAGGGGGCGGGGCGAAATTTTGAAATACACTTGTAGCAGTGTGATATCACATGAGTCTTGAAACCAAATTTGGTTACCCTAACTCTTATAGTCTCTGAGATCCAGGCGCTCAACAAGACGGACGGACGGACGGACGGACGGACAGACAGACATGGCTATATCGACTCGGCTATTGATGCTGATCAAGAATATATATACTTTATGGGGTCGGAAAATTTTCCTTCTCTGTGTTACACACATCCACTTTTACCACAAATCTAATATACCCCTTAACACTTTTTTGAGTACGGGTATAAAAAACTTTCGTGACATGGCTGCGGGAAGATAGGAGATGCCTGTGGAGATAGCATGTTGTTGTTTTTTTTTAGTTTAGCACATTTTTTTTAATGAAAATACTGAAAAAGTGTCATGATTGTGGTTCTTGTTTGTCTGGGCCAGCCTCGACCTTTAAGAAGACTCTCTCCTCTGTTGCACCAAAGGGAATTTTTTGTCATTTCATTTACTTTTATTCGGTTGAGGAAAGCTTCCAGAGTGTTCCATATTTAAAGAAATTTTCCATTTGTTTTTTGGACTTGGCTGTGCTTTTTCTTACTTCAATGAAAAAGAATTCTCATTTTTTATTTACATATCTTTCTTTTGTTCATAAAATGTATGCATTTAGATACGGGCAGTTCCGCCAAAAAGCCAATAAGGCCAAAAATATATTTTCTAAAAATATTGGAAAGTTACCTTTACTTTATTGACATATAATTTCATTAACTTTGAAGCAAAAACCTATTAAAATAAGAAAAAGTTCATGTTTTTGGTATTTTTATTTTATTATTATCTCCTAGGAAAAAGAATGATTCTTGATAAAAGTTTCTCTTAAGGTCTTTCTAATATATTGATTTTTTTTAGGCTCTTATTAACGTTTGCCAGATACCTTCGCGTATTTATAGCAAAAAAAACACAGAAGTTTTTTACATTAAATAACTTTGAAAATGAGCTCTACATATTTCATATACATGTACCAAAACGTTGTATTCTCAATTCGCAGAGTTTTTCCATTTTGTACTCTAACCTCGAAAACCATTACTGTTTTATGTAACACAATTTTAGGTCATATTTTGGCTTATATCTTTAAAACCGTGTGCTCGATTAATGGCATTTTTTTGGTGAATATATACAGCCAATTCATATTCAACAAGGATTTTGCACATTTCGGCTTTTTGACTATATTTTGCAACATTTTGTCGTACGAATGTAACGTAACGCCAGATATAAACTTCCCATATACAGATATGTATGTATATTGATTATGTTCAGTTTGAGCTTATGTACCTAAGAAAGTATGAAGTAAGAATCTAGGATAAATGAGAAAACCGGTGGAAATGGTAAAGGACTTTTCGAGAGCCCAATTTCGATACTGTTCGAACAATTTTGAAAGGACTTATTGTAAAACATTTTTTTCGCGATTTGTATAAGCATTAAGGAATTATAATTTTCTCTTACAGATAGATAACTTTCCGTGCTATACTCTCAATTCTTTCAAATTCTTGAAACATTTACTAATGCCCGGGTATGTTTTTAATTTTGTCCCCACATTTATACATACGTATCATTTTTCATCTTTTTCTTTCCATTTTCAGTTTTTGCCAGCCATAAAATATTCTCACACGCTTCCGAAACTACTCCCAAATGGGGAATGATGAGGAGTCGCGAAGGGATGCCCTGTATGGGTATCTCCTTGCCTTGTCAACTGGGTTGAAAAATAGATTTTTACGGGCTTAGTTGCGCATCGTCAGCCACGTTGACTACAACGAGCAGCATATTCTCCCTGGCATGGCCATGGGTATCCTCATCTCTCTCGGCCTGCGAATCCCGCGGGGCGTTCCCTTTGTGTCTCACTCGCGTCATTTAAAAGACATTTGCCTGTCATTTTATGCCGTGTTTGGCACAGTTTTCCCCCAACTTCCACTGCTCACTCTCTGAGCACCTCCTCTCCCACATGGCAAAAGTTTTTCGCTTGCCAAACAGTTGGCAAAGCTGGCTGGTTCCCTGGCTGTGGGGTAAACCATTAGTTTGACATTGGCAACACATTGCCAATACATTTGTAGCAGCTGCACTAGAAAAAAAACTCTGCTAATGATCAATCTCTACTGAGAGAGGAGGACAAAAACCATCCCGCATGTATTTATGGTAGGTTGGGGCTGGTAGCATTGATGGGGTTTGCCTTTGCCTTAAAACCAGTTGTA
Source organism: Drosophila ambigua (assembly GCA_018150905.1). Classification (NCBI taxonomy): domain Eukaryota; kingdom Metazoa; phylum Arthropoda; class Insecta; order Diptera; family Drosophilidae; genus Drosophila; species Drosophila ambigua. Next base: position 25,746 of record JAECWS010000105.1, read on the forward strand.
ATTTCAATTTCAGAACTGGACAGCGAAAATGTATGCATATTCGAAAAGCGGACGCTGATGCGAATTCTGCGCTAATTTTCACAATCTAATTTCATAGAAATAAGGTTTAATTACACTCCAAATGGACTTCCTGGAAAAAGTGAAACCCCTTTGTTGTTATGCAAACGAGAAAGAAACGAGAAGGAACGTGTGAGTCGCTTCTGGGGACGCTACTCTACTATAAGTACTCATTATATACATTTTTGAGCATAAAAAAAAAAAAATACATTTTACATTTTTTTGCTACATCTGTTATCTACATCTACAATGTATATTTGACATCTAACATGTAGATTATACATGTACTTTAGATTCTACATCTCCTCTGCTAGGGGTTGCTCGCGCACTGAACGCGGCAGAGTGTGCGAGCGAGAAAGAGATAGGAGTAGTCTGTTTCATGCAGGATGGAGCGGGGGAAGCAACTGAAAATTTATTTCGTCATTATGGCTATAATTATGATCCGATCTTATTCATATTCAGCAATCTGGTAGATATGGGCATTCTCTGCGATACTGCGTTTTTAGTTTTATCGTATCTTTAAAATTGTGCCTGCCACAGACTTTCATCCTTTGTGGGGGCGGAAGGGGGCGGGGCGAAATTGTAAAATACACTTGTAGCAGTGTGATATCACATGAGCCTGGAAACCAAATTTGGTTGCCCCAACTATTATAGTCTCTGAGATCCAGGCGCTCAACAAGACGGACGGACGGACGGGCGGACGGACAGACAGACATGGCTCTATCGACTCGGCTATTGATGCTGATCAAGAATATATATACTTTATGGGGTCGGAAAATTTTCCGTTTTTGCGTTACACACATCCACTTTTACCACAAATCTAATATACCTCTTAACTCTTTTTGAGTACGAGTATAAAAAGAGTTAAATTTATTAAAACCCATCTGTGTAATGCCAGGCAAACTTAGGCTTTGGACCGGCCTCCCTGTAATAGGTGCGGTTCCAGAATGGTGGCTGAGGGTTGCGTTGCATGAGGCGTGTATAAGAGGGAGCTGCATAAGCAGAGGGCTTATTGAGCTTTGTTGGCTGCAATGAACAGTAAAACTTTCTGTTGAATTGGCATTAGCATGAGTGGCCAAGCAGGCTGCTGCGTATACGCAATACTTTTTATTTATTGTTCAAAAGAAAAAGGGGAGAATATTGAATTTAAGCAGGAATTTATGAGCAGTTACAGAGGGTGGCATGCTGCATTATATACTTCACCTTTCATTTGAAGTAAGACACTTGGAATTGGTTTCAAAAGATTTTCTTACTTGAAAAATTTATAAAGCATATTCTCTGTGAGAATAATGCATAATAATTTTTCATAACCGATTATAAAGCACTATCGAATGAAAGAAACAAACACCACATTTGATCGGGTTCTATTTATTTAACTTGCTTTTAACTGTATACTTAAGTCGGTTATTTAATAGTTTAACCAGCTCATCTATTCTTTTATGTACGGCTTAAAGCCATAGGGTCCATAATACTTAAGAGTAGTTATATGTACTGCATTGTACATACATAGTTTAATTGGCATGCTTTCCCTTCTTACCAAGACGACTATAACCAACTCTGAAAGGTTTTGGCGTACAAGCTAAGTCGAAAAAAAATTTGAGTCCAATGCTGCCCCCTACCTCACAAGGTACGAATATATATTCGTATATACACACATACATATGTACATACATACACTATGTAAACACATTTATGTATGTATACATAGACGTGCATATGTATGTATGTACAATACCAAATGTGCCATTGCAATGGCAATGCATTGGAGTGTGTGTTTGGCCTGCGAATGTGTTGCATTTTCTCCAAAGCACAATGCAATTTTCATGGGATGCTCTCTGACTGCTCTGCTGCTTATTATTCGTATTTTTTATGTATAATATTCCTGAATTTTTGCCTTATTTTTTAAGTGCATAAACGTTTTTTTTACTATTATGAGCATTTAAGCAAAACGTCACAGAAGCGCACAAAAATGGCGAATGAGCGTTAGTTAAGCATACAATTATAAATCTGCGTTGGGAGAGTGAGAATTACAGGGACACAGGGACATTTTATGTTGGGATCTCGTAGCTGCCTTCCTTCTTTATAAGCATTCAATACATTTAAAAATCATCAAACTTATTATGTTTAGCCACACCAAAAAACAAATGCATAAATTTTATGAATTATTCTATGAGGAAACTAACATGTTATTCACTAGGAATTTATTTATCATACAAAACCTAGCGATGATTTGACAGTCAGTCTGCGATTGAAGTCGCGCGGTGGAATATTACAGTACGTTATAAGGGGAGTTTAAATCGTGGAAAAAAGTAATACTAGTCCCCAGGCCCCCAAACCGACAATTTCTGGAAAGTAGAGCATTTGGGCCATCAAACTCTCCCACTAAAAGTAAAAACTGCATATATGTATGTATACTCGTACGTACTGCATTGCTCCCCACCAAAGAGAAGGGACGGGGTTCTGGTACTCTTCCTGTGTGAGTCGCCAGTAGAATTTGGGTGATGGGGTAGGGTGATGCTTAAATTGAATCCCAGAATGCTGCACAGAGACAACAAGAAAAAACAACAAAACAGGAATATTTAATGCGTTATGCAAAAATTACATTCCTTGTTTCGCTATGGTAAGAAAGAGATGGCCAGTGAGCTTTAAAAGAAAGTGGAAGAGAGAAGAAAATAGTAGATCCGCAACAACGACAGCAATACATTTAAAATAACAGCAGTTCAGTGTAACATTGGAGAGCGGCAAAGAGCAAGCACTAACGTGCGATGGGAGCGAATGAAGCGAGTGACATGGAGAGAGGGTGGTCAGAAGAGTTCCAGACACTAATGAAGATGTAGTCTAGCTGTCCAAGCTCTTACCAACTATGCCAGTGGAATTTTCGACTTTATTCTTTTCCTTGCAGTTGTGGTAGTCTGAATTGTATACTTGGCTACACAGGGGTGTACTACTCTCTACGCTACACTCAATGCTGCTAAGCCTGGAAACATTTTGAGCGCCCCTCGCTTATTGTGGCATAAGCTGCCATGGTTTCAGCAGCGCTATCACTCACTCTCCGCCCCCCGGTGGTTTATCCTTCCCATCAGTAGCACTCTCTGAGGGACTATGCAGCACCCCTCTCCACCAGCACTCACCTTATCACCGACTCACTCTGTCTCTCTTCACCTCTCCACTCGACTGACAAAACCTGCCTGGATGGAGCAAAATGGAGGAAATCCAAGATGCTCTGCTGGAGCTCGGCTGCATTTTTATCAGGAACTGCATTCAGCGCTCTTTGGCTCTGGCTGTGGTTGCTTTGCTTCTGCCCTTTTCTGAACACCGTCTCTCTTCTCTGAGGGATGCATAAATATTGCTCAAGCAAAATTGGAAATAAGTGATGGATACCGCCAAAAAATAGTGTTGCCATAAAGCTGACTTCCAACCACGCCGCGTTCGAAAAGCAACCCATCTATTAGCTACATTTTCCGAAATGGGGCAGCAAACAAAAACATAACCTACAATATATAGCGACATGGCAAGTGGTTGGTATGTTTTTACATGCCTAGGACATTTATAAGCCGATCTATAAAAAGCCCCCTTGCTCAATCCAGAAGCTGCTACCCTTTTCCTGATGCAATGGCATGCTGATGCAAAATACCCCCTATTATTCCTCCGCTCCACCAAGCGCCCCACACACATTCACACAAATAAGCACGCGCACACACACTTGCATTTTTAATTAATTTCATGCAATTTGTAAAAGCAACAACAAACGGAAACAGCAGCAACATGTGTACGAGAGGGGGGCTCGCTTTTCCGCTCTAAAGTTTGCGAGGGTTAAGCCGATAAGTGCATTTTTCATACGAGCCGAGTGAAATTCTATTACGTTTTAATTTTAAATTAAAAACAACATCCAGAGAGACAGAGGGTGTGGACAAGTAGTGAGAATGGAAAAGGGTAGTGTAGCTGGTGTCCATGTAATTCGATTAAACATTTAGATTAATTATATTTATCGATAGCAGTTTTAATAGCAGGCTAAATCTCCATCATTTGCAAATCAATCATGACTAGAAACTATACTCTTTTTTTGTCCCCGGCTTCCACCAGAGAACTATCAATTAGGTTAATGGCGAGCTTATGTGGGCCAGAGGGATGCGACCGCTAATGAAAGGAGATTAGAGCGGGAATAAATGGGAATTTGATAACCCCTCACATCCACATGCAATAGAATGTATATACGTACATACATATGTATGTACAACATATGCATAAGGCAACGAAAGCTTATGGATTTATTTTGTGCTGGCGATAAAAAAGGAAAAGATTCGGAATAATAAAATATTATTTATTAATAAAATAAATAATATTAATTAAATAAATAATTTTCTGGATAACAGCAACTTTGTACTTTGTTTCTTCATGTATGAAATTTGTATTCTTATACATACGTTAAAGATATTTACATATTCTCGTAAAGCCCAAAACTTTGGGCTTCCACTTTTCCCTCAGAGGCGTTAAAAAATGTAGACGATCCATATAAATTTGTCGCAGCTGCGAAACAAACAATTCGTCAAAATATAATTTTATATGTACTATGCATGGAAACATCATTAACGGCGTAGGGCAAGTCTGCAAAGACCAAAGGAACCACATATAAACAAATTATGTGCTTTTTTGAAAGCGTTAAACTTGTTTACGAGTAAATAGACGAGAAAAAACAAATTTTAATTCCAGCAAAACACTCGACTCTCTTATACACTCCCTTCCTGGACCCGCTGCCTGCCCTACTGCACTCCACTCCATCCCACACAGATTTATCTCGCTTAATTTACCGTTATTTGGGCATCAGCTTTGCAACAATGCAAAAAGAGAGTGGTTCGAGAGAAGGGAAACACGGAAACGAAATAAAAATAAACCTTTGCATGGCCCATAAAATTTCATTAGCGTCATATTTTCAAATAATTTTCTTATATTTTCCCTTTGCCTTATTTGTGTCCCGAAATATAGGGAGGGAGAGAGAGAGAAAGACAGCAGGAATGAGAGAGATGGGATACGGATACGGATTCGGTGTGTTTCTACAGGTCCTTTCCTGTCCCTATCCCGTCCCGTCGTTCTGCTGTTGCGGCTGACTGGTCTCTGGAGAAGTTTGCCACCTAACGAAGGTATAATCATAATTTGAAATTGCTCATTCGAATCTTAGATTGGATTAAGTGCGAATTAGGACATCAATAAGCAATGTGGAAAGGGGGGGATAGGAGAAGCCGAGGGCGAAAGATGTAACGCAACATTGACGACAGCTCCACTCCCATCCCTCTATTCTGAACAATAGGATCAAAGCGGGATTTTCTAGGATAGAATCAGGGATAAGGAAAGAGCTGGAATAGGTAGGTGCAAATGTGCCAAAGTGTTTGTCGAGGTGCTCAAGCAGGCAACTTAATGAGCATTGGCTGTCGCCGACAAAACTATGAAGGTATTAAGTCGTTACAGGCCCACAAAATCTTGGAGCCTAATGGGAAAATCTTGGGGTATGTAATAATTCAATTTTAATCTAGTTTTCAAACATATGTATGCAGGAAAAAATTATTGTGTACCCAAGTCTTTGATTTAAGGTTTAATGTAATAATAAAGAAAATTATTCCGTGCTGATAAAAGATAAATTTTATGTGACTCCATTCCAATTTGGCTCAGCGCGATAGCTTCCCAGATTAAAATTAAAATTATTTGATATCAGTTCCATTCATTCAATTATCAATAAAGAACATTCGACGTTCGTTGATTCCCAAGCACCAGAAACCGCTCAACAGCAACAGCGTTACCAGCTTAGTTACAACTTTCAGAGCTTTTGAGAGGCAAATGTTGGGTAACTTTTTAGCTCATCAGGCTGGAAACATTTGGACACAAGCCACTGGCTAGCTGGCTGGAAGGACCGAAAGACCATCCTTCAGAAGTTTTATGCTCTGTTCAGTCCAGTTATCAATGCAACGACAAAGGGAACTAACTGTGATGCGACATCACGCACATTGGCAGAAGGAAAAGGACAGCAAACACAGAAGCCTTTAGGGCTGACAACATGCACAGATGCTTTGCTGGAAACTAACAAATTATCCCAGCCGAGTGTGAGAACTGTGCGTGTGCATCACTCAGAATATGTCGCTACTACATAGGAGAAAACAGGACGTCGAGGAGGCACTGTGATGCCATCTCAAGCATGCGGTGAACACCAAACACACAGCAACAATAAGGAAAGCCCTGCCTATTGCTGTTGTCGGGGAAATTAGGAACAATCCCAGCAATTTCCGGTACAAGAAGCTCAAAATTATTAAAACTTTCAGTCTGTTTGGTCGCCAAAATCCCTCCTATCGAAATGTTAGGGTGGACTGTTAAATAGAGGATAAAAGTGACTTTATGTTCGAGTGTAGAATGAGGAGATAAAACTTTGGCCCTTCTGCCAATCCCCTGCAGGAATATGACAAGTAATGGAAGTCGTGTCCTCTAAAAGAGAGAGGCAATATGTAAGAGGGCCAAAGATGAAGTCGAGCAGCCTCTGAGGTATTTCGAAAACATTTCGGACTTTTTATCTTCCTGGCATACATGAAGTTCTTAATTTTTAATATTTGGATATTACTGAATCATTGGACTGATGTTCCCAAATGGAAGTTCCAGTATAAGTATAAGTATTCTATAAGTATCTCAGGTATATTCTGTGTCAAAAGCTAGTCGTACAAATATTTTTCGCAGTATCACTATACGTAAATCGGTATATAAGGTGTTAGATTTAGGATTACATATTTATAAAATTGTACTTTTGCAAAGATATCAGGTTTTCTTATTTTCAGGATCAAAGAATTATCCTTTGGCTTAAAATAAATAACAGTAAAAGCATTTATATATAGTCCGATTCCATTCTGCAGTTAAAAATTGAAAAACATTGAATTTTTTATGTTTTGGAATATTAAGACACAGATTAATAATGAGAATCATACTTAGGTAACAGAATCATAGGATGAGATAGTACTAAGCAATTATGGTCTAATTATCCCTTTCTTGAGGAATGTCAAAAGGCTAACATGCTCTGCTACACATTTTAAGTTTTACAAACTGACCTAGTTTTTGCAAAACTTACTCCTTTCGTGATCGTTGAGCTCAATAGGTGCATATTTCTGCGGAAACAGAAAAGTCAATACATGCATACGTATGAACACGAGTCTTTTTAACCCTGCAGTCCCAAACATTAATTTTATTGGCATGTCCGCTTTTTTCATAAGCTACATCCATATATAACTTTCTCTAAATTCACACGCGCACTGTAATCACTGACTTTAAAAACACTAAAAAAAACTATTAAAAGGATTTAACAGCTAAATAGACGCTCATAGCAGCTCACAACAAAAAAAAGCACAAATGAATCGGGTTTTCTCAACCCTTTGCCACAGTTTCTTTTAACAAAAACAAAACAAAACAGAACAAAAACTCTGGCAGAATAATATAATAATTATTTATATTGGTCTAACACCTATCTTTCCTGCATGTTCGCGATCGGTTCGGTTACGCGTGTAACCTCGGTCTTTTGGGCGTGAGGAGGCTGCCTTTCTGCCTGGGATCCCCGCGTAGTAGACTTCGCCTTGGTGTAGCATGGGCCAATTAATGGCGCAGTCATTGCATATCAACGTCCAGAGAAAGATCCACTATAGAAGTCATTTACTGATCTACTCTTTTGAGCATTCCCGTAAAAGATCTTTGGATATCACTGATGGGCCGTACTTTCCCGCTACATTCGGCTCCTAAAACTTTCCCTTTTATACATATCCCCCAAGTCCTGATTTATTCTTCATTCATAAGTTAATTTATTAGAAAATAGCTGGACAACTTATCTATGTGAAAAGAAGAGGGAGACCGTATCTGCATCCAGATTTAAAGCTTTTATAAGGGACATCATTTTGTGTATGTGTATTCAAATTTAAATGAAGTAGAAATTGTCTCTTGCTCTGCTCTGTATCTATGCCATAAAATTACGCGCATCGTTAGTTGACGATTTGCACCGGACAGCGGCGAGTCGTGAGGCCAATGCAAATAAATGGACTTTCCGAAAATGCTGTTGGAAAATCCTTAACATCCTGAGGAGGAAAATTACGTAAATTCCTCTTCTCAAGTCATTTAATTTATTTAGTTCAGAAGGCAATGCGGACAAACAATCTTGTCCTTCATGGTAGCCGATGTCAAGGGCGTGTCCACTCCCACAAAAGAAAACTAGAGCAAAGCCTTAAATTGCCAAACCACACACCCTGGCTCTTGTCTGGTCGCTGTAATGAATTCGTTGATTTTATTGACTTTTCTTTGTAATTTATTAGTGAGAAAGGCAGAGGGTGTGCGAGTGTCTTTTTCACTCTCTCTATTTAAAGCACCCCCATTAAAGGTTTTCCGATACTTTTTATATATATTTGATTTCCGCACTTTTAACACATTATTTGAATTCGTCGATTTTTTAACAAAGGACCAAAAAGAAAGTTAATTAATTCAAGAGACAAAGACATATCGAACCAGTCTCCCCGTGACCTTGCCCTGGCAAACATTTGTCAGGCTGAAACTCAAACATTCTCAAAAATTATCCCTTTTCCCACGCCATTTTTCAATCAAATGATTCGCTTAGCCAATGATAACTTAATAAAAACAAATCATTTTTATTGAAATTCTGTGGTATAAATGACTAAAGGGCTACATTATAAGACATTTCTCAAAGAAACATCACCGTATTATTTACAGATAGCGAAAAGTTGGCGGTGTTTTTATACCCGTACTCGAAGAGTTAAGGTTACATACTATATGTATGTATGTATTATATATTGTGGTAAGAGTGTGTGTAACGCACAAAAGGAAACGTTTCCTACCGCTAATAACACTATCCGACACAATTTTTTCCTCAAGGACCTGCCATCGTGTCTGCCACGAGATCTCTTTTAGGAGTGGCTCCACCTTCTCTCTCTCGCTCAGGACTTCAACTAAGAGCAGTGGTACCTTAAAAGACTATCTTTGTCTGCCGTCTTTTACCGGAGGCTACAAGAGAGGATGTTAAACAACATATATGCGCTAGACTTAACGCCTCGCTTAATCATATAATTGTGACCAAATTCATTTTTAGACATAAGCGCAATATTTCCTCCTTTAAGATTCTTCTTCGTGATTCTTTACTATCTAGATCACTTGATCCGTCTATTTGGCCAGAGCATACAACTATGCATGTTCCTACATAAAGACTCTATCCAGAGTCCCAATATTACTGGCCCTGGTAGTTCAAAAAACTAAATAACCTTTTTATTATTCATTACCTGAACGTACGCAGTCTGTTAGGAAAATTGTGTCAAATACATACGAATAGGTCCTCTTTTGACTTCGACGCTGTCGCTTTAACTGAAACCTGGCTTAACTCCTCCGTCTGTGATCATGAAATTTTCGTTCCTAAGTCTATCACTTATAGAATGGACCGTCCACCTTTTGCTGGTGGGGTTCTGATTGCTGTTAAAACGGATTTCTCGTCTGAGTTGTTCCCATTCAACAATATCTATGGCATTGAATTCAAAGTTTGTGTTGGATCGGTATCGATCTATTTGACTTGTTCTTATATTCCTCCCAAATCAGAGGCTGAGGTTTACTCATATCACCTTTCTGCAATTCAGACTATTGCATCTACTATATGGCAACGATCATATTATTGTCATGGGTGATTTTAACTTACCACTTCTTTTTTGGCTGCCTAGTAATGAGTCTAACCTGTTATTAACAAATCACCACAACGATTTTATCGATGGGCTTACCGATGTCTCCCTTGTCCAAATCAATTCAATAAGAAATAGTAGGGGCAGACTGCTAGACCTTATGTTTGTTTGTGATGCTGCTCTTGCTACGGTCTCCAGAGTAAGTCCAGTATCATTTCCTGAAGACCCCTACCATCCAACTTTAGCTATATCCCTTGAGTGTGTCCGATCCAGTTGTGCTGCGAATCCCATGGCACCCAGCCGCATAAAGTTTTTGCGGAAAACTAATTTTGCTGAGCTAAATCTTCACCTCTCGCCCATTAACTGGTCATTTCTACACGTGCTCCCGAACATTGACGAAACAGTCAAAACGTTCTATGATATTTTTAACGATGCCCTTAATATATATGTTCCTGTTATCAAATCTGTTTCGCCAAAACTTCACTGGTTCTCCAAAAATTTGTCTTATTTAAAGAATGGAAAAACTAGGCTCTATAAAATACTATCCGAATACTGGATCTTTGTCTGTCTTGCCTCAATAATCCTCTGTTTGTTATCAATTCCTAACTGTCAATAGTCTGTGTTATAATCAATACCTTTCTCGGTGTAGTAAAAATTTCGGTAGTCATCCAAAAAAATTCTGTTCGTTCATAAATTCTAAACGTAAGTCGAATGCATTTCCTCCATCCCTTCTGCTCTTCTGCTTCTGGTTATGCAAATTTATTGCCAGCTTCTTCTAATCAACGTACTCGTCACATATCTACCACGCATCCACTCCGTATCCCTACCATTTACCTCATGCCAACAGCATTTTTCTGCCTTTCTTTGATGAAAGTGAGGTTCTAGAAGGTTTTTCAACGATTGACATATCATTTAAAACACTGTGTGCAGTCCTTATGCGAACCCTTGAAATATATTTGCAACCTATCTTTGGAACGGTCTTGTCTTCCAGTGATTTGGATCTGTAGGATTCATTCCGCGTCACAAAAAGGGTTCAAGATCTCACATTGAGCACTACAGAGGTATTGCAACGCTTTCCGCCATTCCCAAGCTGCTTGAGTTCCTTGTTACCAGGCAATTGCAACACCTATGCAGTAGTCTGATATCTCCATCGCAATACGGTTTTTTTAAACATCGATCAACATCGACAAACCTTCTCGAGTTCTCTTCTGCAATCAACCGAGGGTTTCAAAGCTCACTTTAATTGGTTCCCCCAATAATCTTCTAAACTGGATCTTGTCATATCTTTCTAACCGCACACAATATACTATAATATAATATACTCTTCTACACTTATGTTCGCTGACGATTTTAAAATCTATCTCTCCTACTCTGATTGGTACCTGCACAAACGCCTTGCTAATTGTTGCTAGTTGCTAATTTGGTGATCAAAAAACCTCCTTTTTCTGAACCTTTCTAAATGCAAACTTTTGACTTTTTACCGTCCCAATCCACATTATGTCTCGTATGGTCTAGGAAATCATGCTCTCAAACGAATTTCGAGTTCAAATGACCTTGGAGTTCTTTTCGATCATAGACTGTGTTTAATAGCCATATAGCTGCAACTATAAACAAAGCTAAGGGTGTTCTAGCGTTTATAAAGCATTGGTCCAAGGAGTTTGATGACCCGTATGTCACCAAAAAATTCTACGTCTGCTTGGTTCGTCCGATTCTGGAATATTGTTCTTGTGTGTGGAGTCCACAGTACAAGGAGCAACAGTCCATTCTCGAGTCGGTCCAAAAACAATTTTTAATTTTTGTCGTAAATACGTAATTTTAACTGGGACTCGGATAGAATCTTGCCACCTTATCATTCGAGGCTACAGCTTTAGACCTCCCTTCATTGCGCCATCGCAGAATCTGTAACGGTGTTATGTTTGTACACAAGCTCCTAGTAGGGCTTGTTGACTCAGAAGCTCTTCTTGGCCAGCTTCACTTTTCTGTTCGCCTAAGACCTACCCGCACCTTTCGTCCGTTTCGTTTACCATTCTGTAGGTCTAATTACGCTCAACACGACCCTTCTCGTATTTTATGCTCTAATTATCTAGTTATCTTTATACCCTTTATACCCTATCCCCTGAATTATTCCTTAAAATTATAGCCAGTAAGACATACCTGTACCGACAATCCTCTGGTTACACTAGTCAACACGATTTTTCCTCAAGGAACAAAACCAACTTTACTTAAAGATTTGGGGCTTAGAAATGGTTTGATGATATTTTTTTTTTCTCTATGGCAGAACTTTTTGTAAAGAATTTTTGAAAACTGGTATTTTTTTTTAAAGTTTTTTTCAGAGGTAGCGCTTGTTTTTTTCACATAACTCTAGTATCTTACGTCTGGCTGTCAGAATACTATTTTGAAAAGATAATTAAAAGAACTAGAAGTTAAGCCTAAACACTTTGTGATTTCAGCATTGAAATGCAAAAATTATGATTTTTGTGCAGTATTTTTTACGAAATTTTGATTTTAAAAACTCAGGAAAAGTCGAAAAAAAACAAGAGCTAACTATGAAAAACGTTAAAAAAAATACCAGACTTCAAAATTTCTTAAAAAAAAGTTCTGCCATAGAAAAAAAAAACCATAATTCTTTAAAAAATTTTAAAGCCCCATATCTATCAGAAAAAGTCGGTTTGGATCCTTGAGGAAAAAAAAGTTCGATTTTGTCGAGTAGTGTTCTTAATCATTTCTTTATTCATATCCCCTTCTTTCCTTTTATTTTAATCATAGTTTATTTTATCAGATAGTTGCTGATCTTCTTCAATAAATAAATAAATGAAATAAACTAACTTTTTCTGAACTATCAATTTCCGAGAAGTGTAATTTAAAAAAATTCACCAATTATTTCCCTCACAACTAGTTGGGAATCATCCATCACTCTCTTCTCCAACCTTTAAGTAAAGGGGACAACGACCTGCATGCTCTCTATCCCTGCGATTTATTGAGCTACTCGAAACGCACTCAGCTTAACCGCAAAAAGTCGTCTCGCGTTTATCCCAAGCTGCATGCAAATGGATATTGATATGGGGCCATGACTTCTCAAAAGAAATAGATTTACCAACCCTACATTTGACGCTTTGGCACCGGGACAATTTGTACGCCAAGTCAGTAGCAACAGTGTGCAACAACCTAAGGTGCAAACAACGGGAAGGAAAGATCAGAGAGTGTGAAAGGTAAATCGGTGGCATTCATGCACATTTTTCAAACAGTCACAAGCTTCTGACATCAATAAGTATTGGCGAATTGAGATACAGATACTCGCAGTAAACGAGTAATTTGATAGAGACAGCAACAGCAGACATCGATGAGGCGGAGGACACAAATTGCCATTTGGCGTAAACTGAGAAATGCACTTTTAAGCCACTTTTCGTGCACTCTTCGTGCTGGTAGTCCCTCAACGACTCTGGCTGGCAATCTAAGAAAGTAATCTTTCTGGATATTTTTTTTGTGTGTTTGTAGCAGTTTGTCAAGTGCTCAAGATCAAGAGAGCATGTCCAATAGAAATAAACTTTTGAGGAAATAGATATCTACATAATATATACAAATCAGGAAAACTATGCCTATACCTACATGGGTATATGTATTAATTGATTCTAAACATTTCCTTTCATTACATTTTATTTCCTTTATATTTGAACATTAGGGCGGTAAATTTTGTTCGCTAGAAGCTCCTACAAGAATCGGAATTTACGAAGAATTCTAAGAATCTTTCACCATCTGAATTTTGGGCACTTTTGACTAAACATATGTAGGAGTACAAGTGCAAGAGCACGAGAAAGACAAAAAGGCGATTTTGGCTTTAAAATCAATTGATATTATTATCAAATTATCAAATAACGCATTTCTCATTTCGATTTCCGCTGATTCACACATCCAATAGGACAGAATGGCTTACCTCAAACTTGGCTTAAAATCACAGGTTAGAGTATACATTTTCGTTATTACTTTTGGTAGCAATGGGCAGAAATGAGTGTTTAGGGGTAGCCTCTGCAAATTCTTTATTCTGGCTATAATAATAAACCAAACGGGCAATCTGGTAGATATGATCATTTTTTACGATACTGCGTTTTAAAAGTTTTCTCGTAGCTTTAAAATTGTGGATGGCACAGATTCTCGTCCTCTCTGGTGGGGGAAGGGGCGGGTTGAAATTTTGAAATACTCTTGAAGCAGTGTGATATCACACTGATACCACACGAATAGCAGAGGTCGGGTATAAAAACACAAAAAAAAATCAAAATAGTGAACTTTTCTTATTTAAAACTAACATGAGATTTATTGAAATTAATTGGGCAAATTTTTTGTCGTTCACTAAATTTAGACCATAATATCGCGACAAAATTATATGGAAATGTATACTTATAGACATTTAATTTTTTATATTTTTCGTCAAAGAATGCCCATCCGTAGCATTCTGTATTTTTTTAACATTCCAGATAGAGAATCACATATCGAAAACCCAATATTAATTTTAGACAGAACTAATTTTTTAGACAAGATTTATATAGTCTCTAATTTCTGTGCAGGTAAAGTTTGCTCTAACACTTCTGAAAAATGTTTACATTTTACACTTCTAACGAAGCTGTGTCGCCTGACTGTTTCCCGCACACATAATCCCCGTTCTTCTTGATTCAATCGCATACCGACACACTTCCGACCCTTTACACGTGCTCCATGCGATTCAAGTGTCGGCAAAGGTAACCGGGTATGCCTGTGTACGCATACCGTACCGACCCACAACGGGCTCCTTGGCATAATCGCTCGACAATAAGAGACAGAGAGGGAAAAAAGAGAGGGAGAAAGATAGGGATAGAGGGTAAGATAGATATAGGAGCTTGACGAGGAACCAAGAGAGAGCGTCAAGAGCTTAGATATTCTATCTGCCTTTGCCGTGGAGCGTTCCGTTGCGGATGCGGAAGCTTGTTGATGCTTTTACCATTTGTTAAGTGCTGCTTGTTGCTCCAGCTGTCGATGCTGAGGTCAACTCAATCCTGCAGGCTATGGAAGCAGGTGAGAGATGCGATGAGGTGTGGTGCTACGAGGTGGCGGTGCCAGCCAGTTGTTGCTCCTGCTATTGGTTTAGTACTTAGACATGCAGAGGCGACGGCGACTCAAGACGCATACCCGTACTTCACAAGCTCAGGCTGGAATCTCTCAGTGCTGCGCTCCGCCCTGGTATTTTAGTTTTTTTTTTTTTGCTGATGTTGTCGGATTTTCCAACTTGACTACGTGCCCTGGCGTTTGCTTCTACTTTCGCTACTCGCTAATGTTAAGTAACTGTTGTTTATGGAGAAGCACACTGTTTTGGAAAAAATACTTTGTACGCTTAGATCTTGAGGCGTCAATCGGATACCCAGTCAATCGAGATAGAAATACCGTTCGAAGCTAATTCTGGTTTTATTGGTGGCAAAAAACCTAGATATTACAAGTTCAAAAATTTAGATTTGTTTTCAATTCTGGTTTCTCGAGTTCGTCTTTGAGATGTCGTTTTTTTATACTCCTACTCGAAGAGTTGTGGGGCTATTGTATTTGCGGTAAAAGTAGATGTGTGCAACGCAGAGAAGGAAACGTTTCCGACCTCATAAAGTATATATATAAATTCTTATGTGTAGGTGCATTAATTAAAAAAATAAGCTGCTAAAATGCTAAAATGCCAACAGTATGATTTTTTAGTAAATGTATTTTATATATCACAAAGAAATTATGGTTTCTCGGTAGGTAATTCCAATTTTCCTGCAGGTAAAATTCAAAAATGTCAAAACAAGCACGCTTGGTGGGCCAGCAACGATTCAAGCGGTTTGTCAACCAATGTACACGAATTCTAATTTCAATGTGACTATGATAATGATAATAACTTTAAACATTAAGCGTTAGAAAACTTAAAAAACCCTACAAAAAATACCGAAACCATTAGCTTTTTGCTAATTTTAATAGGTTTTCAAAGGTAATTAAATATTATTATGGATATTGGTTATATCAGTAAGGTTTCAAATAAATTAATAAACTCTCGTTGGAGCTTTCGGTGGCAATGCCCATATTTCTATGATATACATATTTAGCAAGTTTTGGTTCGTCGTCGCTTAGCGGTCTAGCCGGTCTAACTCATATTATGAAAATCATTTTTATACCCGTACTCAAAAAAGAGTTAAGGGGTATATTAGATTTGTGGTAAAAGTGGATGTGTGCAACGCAGAGAAGGAAACGTTTCCGACCCCATAAAGTATATATATTCTTGATCAGCATCAATAGCCGAGTCGATATAGCCATGTCCGTCTGTCCGTCCGTCTGTCCGTCTTCATGAGCGCCTGGATCTCAGAGACTATAAAAGCTAGGGTACCCAAATTTGGTTTCCAGACTCATGTGATAACACACTGCTACAAGTGTACTTCAAAATTTCACCCCGCCCCCTTCCGCCCCCACAAAGAACGAAAATCTGTGGCAGGCACAATTTTAAAGATACGATAAAACTAAAAACGCAGTATCGTAGAGAATGACCCCATCTACCAGACTGCCGAATCTGAATCAGATCAAATCATAATTATAGACAGAATGACGAAATTAATTTTCTGTTAGTTCCCCCGCCACCGCCCGAATGAGATCCACTGCTCTATCTCTTTCTCGCTCGCACACTCTGCCGCGTTCAGTGCGCGAGCAACCCCTAGCTGAGGAGATGTAGAATATGAATGGTACATCTATAATCTACATGTTAGATGTAAAATATACATTGTATATGTAGATGTAGATAACAGATGTAGCAAAAAAATGTAAAATGTAAAATTTGTTTTTTTATTCTTAAATTCTAAAAATTTATATGCTCACAAATGTATACACTGAGTACGGGTATAAGTAGAGTCGCGTCCCCAGAAGCGACTCACACGTTCCTTCTCGTTCACATAGTGGCCGTGTCGATCATTTAGGATGCACATTCGGTAAAAGGTTATCCGGTGTTTCATGAAAAAACCACAAAACAACGAGAAGGAACGTGTGAGTCGCTTATGATTTTTAAGAATTAAAAAAAACTTTAAATTTTACATTTTTTTGCTACATCTGTTATCTACATCTACATCTACAATGTATATTTTACATCTAACATGTAGATTATAGATGTACCATTCATATTCTACATCTCTTTCGCTAGGGGTTGCTCGCGCACTGAACGCAGCAGAGTGTGCGAGCGAGAAGGATATAGAGTAACGTTTCTCTTGCAGGAGGAGGCGGGGGAACCAACAGAAAATTAATTTCGTCATTCTGGCTATAATTATGATCTGATCTGATTCAGATTCGGCAGTCTGGTAGATAGGGTCATTCTCTACGATACTGCGTTTTTAGTTTTATCGTATCTTTAAAATTGTGCCTGCCACAGATTTTCGTCCTTTGTGGTGGCGGAAGGGGGCGAGGCGAAATTTTGAAATACACTTGTAGCAGTGTGATATCACATGAGTCTGGAAACCAAATTTGGTTGCCCTAGCTCTTATAGTCTCTGAGATCCAGGCGCTCATGAAGACGGACAGACGGACAGACGGACGGACAGACGGACATGGCTATATCGACTCGGCTATTGATGCTGATCAAGAATATATATACTTTATGGGGTCGGAAACGTTTCCTTCTCTGCGTTGCCCACATCCACTTTTACCACAAATCTAATATACCCCTTAACTCTTTTTTGAGTACGGGTGTAAAAAAACAACAACAAAATGATTTCCCACATTATCTGATCAAAAATCCAAAACCTTTCCGACTCGTTGGTTGCTGACTTCATTGTTCACTCTAAAAATACAAATTATTAAGTGCAGCTCAACTCACTCTCCCTCTCGCGACTCTTCTGTCACACTGCCACTTTCTTTGCCACTGAACTTCTTGTTAATCATAAAAAAAGGCGAAAGCTCCGCGGAACAGCACAGGAACTCTTATCTAAGACTTTTTCCAGTGCCTCCCTTTACGCCTTCGTTTGGATACGTAATGCATGCTTATGGATTTTATCATTAATTTGTCGATGAAACTTATGGCAATATTCCCAGAAAATATTTGTATAGAACTTATATTTGGTAGGTAGGGTAGAGAGTGCTCCGTGTTTGCTAGAATTTGATGATTTTCTAGGCTGCGTTTTGTGTTATTGTTTGCCAAGTTTTTGCATATTATCAACGGCAGCGACAGCTGAAATGCGTTCATAAAATAATGTAATCTGTTTAAAAACAAACATGTCTTGAGCAATTTCGCGCGACTAGGGACATATTAAAACCGGAAGGGAGGAAAGCTTTGGTGGTGGACCCTTTTTATACACTACTGAAGCCACATGTAAATATATATAAATATATACGTACATTTCTACATACTATGTATGTATGTTTGGAACAATTATCCGAATCTGAAACAATTTTGTCATATTTGTAGTTTAAAGTTTAGGGTTTTCTACCACGAAAAGAAAATTACATTCCTCTACATAAATATGCACACATACATATGTATGCATGGATGCACATACATACATATGTATCTTTGTTCTACTGGGAGTAACAAACATGTGGTCAAAATCATAATACCACCTGAGAGGGTATAAAAAGAGAGTCCCGTACCCCCTGTACCAAACCCTAAAACAACAAGACCAAAGTAGCAACGACAAGAGGAGCAGCGGGGTAGCACCGAAAGTAGCGTGAGCTTCAAAGGGCCGTTAACAAGATGAAGAGGGAAAGGAAACGAGAAATAGAAGCAGAGGACGAAAAGCAAAAGCAAACAAGGAACCGCACAACGCTTGCTCTCCACCTCTTCTTTGCGACACCAGCTTCTCCTTACCCCTCTTCCAAGCTGTGGAAACAAATTTTGTGCCAAGATAAGAAAGAAAGCGACGGAGACGTATACTGAGACTGCGACGGCGTCAGCGATAACAAGTTTCACGTTGTCGTTGCCCTAGCAGCAATTTTAGCGAGACGAGTGAAGTTTTGGGAATTCATGATGAAAACTATAGAAGACACGGGACGACAAACATTTGCCGGTCATTTGCCTGAAAAACTGGCAATAAATAAAGGTAATACTGGCTTGATAGTTGCATGTTGAATGACTCTTCAATTGTTTTAAGTTTCCATAAATAAGTAGAATGGATGTTATACGTATCCCCTTACTAAGAAGTCACAAAATCAAAAATTAAATTAAGATCTAAAATTTTAGACTTGATTTTTTAAACGTAAAATAAAACTAATAAAAAGTTTTAAAAAGTCTATGTATTCATAAAATCACTCATGCCCCTTCAATGCGTTCGATCACTACGAATGCTGCCTTCGTTTCAAATCACCCCGAATAACCAAAAACCGAATCCGAGCACTGCTGTTAATATCAGCTAGTTTCGTTCGCATTTCTTTAGGAAATCATAATATTCCAGTCTTTAATTTGCTTCTACACTGGCACACAATCGAGTTATTGAGTTCTGCGTGTTTTTAATAAAATTTTATACATCAACCCAAATATTAATATGGATACAAAAGATTTGGGGCTACATTTCATGAAAAGTTTTCAAAGAATAACAAATTCAAGTTTTCAAATTTATTTATTTGTAAAGATTTTCATTCATGTATATGGGAGTTCTTCCACACACCACGAAAACCATTATTTTTTTCAATCCCATAAGTCTAGAAGTGTCTGTAAAGCCAAATGAATAATAATAAAATTTGCTAAATTTTTTATTTTTACGGATTATATGGGAATTTCATTTTCCCCTTCATTTTTCATGGTAAACAATGTTGTTATGTTATTATGTTGTTGCTAGTAGTGATAGTTCACACGATAGGCAAAAAGGGTCGAAATACTAGGAAAATCGAACAAACGCAACCATAACTCAACTTTTTCCCAAAACAGGCTATAACTTGAACCTCTTCTAGTGTGCTCTTTTGTGATTGCCCGCCAGATTAGATTTCCACATTTCTTCAAATTGACTCAAAACATACTTTGGCTTTTTTGCATTAAAAAATGTTTTAATTTGGCTCAAAAACATTCTCAAAGCTATGCGAAAGCTGAATCACTGAGTCCCTCCGAATCGATTCAGTTGCCCGTTCATGGAGGGCTCTAGTACATATATAGAAGTATTTTTAAATATAGATACAAAGACTATAAAGCTTTCAAATTGGAATTTATAACAAAAAGGTGGCTGTTCGGCCATAGAGCATAGCAGCAAATTTCTCAAAGTTGAATTTTATGAATGAAGTTCTGGATAAAATTTATGAGTTAAATTGATGTTCCTATTGAACTCACACACATGTATACAAATTTATTTGTTGGATTTCATAATCGTATATATATAAATGAGAATATTCGAGAGTGTCTGTCCCCTCCTGACGCTTTTGGTTTCCTTGCCAGAGCATGATCTTTGTTGAAGTGTAAGATTAACCAAGATTCTCCCGGCTGGTCTCTACTTAAAATACGAGCACCCATTTCCTCTGGTCAAGCAAGTGAAAATTATTTAAAACAGCAACAAAAACGTCACTGGCAGAGTCAAGAAAGTTAAAATTTGTTGAAATTCTCTGAACAAGAAGAGGACAAAGTGCTGCGATATTGCCGGTCAGAAAGGACAACGGCAGCCATATGTATTCTATGGTTCGGTGGACCTCCTCCCCACGCTCTTCTTCTCTGTTCTCCGGGAAATCTTATACATATGACTCTATTGCGCAGATTTCAATTTTCCGATACAATTCTGGCTCCTTTGCCAATTTTCCTTTGGTTAAGGGGATTGGCCCCAAAGCCCCAACTTTAACCCCCTTCTCCACTTTCAGCTCCTAATCCCAACTTCAGACTCTTCTAATATGACATTTGAAGTGATTTTTATATGAGTTCCGGCATCGATATTCTTACGGCCACTGTCCTGTGTATGTCCTGGTTGAAAAGCTCTTGCCCTTTCTTTCAGTGAGACAAAGGACGCCCACACACCCACAAACATATATACGCCAGAAAAACACCCTTGAAATTTCTAATCTCTTAATGGATGACAATCTGCGTTTTAAATGCTTTTGCACAAGCCCCTCCTGATCATCCACACTTTGGATACATACACACACATACACACACACGAACACCAATAAAAAAAAGAAAATAAAACTAATTCCATCAAGCGTCGCGTCCTGCCATTGTTTGCCTAATGAAAGTACGCTGTTGGGGCAAGTTTTTAAAGGATTTTTTCGCGATTCCTTTTTGCTTTCCTCTGTACTTCATTTTTTTTTTGATTTCTGGCATTTCTGGCTTGCGAGTAGAAGAAAATGATTTGGAAAATTGACATCACATGTCAGGGCTAATCACACGCCCGACTGATTGAATAGCTGGATGAGTTGGCTGCGCAGTCACTCAGTCAACCAAGACAAGTCGATAACAAAGGCGGCAATCATTAATCATGTGTCTATAAACAGTTAATAAATCTTATTCTGCTGCCGCCTAAAAGATTTCAGATGATGTCTCAAAAATTCGTCTGCGTCTAATCATATTATATAACTGAAATCTTAGAACAGACACTAAATGTAGAGCAAGCAAAGGCAGGAGAGTTCTTCGCGATTAAGGAATCCGATTATGCTGGAATTGGGGGTAGGTAAATATAGAAGCTTAACATTCATTTTTCGTTTGATATTCGGTGTGGTAAGTAGCACGGTACATGCTGGCGACGCAAACATGTCATCGATGTCGAGGATGGAGTATGACAATAGGGGTCTTTGGCAGAGGGCAGGAGGAGCAGCACGTCGCAGCACAAGCCCCCCAGCACCATTCTCATACTCCCAGAATCGATGAGCCGTTGCACTTTTCCACGATTGTAATGCCATCCTGTGTGTTGAGCTTTTGGATATTTTACAAAATAAAGTCGTGGAACCTGAGAGCCGAACCACTCCAGACCAGAAGTAAATCAAATCTCTAGCTAGACTAGTTCATTTGTGCCATCCCTATCCGTCTCTGTTTTGGTCGCTTTTTAATTATAGCTTTTAAATACTGAACGACCTAACGTGTATTTTATTTATTTCACAGCTACGGGCTCTGCCCTCATCAGACAATGTGCCGGAAAAAACGCGCCATGTTGAGGGTGGAGTCGGAGAACCGTCTCTGGCAAACTCCCATTTCCTCCCTTTGTCTATCTTCCAGGGAGATCTCCCTCTTCCTCTTTTTATGTCTATGTGGAAAGCGCTGAAATTACTCGGGCGCTTTTAATTTGATATGCAAATACAGCAAAAAACGAAAGCAAAGTCGGCGCAAAAGGATCTGATGATGGAAATGTGGAAAGTGGAATGCCGATGCGACATCCCACAACCAACCATTACCCTCCTTTGGGAATATGCTGTGAAACACGTATGTCTATTTGCAGTTCAAAGTCTCAAAATGAAGTGCGGCGCGAGGACATCAAACGTGTACAGCGTCGGCAGAGTGGGAGATATAGAGTAAATAGGACTTTGGGCTACAAACTATAGTTTCCCACTGATGCTGTAGATGGATTTTGGATGGCAGCATTAAATATCTGGAACTCCTGACGACTACAGCGGGACTGCTCCAAGGATTATGAAAACATTCGGATAGAATGAATCAGAGTGTTTGCCAAAGGGGAACCGAGGGGGCTGATCTACATACATACATACATATGTATGTACTATGGGCAAAAGGAAACTAAGAGATGGGCACGACTTGTCTGTTTATCGTTTTCTTTAATTTACTTCAATCATTTATCTGCAAATTTATTTTAACGTCAAATGAATTCGTAGTTAAAATAGTTTATTTTCAATATATTATGTTTGTATTACTAGTTTTACCCTGCCCTGTTTAGCTGTGGCAAATTCTCATTGCAACACGTGTATTTTGAGATCGCAGATGTAAGAGCTACTGTATCTTCTTCAAAGCTGGATTTCATGTTAAAGTAATGAGTAAGTCGAGACGCCCGTGCATATGACGTGGACTGCCCAGTACATATAAAGACGAAAAAATAGTTACTTTTCCAGCATTGCACGGTGAGCCCCTCGGTTATTTCAGCTGGCTAAACTAATAACTTCTAAACGAAATAAACAATTTGCATAAAATAAACTTAGTTTGAAAGGAAAATATTCAAATATGTGGTCTGCATTATTGCACAGTGCTATGATGCCTAGAAGCTTTATAATAAATTATCAAAGTTGACCATTGATTCTCGTGTATTCGACTATGTACGAGATATTTCTAAGCTTCAATTGTTTTGTTTCGATAAATACCGCTTAAAAGTTATTTTCGCTACACATAACATCGTTCGATCTTTTTCGTAGTGACCAGACGTGTTTTTGTTTTGCGCTCCTTTTCTTAAATTAACCAGCCGGTGTTTGTGATCTATAACACTACTCGACAAAATCGAACTTTTTTTTTCTCAAGGATCCAAACCGACTTTTTCTGATAGATATGGGGCTTTAAAATTTGTTAAAGAATTATGGTTTTTTTTTCTATGGCAGAACTTTTTTTTGAAGAATTTTTTAAGTCTGGTATTTTTGTTCTAAGCTTTTTTCAGAGGTAGCGCTTGTTTTTTTCACATAACTCTCGTATCTTACGCCTGGTTGTAATGAACTTTGCTATTTTGAAAAGATAATTAAAACAGCTAGAAGTTAAACCCCAACACTTTGTGAGTTTAACCCTTGTGCACAACAAAAATGGCGTATTGTAGTTTTTGCCGCAAGCAAGTGAAAAGAACAGTTTAGCATAACAGAAAATGTTAAACAAAAATTGTTCATGGCCTCCTAAACAGTTAAAATTAATTTAGATAGAAAAACGTTTTATTTTAAGGTTAGAATCTATTTTAGAATTAAGAGCCTTAACAAAAGAATATATATCAAAATCCAAAATCAACGTTTAATTTCAAATTCAAAATGATTAAAAATTAAATTATAAAAAAATCAGAGGGCTAGTCCACACGCTCTATTGTTGTTTCACTCACACTTACTTCGCTAAGCCCTTTCACTCGCACTTATTGTAAGTATTGTTAAGGGACTGCTGCCGCCGACGAGACCACCTTATATAATTGCATCATGATCGCGATCAGGTACCAAATGTACAACCCTTTTTCGTTTGCTTTGTTCCCAATTGGCAGTTGGGCCCGCAACCTTCCAAAAGGTATTTTTTGTTAATTTTTTTCATTTTTTAGGTTTGGTTAACGAATTTTAGCTCCAAAGTCTCTCAATAGATTTTAATGACCGATACCTTAAACGACGTCAAATTAATGCACCTATACACTAAAAAAGAGGGGACACAGGATATAATTTTCTTTTCCTGAGTTTTTAAAGTCAAAATTTCGTAAAAAATACCGCCCAAAAATCATCATTTTTTCATTTCAATGCTTTATATTTCCCAGACGGTAAGCTAAAATCACAAAGTGTTTAGGCTTAACTTCTAGCTGTTTTTATTTTTTTTCAAAATATCAAAGTTCTTTACAACCAAACGTAAGATAATAGAGTTATGTGAAAAAAACAAGCGCCACCTCTGAAAAAGATTTTAAAAAAAAATACCAGTTTTCAAAAATTCTTTAAAAAAAAATTCAGCCTAAGAAAAAAAAAATATCATCAAACCATTTCTAAGCCCCAAATCTTTAAGAAAAAGTTCGTTTTGTTCCTTGAGGAAAAATCGTGTTGACTAGTGTAATTTAACTCTCTAACTAACTAACACTAAAGTCAACTTATACCGCGGGTGCATGCCTGATAATTGTGTAAAAACACAACTTATTTAATTAATTTTGTGCGTCGGTTATTCGTGTGTTTGTGTTGTTGCTTTTCGTAAGTACGCCCTCTCATTACATTTAGCCGCTCTTTTGTCGTAGTTATTGCCGTCTATCACTCTTTCTATCACCTAGCTCTCAATAACTGTTCTTTCGCTCTCGCTCTTGTAACTTTTTGTGCAGTAACGCTCTCACTTATAAGCTGTTGCTGCAACCACTCTCCTCTTTCATCTTTTACCGATTTCGCTTTAAGCATTGCTCTTCACCTGTTAAGGTTACTTCTGGAGTTCCACAGGGCAGCCATCTAGGCCCCCTACTATTCACACTATTTATTAATGATCTGCCTTCAGTATTAACAAACTCGAGTACTCATGTATGCGGATGATGTTAAACTTTGTGTCCAGTATAAGGACATTTCATTTCACTCTCGCTTGCAATCCGATCTCAATAACTTTCAGTCATGCTGTTGTGCAAATATGTTACACCTAAATGCCTCGAAATGCAAAGTAATGACATTTCATCGCTCCAGGCCCCTTTTGGCTCCTTATAGCCTCTGCAGTGGTTCTCTTGAGAGAATTACCTTGGTTGATGATCTTGGTGTTAAATTAGACCCAAAGTTGAAGTTTTCTGAACACATTTCTACTATGGTAAATAAGGCCATGGGTGTGCTTCGGTTTATAAAGAGGTGGTCCAAGGTATTTGACGACTCCTATATAACGAAGACTCTCTACATCTCGCTTGTTCATCCGATTTTAGAGTACGGCTCTTGTGTATGGTGCCCCCAGTACAAAGTACACCAGGACCATATAGAATCAGTCCAGAAAAACTTTTTACTTTTTGCTCTGCGTGGCCTTAACTGGGATGCAGGTGTGAGGCTGTCATCTTACCCTCGTAGATTGCTTTTAATAAAGCTTCCAACCTTAGTTAGTCGACGAAAAATGCTTGGTGTGATTTTTATGCACAACCTGATCAAGTGTGACGTAGCTAGCCCTGACTTGTTTTTTATTTATTGAAGATTAGCAACTATCTGCTAACATAAATTAAGATTAAAATTAAAGGAGAAGAACAAAAGGGGATATAGGAAATAATTAAAAATTCGAGGATTGTAAGAACAGGTATATCTTACTGGCTATAATTTTAAGGGATAAGATTCGAAAAGGATCGTGTTGAGCGTAATTAGATCTACAGAAGGGTAAACGAAACGGATGAAAGGTGCGGGTAGGTCTTAGGGGAGCAGAAAAGTGAAGCTGGCCAAGAAGAGTCTGAGTCAACAAGCCCTACTAGGAGCTTGTGTACAAACATAACACCGTTACAGATTCTGCGATGGCGCAAGATTCTATCCGAGTCCCAGTTAAAATTACGTAAGGCAAAAATTAACGAGAAGGAACGTGTGAGTCGCTTCTGGGGACGCGACTCTACTTATACCCGTACTCAGTCATCATATAAATTTTTAAGAAAGATTTTTTAAAATTAAAAAAAAAAAATTTTACATTTTACATTTTTTTGCTACATCTGTTATCTATATCTACATCTACAATGTATATTTTACATCTAACATGTAGTTTATAGATGTACCATTCATATTCTACATTTCTTTCGCTAGGGGTTGCTCGCGCACTGAACGCGGCAGAGTGTGCGAGCGAGAAGGAGAAAGAGTATCATTTCTCTTGCGGGAGGAGGCGGGGGAACCAACTGAAAATCAATTTCTGGCTATAAAATTGATCCGATCTGATTCAGATTCGGCAATCTGGTAGATATGGGCATTCTCTACGATACTGCGTTTTTAGTTTTATCGTATCTTCAATTGTGCCTGCCACAGATTTTCGTCCTTTGCGGTGGGGGGAGGGGGCGGGGCGAAATTTTGAAATACACTTGTAGCAGTGTGATATCACATGAGTCTGGAAACCAAATTTGGTTGCCCTAGCTCTTATAGTCTCTGAGATCCAGGCGCTCATGAAGACGGACAGACGGACAGACGGACGGACAGACGGACATGGTTTAATCGACTCGGCTATTGATGCTGATCAAGAATATATATACTTTATGGGGTCGGAAACGTTTCCTTCTCTGCGTTGCACACATCCACTTTTACCACAAATCTAATATACCCCTTAACTCTTTTTTGAGTACGGGTATAATAAACAGAAGTGGACCTAAATGACTACCTTGTGGCACTCCTGATGTAACATTAACGACATTCGACAACACATTAGTCAACAAAACACGTTGTGTGCGGTTAGAAAGATAAGACGAAATCCAATTAAAGAACGCTTGTGAATGAGCAAAGAATGGTTCACAGAGTCGAAAGCCTTGCTAAAATCCGTGAAAATTACGTCTGTTTGCAGTGAGCTTCGAAATCCTCGGTTAATTGCAGAAGAGAACTCGAGAAGGTTTGTCAATGTAGATCGATGTTTAAAAAACCCGTGTTGCGATGGAGATATCAGACTACTACATAGGTGTTACAATTGCCTGGTAACAAGGAACTCAAGCAGCTTGGGAATGGCGGAAAGCTTAGCAATACCTCTGTAGTTCTCAATGTGAGATCTTGAACCCTTTTTGTGAAGCGGAATGATATAGGATTCGTTCTAAATCACTGGAAGACAAGACCGTTCCAATGATAGGTTGAAAAGATATGTCAACGGTTTGCATAAGGACTGGGCACAGTGTTTTAAAATACAACTTGGTACCTTGTCTGGACCCGCCGAGAACGATATGTCAATCGTTGACAAACCTTCTAGAACATCACTTTCCTCAAAGAAAGGAAGAAAAATGCTGTTGGCATAAGGTAAATGGTAGGGATACGGAGTAGATGCGTGGTAGATATGTGATAGGTACGTTGATTGGAAGAAGGTGGCAAATAAATTTGCAATACCAGCAGCAGAAGATTCAGATTTGTTTTAATAATGGAGGGATGGAGGAAATGCATTGGACTTACGTTTAGAATTAACGAATGAATAGAATTTTTTTGGATCACTACGAAAACTATTACTACATCGGGAAAGGTATTGATTATAACAAAGACTATTAACAGTGAGGAATTGAGAACGAGTGGAGGAATATTGGGCGAAAACAATCATAGATCCAGTATTCTGATATTTTTTGTAGAGCCTAGTTTTTCTATTCTTTAAATAAGACAAATTCTTGGAGATCCAAGGAGGTTTTGACGACACAGATTTGATGACAGGAACATATATATTAAGGGCATCGTTAAAAATATCATAGAACGATTTAACTGTTTCGTCAATGTTCGGGAGCACGTGTAGAAATGGGCAGTTAATGGGCGAGAGGTGAAGATTTAGCTCAGCAAAATTAGTTTTCCGAAAACACTGTATGCGGCTGGGTGCCATGGGATTGACAGCGCAACTGGATCGGACACACTCAAGGGATATGGCTAAAGTTGGATGGTAGGGGTCTTCAGGAAGTGATAAAGAATCGGGAAGAAGAATTTTAAAGGAGGAAATATTGCGCTTATGTCTAAAAATGAATTTGGTCACAATTATATCATTAAGCGAGGCGTTAAGTCTAGAGCAAAGATGTTGTTTGACATCCTCTGTTGTAGCCTCCGGTATAAGACGGGAGACAAAGATAGTCTTTTAAGGTACCACTGCTTTTAGTTGAAGTCCTGAGCGAGAGAGAGAAGGTGGAGCCACTCCCACAAGAGATCTCGTGGAAGAAACGATGGCAGCGTCGGTAGCAATGGAAGGAACAGGAACAGTGACAGGAACGGTGGGGACATCATCAGCGGCCAGCAAGTCCACACTGCTTCATTGCTATTCGGTGTGAGAAACACCGGAGCGACTGAAGGCGGATTGACTAACGGCGAGGCATGACCGCTCGGAGTAGCAAAGAATTCCGATGTATGTAGATGAGAGGCAGGCGTTCCAACTCCAATAGGTTGCAAGAGGTTGTTGTTATCAGTATGAGGGATTTTTCGTCTAGGAGATTCACTCAAGAGTTTGATAAATTGCTTCCGGACATCCTGAAAACCAGTACGAGTCTGTCTCATAAAAGTGCGCATTTCGGCCTCAATCTCACGGCAGGCCAAACATGACCAAGTCAGACCAATGTGTTTTGAGATGAGATCGTGTAGACGTCCAAAATTACCTCCAGCAGCACATTTTATATGGGCGACATTATCGCACAGCCAGCAGCAGAGGAATGAATCACCGACTATGTTGCCACCAAATTCGCATTTTTTTGCACTGCAGACAAGAGCCATTTTTGACAGCAGTTGAATCACTGTGCACGAAGAAAAACGCAAAGTGGGAGCGCAAGCGATATAAGAGTGCAGGCAGCAGAACGAGCGACGATCATCAGCAGCGGCAGACGATCCAGCGAAGTGAGGAAAACAAACGGTAAAGCTCACGAAACAGAGACATCGAGAGAGCAATTCAAGAAGATGCAGATGCAGGCGAAGTCCAGAGAGTGTGAGAGCAAGAGAGCTTGCACTTATGCTCTCCAGAGCGTGTGTTGATAGGCGATGTAACGGATGGAGTGCACGAACAGAGAGCAATGATCCAAAGCGGAATGGATAAAAGCACTAACAAATTGCTTGCGCAAGTCTGATACGCGTTCGAAATATAAAGCTATTATTAACTCAATTGTTAAAAAGCTAAACACAGATAACACTAGTCAACACGATTTTTCCTCAAGGAACAAAACCAACTTTTTATTAAAGATTTGGGGCTTAGAAATGGTTTGATGATATTTTTTTTTTTTCTATGGCAGAACTTTTTTTTGAAGAATTTTTGAAAACTGGTATTTTTTTTTTAAGCTTTTTTCAGAGGTAGCGCTTGTTTTTTTCACATAACTCGAGTATATTTCCTCTGGTTGTTAAGAACTTGAATATTTTGAAAAGATAATTAAAACAGCTAGAAGATAAGCTCAAACACTTTGTGATTTCAGCTTACCGTCTGGGAAATATAAAGCATTGAAATGCAAAAATGATGATTTTTGTGCGGTATTATTTACGAAATTTTGACTTTAAAAACTCAGGAAAAGTCGAAAAATCGGGAATTGCGATCGCGATCAGGTACCAAATGTACAAACCTTTTTCGTTTGCTTTGTTCCCAATTGGCAGTTGGGACCGCAGCCTTCAAAAAGGCATTTTTTGTTCATTTTTTCCATTTTTTAGGTTTGGTTAACGAATTTTAGCTCCAAAGTCTCTCCATAGATTTTAATGACCGATACCTTAAACGACGCCAAATTAATGCACCTCTACACAAAAAAAAGAGAACACAGGATATAATTTTTTTTCGACTTTTCCTGAGTTTTTAAAGTCAAAATTTCGTAAATAATACCGCACAAAAATCATCATTTTTGCATTTCAATGCTTTATATTTCCCAGACGGTGAGCTGAAATCACAAAGTGTTCGAGCTTATCTTCTAGCTGTTTTAATTATCTTTTCAAAATATTAAAGTTCTTAACAACCAGATGAAAGATACTAGAGTTATGTGAAAAAAACAAGCGCTACCTCTAAAAAAAGCTTAAAAAAAAATACCAGTTTTCAAAAATTCTTCAAAAAAAAGTTCTGCCATAGAAAAAAAACCATAATTCTTTAAAAAAATTTAAAGCCCCATATCTATCAGAAAAAGTCGGTTTGGATCCTTGAGGAAAAAAAAAGTTCGGTTTTGTCGAGTAGTGTAATTGGCACAAAAAAGGACCGATTATGATGTATTTAAAGATGTACACGATTTGTTGTAAATTAATATTGAATTAAATTGGCAAAAAGGCAGAAAATGCAGGAGCGAGGTGAAAAGACGACCGGCTTAAGCAAGAGGACAAGAGCTTATGACGCGTTATGTACGCGAGCGCCCACTAGCGGAGGAGATGTAGAATCTAAATGGTACATGTAGAATAAAATTCTAAAATTCAAAAAAATCAGAAGCTCAAAAATGTTTATTTTTAGTAAAGTCGCGTCCCCAGATGCGACTCACAGTTTCCTTCTCGTTTATTCAAAATTCAGGGACAATTGGGATCAATTACATCATATCATAAAATTATAATTGTTTACGTATTTAAATTAAATAGATTATGCCTGAATATCAACTTATTCCAATACGAATTTTGAACCACATTAAGTTTTTTTCCCATCAGACCCCATAATTCTCTCCCGTACCCCTCGTCAAACCATCCTCCTTACACCTCTCCTGACCCCTTTCAACAAGTTTGCTCTTTATTTGCTTTGAAAAAAACTAAAACCAGTAAACAAAATATTCCAATGCGTACAGCCCACAAATTTTGTTCCGTGTGTGTGTGTTTTTTAGGACGGTATCTCTGAGTGGACTAGGGTCCCACTCGTATAAGGGTTGACACTTGGACTTGGTCTCTACCTTTTGTCTTCTGTCCTATTATTGTTTATACGTTTTCGATAGCCCAGACGGAAATTGCTAAGCCCCTTGATATCTCATCTGCCCCAACTCTATTCATTTTCCTTTCCCTACTGTTTATCGCTTTCTTCTCATATTGTATTTACTGAAAAGCCATACAACAAAAAATTAATTAATCGAAATAGAGGTCTTGCTGTGGACTATGCCGAGCCTCTGATACCAGTGAATATCGATCGCTTTTATTTGAGCTATACTCATATGATAGTTGCAAGTACATACCTTTGACTTCATCTTCTTGCGAATCATCTGCAGTAATGTCGAAAAAAGTCAAAATTAATTGTGCCATACGTACCTCACGTTTTCAATCGCTATGTTGTGCGTAACATTTCGGACAACATTAAATCAGTCCTCTTCTTGATTTGTTCATTTATGTATTCCATTAATCGACATACGAGTAATGTATTGTAAATAGGACATGGGAAAATGGCCATGTGCGGCACCATTTGCATTGGTTTAAATCTTCATATAAACTGTACTTTTCCGTTTTTCTAAGTTTTCGATTTCATCTGAAATCTTTTCTCTTGCCTTTATCCAACCAGATAGCACCAGTAGTACTTATTTCTTTCGACTCAAATTTCTTCAATAATTTGTTGGCTAGAACGCTAATTACGCATTGAAGGAGAATCCGGTGAAGTGGTAGACACGGGGCGCAGACATATGACTCACCGCAGTCACCCACCCCCACCCAGACCTCTCCTAACTCGCATTTCGCTGCACCAAATTTCAGAGTCTGAAAGACAGAAGTAAAGGCCGAACCGGTGGAAAACTCTTTACCGAAAACATGCGACACTCGACAGGCAACGATGCTGACGACGACGATGAGGAAGAGATAGTGATGGTGATGGTGTGGCGACCTTTGTAACATACAAATCGCCACGGCAACGGCGACAAACGGCAACATCACGTGCCCTAGATGGGGAAGCGTTCCAGCCAATACACCATCCACCCAATTCACCCTTGCCCCTCGGCTTACCTGACTTTATAGCCTGCGCAACAAATTGAGACAGTCGGAGAAAACTGGTATTTGGTTCACGGTACGTCGCAGGATCGGAAAAGCAACAAAAGGTACAAAATAGCATAGAAGAATGAAAATAAATTCAACATATTCAAGTTTCTTTCTAGATGTGATTGACATTAATATAAATTAACTTTACAACTTCACCTTGCACTCAAAATATCCCAAAAATTTCCATAATATCTGAATGAAAAGTATTCTTCCACAATTAGAGATATTTAAAAAATTTGTATTTAAATATAAAAGAACACAAGAAGCATGAAAAACATAGGAGGATTTGTGTTTCTGACAATTAGCATCACAATTGAGGGACCAGAAATGTATTTTATTGGACTACAAAGTACTACCAGCCATAAAAAAAAATGTTTTGTTCGATAGTGTGTCTAGCTCACGGAGCTCGAGCTCGAGCCATCGTTCGCCATTTCCAAACGAATGCGAAATCAAATTCCAGTCGAGGCGGCGTGGCACAAAAACACGCAACGCATCCTGACACGTTCCCCTGCCACTACACTCGTACAACCACCATATTTTTCCCTCTACCAGCCACAGATCCTTCACTCGCTACGCTCATCCTCATATCCTATTTGGATTGTTTTAAAGATTTAAAAAGGCAGGCCACTTTGTGGCACATTGGTGTTACTTTACCAGTATTTTTTTCCTCTAACCCTTCTCCAGTCTTCTCCAGACACGCTCTAGGGCGACGTCTGCACAGCTGAATGTAGTGTAATTGAAAAATTCTACCAAAGTCAAGTCCAAAGTGAGAGTGACAGGCCGAACGAGAATCGGGAGGAGTAGTGGCAGGAAGGGAAGTCTCCTCCTAAAGTTACGCAGCAGAAAATTCGCAAATAAGTACATATACTACATAAAAGAAAGGCTAGCAATGCCAATGTAACACGAGATGCAGCGTTGGAAGCAAACAATTTCTATTTCATGGCACATTATTTTGTGGCTTTTGTTTCGACTTCGAGTGGAGGAAGTTGCCAAAGCGGAAACGAATACGGAGAAGAATGGGGTTCGCTCTGACTCAGTGTGTGTGGAACTTAACTCAATACTTTATGAATATGTACATATGCCACCCATAGAATGTTACACGTGTATGTAAGTCTCATCAGTGGAAAGCCTTGATTATCTTTGTTCAAATGTTTTACCATTGTCTCAATTGATTGATTGTAGGTCATGTGTACATTGTGTTCCAGGGTTGCATGAAACTTTTAGTAGCTTTCAATTTTCCAAGGACCACTTCACAACCCAAAATCCAACTTGTCCCAGCCCCTTGAGCAATCATTTCATTAAAGCAACACAATGAAAGCCGTTTGAAAAGCGTTGCCGCAAACCAAAAACTGCAAAAAGGGTGGAAAGGTGCAAATAGCAGAGGAGATACAGCAGAAAGTAGAAGAGGCAACTCTCACCTGCCCAAAGGATCAGACCCCTGCCTGCTTTCAGCGCACTGAAGCCTCAAGCGGCTTAAAGAGCGCCAATGCCGACGGCGTGATGTGCGTGCGTTTTCTTTATTATGTTTTAAGGGGCTTCCCCGTCAATGCACCCACCTCAAGCACCGCCTCCCCCTTTAACCACGCACCCATCATGTGCAGTTCTCCGTTCTCCGGCACTCTTGCCCGAGCTAATATACCTAAGGACTGTGCGACAAGGCAGCGATGACTGCAATGCGGCCCAACTTTGTCTACAAAAATCCCTTTTGTCGCATTAACTGCTAACTTTTTCCACTTTTTTTTCCAGATCCCCTCGGTTCGCGGCTAACTTTGTTTGGAACTCCAAAAGGACAAGAGCTCTCAGGTACGGCTTTCCAACTGTATTCCGTCCCTGAGAGATATCCCTGACACTCATAGATGAGATGAGTTAAGATTTCCTCGAGCTTTCAAACATGCATTTTCGCAAACCAAAAATTGTATGGTCTTACATTGTCACATTGTTGCCAGAACCCAGTCAAACAGGAATATTACTGTCTCGAGTGAAGCTTTTATATTATTAATGTGAGGACAGGGAGGATGTATAAGGAGTGGTTTTTGTTGGAGAAGAAAGGAAAGAATGAACGACTTTCCTAAGATATCAAACAATTGGTGAGCCAATGAGGAGTACTTGCGTATGATGATATCATACGTACTACCTAACAAACTTATAATTTAAGATATTCTCTTATCTCATGGTAATGATATAGTTATCTGACTAAGATATTTTGGCCGATCTATAAATTTTATGTATGTGCATGTTATACAATGGAAATTGACAACATTTGGTTGAACTATACATATGTAGAAGCCGATCATTTCTATGTTTCCATGAATAGACAATAGAAGAGTCTGCACAAATTTTCAGTCAGTCAGCTTTTGTTCATTTTAAATATCAAATAAATATAAACTACCATACAAACCATTGATTATGGCTTTCAAGACAAAATTATTTGAGGACTATTTTGTGGCTATAAGACAACATTACAATTCCTTCAGGTTGCCTTGAACAGATGCTTTTTGTTCACCCCGAAGGAAACCAATTAGACTTTTCCCCTCCTCAGTTTATGGTCGCATCCATGACAACGTTACTCGCATACTTTCTTAAATAGCAACTAAATGTCAACGCAATTTGCCTTTTATAACTAAATTCGCCATTCGGAACCAATTTCTTCTTATCTCTCCTTTCTCCGTCTCCGTTGGGAGAGTCGAAAATGATAGAGAAATTAAGCGAGAAAACGTAAAGCTTCCAGAATCCTGCTACCAGAAGTAACGACAGAGCTTATAAATGGTTTGGAGAACTCTTTATTATTATCTGTGCTTATCTGTTGGCATATATCAGAAATCGTCGTTCGCCTTTATTGTTAATTGCATAGGACTATAGTACGGATAGTGAATTTGTTGAGATAATTGAGTTCTCGTAGTTCCTTGTTTTAAGTTTGAGGAGCCCTGCTCGCCAGGCGTTAAATTATGTGCAAATAGACAGAAAAACAAGCTTTCCCAGGTTTGGATGAGATGGAGATGGATCCGGCCACGCCATTTGCTCTCCTCTGCTCTATGCCGTCTGTCTAAACAAATGTCGTGAACCCGTCGTGTAGCTCATATTGCAAAAAAAAGGGCGCATAAATTTGTGCGAAATCTATTAGTAAAGAGCAACCCTTTTCAGTGCTGTCCAGGACGCGGGTTGGGGATCCCAGACAGCGGATGATGTTTGTCGGACTTTTTTTGCTGTGAGGGGTGGATGGATTTAATTTTGTTTTGTTTTAGTTCCATTTGTAAGTAAAACTTAAATTACCTTTTCATATCTGTATGAATTTAAATGGAATATAACGAAACCCGGCAAAAGGAAGTACAAGTAACCTATGGCATCCATATGGTAGTGTTGGAAAATAGCTGAATAACTGATGAAGAGTTTCTTGAAGGCTTTTAAGTTACAACTGAACTTTGAAATATTGCTGATGCTCCATTTCTAAAGTTACGAGTGTTTAAAGATATTGTAAAACAGTTACTGCCTTGCAGAGTAAAAACAAAATTCGACTTACGATCTGGAATATTCTTATTAAGCTACTAATTGCTAACCTATGTTTATACACAGTAATGTTATTTTATTTTTTAGAACACATACGTTTAAAATAATAATAACATTTTTGTACATTTTCAATAGGAAATCTTAAATTAAATTAATTTTTTTTTAAATATTTCAGCTTAAGGTTATGTGTTTTTATACCCATAACCAAAAAGAGTTAAGGGCTATATTGTATTTGTGGTAAAAGAGGATGTGTGCAACGCAGAGAAGGAAAATCAGTATCAGTAGCCGAGTCGATATAGCCATGTCTGTCTGTCCGTCCGTCTTGTTTGTCGCCTAGATCTCAGAGACTATAAGAGCTAGAGCAACCAAATTTTGTTTCCAGACTCATGTGGTATCACACTGCTTTTATAGAGGACGCAGAGTCACCAAATCACATTTTTTAATTTAGAGTATATTGAAAAATCTACGTATAAGGAAGTGGTCTAGTGTGGTTGTAGGCTTACAACCTAATTTTGGTCTCGTACAAAGTAAATAATGACTGTCGTACAGTGTAATGAGTTATTCATTCCATATATGTCAACCTAGAATCCTTCCAACGTACAGCATACAAATAAAGTACAATTTCGTTGATCATATTTGAGGGGTTCTCAATATATGATATGGCTTAGATTACTTTGCGTAGAAATTCAACGAGTCCGAAATCATAAAAAACGAGAAGGAACGTGCTAGTCGCTTCTAAAGACGCGACTCTACTTATACCCGTACTCAGTCAGTATATACATTTTTGAGCTTATGATTTTTTAGAATTAAAAAAAATAAATGTTACATTTTTTTGCTAAATTTGTTATCTACATTTTCAATGTATATTATACATCTTACATGTACATTCTACTTGTACGATTAAGATTCTGCATCTCCTCCGCTAAGGGTGTTCGCGCACTGAATGTGGCAGAGTGTGCGAGCGAGAAAGAGAATGAGTAGCTGGTCTCTTGCCGGAGAAGTAGGGGAAGCAACTGAAAATCAATTTCTTCATTCTGGCTATAAATATGTTCTGATCTGATTCAGATTCGGCAGTCTGCTAGATATAGGCATTCTCTACGATACTGCGTTTTTAGTTTTATCGTATCTTTAAAATTGTGCCTGCCACAGATTTTCGTTCTTTGTGGGGGCGCAAGGGGGTGGGGCCAAATTTTGAAATACACTTGTATCAGTGTGATATTACATGAATCTGGAAACCAAATTTGGATGCCCTAGCTTTTATTGTCTCTGAGATCCAGGCGTCAAACAAGACGGACAGACGGACAGACGGACGGACGGACAGACAGACATGGCTCTATCGACTCGGCTATTGATGCTGATCAAGAATATATATACTTTATGGGGTTGGAAAATTTTCCTTCTCTGTGTTACACACATCCACTTTTACCACAAATCTAATATACCCCTTAGCTCTTTTTTGAGTACGGGTATAAAAAGTCATATTGGGCCACAGACTAATTGTCGTGTTGACTAGGGTAATCTAAATGTTAGATGTAGAATATACATTGTAGATGTAGATAACATATGTAGCAAACAAATTTAATATGTAAAATATTATTTTACATTATTATTATTCTACAAAAATCAAATCAGAATCAAAAATGTATATACTGACTGAGTACGGGTACAAGCAGAGTCGCGTCCCCAGAAGCGACTCTCACGTTCCTTCTCGTTTATATGTGTGTTGGTTTGGTTTCTTTTTTGATAAATGGTGAGCCGTTTTATTATGACGCTCCTGAGCTTTGGTTCGCTTTTCGCGTTCGCCTCATTTCATTGGAAAGATAAAATACGTTTTTCATTTCGCTACAGTTCCTCCACCCTGTTCTGTCTTGCTGGTTTGTCTATTGCTAGGTGATTTTGGATTCTCTGGCCAGGCAATGTTTCTCTGTATCTTTTTCACCGAAGCGCAACTACTCGTAAAACAAAGAAGAAAAAAGAAGAGAAACTTGCTGTTCCTGTTGCTGCTAGTCCTGGTCCTGCACTTGCCACATCCTATCAGACAGACACAAATACGACGTAGACATTGGTCATGACAATCTTCTGACTCACTTCCGGCCGAGTCTGATGCTCTCTGCCTTTGCCTCTGGCTTATGGTTTTATTTTGACAATTTAGTTAATCAGCTAATTTAAAGTTGTATCGTGTTTAAGAGACTCTGAAAGTTTTCCCAATGTGTTGCTTTTTTGGCTTGTCAAGGCTTTCATTATAAAACTTCGAAATTAATAAGAGTACCAAGTTTTTATATCAAGGAATTTCAGATCTCTCTCAAAAATATATATATTGGTAGCCTCCTATTTCTGTTATACTTTTTGTATTTTCAAAGCCGATCAGACTCCGGAAGTCGCATCCATCTGAATATAATTATGAAAAATGTTTATTATTGCTGATTTTTTATTCTGTGCCATTTGCCATTTGAAGGAGCAGGCCAAGAAAATGAGGTGGTGAAAGAGCATTCCCACAGTCTAGACAACTTGTTTATGGTTAAGTTGCATGCAGATCCCGGCCCTCTAAGACCAACACTCCAGCTACCACGTCATTTAAGGACAATGCGCTTCGGCTGCGCCCGTGCAACAAATTTATAGCTACACCCTTGGACTTTTTTGTATACACATTTTTATTAAAAACGGTGCAGCGAGAGAACTATGTAGAAACAGTCAACCAAATGGCTAAAAGGTAAAGTAAGCCACAAAGTAGAAAAGTAAAATTCCAACTTCTTCATCCCTTTCTGGGAAGTGGCGCTGTGGAATTAAGTGGCGAGCTGAACCCGGTTACGAACGCAGAGAGCTAAGAACTTTTAGCTTCTAAAGGGGCCAAAGACGCTATATTTTTTGCATACTTATTTGCGTTGCGAAATATTTTCATTTTATATCGCTGTTCCTCGCCGGCTTTGTTGTGCAATTTATTTAGCTTGAATTGTTTTCTTTTCCCTCCAGGCTTTGACTGGAGGAGTGGCTTCTAAGTTTTGTGACAAATTAAGTTGGCAGCAAATAAGATATTTGTAGGGATTTTTTATGGCGAAGACTTGGATATAACTACGAAATTGGAACTTGTTTTTAAGCGAAATCTCCTGATGACTCGCATCTACACATGATCACTATTAAATACGATGATATTAGTTTTACAGTATAATTTCCATTGCAGTAGAACCCTCATCATATATTTTTCTACCCAATCAAAAGCTTAAAAAAATATTTCGCAAATAGCGAAAATGCTGCAAACATTCTAATCAAATTCGCAAAATTTGTGTCTAAATTGGCAGACATAGTACTATGTGAGTAGACTTACTTTTGCTCCCCCATAGACCCACACCACATCTGGCTCTCCACACATGTCGTAATTTGCACCAAGCCAATTTGCGTTTGCCTTTGAACTTGGTTCAACAAATTGTAACCCCTCGGTCGCAGAATACTTTCCCACCTCCGACTACAGGACTTCGCTCTGTGAGAAAAATGATAAGATGACAGCCCCATGAAAAAGGCAACTAAGTAATGGGGAAAAATATGGTAGCTCGTTTTTTAATATTTTTGTCGAGATTGGTGGGGCAGACAGTTGGCAAACAGAAGCCAGCAGAAGGACGGATAGATAGAAATGGAGAGCAGCACCTGTAAAATTTTGTTGGCTACCCCAAAAAAAACTCAATAAAAATCTAGACGTGGAAGCAACGAGTGGGAGGAGCTGGTGTGGGCTTGGGTGGGCTTGTGGGGATAAGGATGTAGAGCAATGTGAGTGTGTCTGCCCCACGTAGCCTTTGACATTAGCTCCGCTAATGAGCGAGCACTTTGAAAAACTGCGACTGGTACTCGACACTGAACATCTGGCAGTCTAGAGCGGAACAGGGCGAATGGCTGTACATATAAGAATAATGCAATTACGAGAAACATACCTACATAGAATATAAAAATAAAATAAAAAGAACTAAAGAAATTATTTGTGAAAGACATGTTTTTTATTTTTCTATTGATTGTTTCTCTGTAATTTTTACCGTATTGTGTATAATATATACACTGTATATATTTATTTCTTATTTTATTAAAAACATACTAATGTACTATATTAAGTGGATTAATAGCTAGAACTTTGACAGAGTCCTTGACCTAGTCGTATCTGGCTGGGATGCCATTTTAACCCATTTAACTTAAGACTTTGTGGTGCATCATCAGCTGAGAGCAGCTATGTATTCATCTTTCTACTTAAATTGTTCAAATGGGTTTCCGGAAAAAATTTACATAAAATACATTTTGCAGATTGTTTGGTTACGCAGTCAAATAGTAGACTTAAATACATAGATCATAATCAATGGTTCAGCAGTACATAGAGTAAATATCTATTATTATTATTATTATTCATATCTATTATACTGCGCACTACTTAACTTTGTCATCTACATACATATATATACATACATATTCCTGCACGTCAGCAGCCGATGCAGCCGTTCTCTTTCGCCTCTTCATCCGGAACCTTTCTTTCGTGCCTTTCCTTTCCTTTGCCATCGCTCTCTATATCTATCGCTCGTACTCGGCTCAGCAACAGCCCGAGCTTCTATCGCTTCTTTCGTTCTCTATCTTGCTTGCGGCCAATTTCGTCCGCCTGTCCCCTTCTAGTCTTTAATTGATCGTCATCATTATGGCACTCACGTTATACCGTCTTGATCTTGCACATTGTCTTGGAATCGAGCTATTCAATCGGACACCGTCTTGAACCGACCCCCGCGTCTTCAATCTGACCCCGTCAGAAATCCAGCTAACTATCCCTACGACTCTGTATCGCCTTATATACTGCATTAAAATAAACTTTGAATATACTAAAGAATAGTCTCTTTAATAACCTCGCCAACAACCTACTGAAAAAGCTCAGTAGCTCAACACAGATATTTTGAGTCTCAAATCTTTGAATGTGTGGTCGAAAATTAACCACTTTGTCATGTTGTGGCTAAGATTATTAAGATTATTTTTTAAAGATTATTTTCAAATTATAGTATTCAAAACTACGAACCAGAAACAACCGTGGGCCTTAATCCCCTGTAAATCTGCTTTCATATGTCAGCAATGCAATGCCATGCAATAAGATATAAGGAGAGTCCATTTGTCTGAGTAACAGACACACAAACATGCCGACTATATCGACTCTGCTCGTCAGTCTAATCAAGAAGTTTTGGTGACTTTTTGGATACGCAACTAACACTGTTTTTAATTGTGACGCAAGCTGTCACAAAACCACTCTGAAATAAAGGCGACCTCAATCCACTATCAATAGGAAATCTATAAATAATTTCGAAATGAGACAACTCAAACCGAAAAACAATTCAAAACCTCATTGGGCTAGAAAAATAGTGTGCTTAAGGGTAGAAACCCAAGGTTAGCTCATTGGGATGGTTAAGTGGGATTAGTTAAGGGTTCTGGAAGTATTTCGAAGCATCAAACATTAATGCAAAAATAAATATAAATAATAAAGTAATACACCATTAAATAATCCGAAAACCAACACCATTAATAAACTGAATGAGCGAAGGACGACGAGGACAGCGAAGCACGAAGGACTCGCCAACACAAAATGAAATATTGGCAAATAAAACGATTTTGACGCTGAATTTTAAAACAAGTGGCACGTACCAGAGAGAGAGAAAGAGAGAGCCCCGCTGGTGGTCCTCGTTCTCGTCCAACCCCTGGACCAGGACTCAAATTCAAAATCGCATTTATTATACTTACATTCCAAGTTTTTTGCGCCCAACCCAACCCGCACCGTTCCGTACGTTTGTCAAATATTTATTCTTTGGATTGGATCGCAGGATTTACTTATTAGCATGCGCATGCCACAGCCCCAAAAAAGTCCTGGTCCCGAGGCTGGGTTTGCTAGTCCTTAGTTCTTGAGCCGCCGCTAACGAATGACGAAAACAACATGAACAGCGAAAAAGAGACTCAATAAAGGAAAGGGAAATACGATGGAGAGCACGTGAAATGCAGGTGGGCCAACGGATAGGGCATTTCCAAAGTGTGAAGTGTTAGAATGGAATGGAGTGAGGTGGAGTGGAAATGGAGTGCCCTCTAGGCAACTTGTAAATCGTCCTGACGCACTAACCAAAATCAATTGTGGACGGACTAGCAGTCATATTGAAAATTAGCAGGAGAAGTAGCAATTATCAATTAGCTGAAATGGCAAAATTAGTGAGTATCAGAGAGAAATTTAAGAAGAGGAAATACAAAGGAAGAGAAGCAGCAAAAGATGGAGCTCAAAGAAGAAGAAGCAAGAGGATATGCGAAAAGCAGAAGGGCAAAGAAGAAGCACCAGAAGTAGACAACTACAGGCCCTAGCAAGTAGCAGCTCATCATCAACCAGTGGGACTTCCAAAACGGTGCCGCTATGCTGTCATTTCCTCTTTCCACCTCATTCAAAATATTCGCAGCCGTGTCCTCGGTTATTCAGTCGATGCTTATTTAATTATGGAACCATCTGTGCAGGTTTTGTGGCGCTTTGATTTTACGCTTTTTTATTAAGCATTTTTTCAAGAGCTCCTCCCGCCTTGTCATCGTCAAACTTACAAGGGAAATTTTCTATACATACATATTTTTGTTTGCAAAAACAGAGAGTTTTGCATACCGATTTTCGATTTAGTATTTGGTTTGTTAATTTCATTGTTTTTCGCATAATGTTCGGTGGCAAATATACTAAAAGTACTACCCGCCACGGTTCCTTAAGGAACCAAACAAACTTTTTCTGAAAGATTTAAGGCTTAGAAATTGCTTGATGATAATTCTTTTTTTCTATGGCAGAAAATGCAAGAAATGTTCAATCCCGTACTCAAAAAGAGCTAAGAGCAATGTATTGTATTTGTGGTAAAAGTGGATGTGTGCAACGCAGAAAAGGAGCCGATTTGCGAGCCCTTAAAGTACATATATATATTCTTGATCAGAATCAATAGCCGAGTCGATATAGCCATTTCTGTCTGTCCGTCTGAATGTCTTTTGAGCGCCTAGATCTCAGACACTATAAGAGCTAGTGTATTTCAAAATTTCGCACCGCCCGCTTCCGTCACCACAAAGGACGAACATCTGTGGCATACACAATTTTGAAGATAGGAGAAAACTGAAAACGCAGTATCGTAGAGAATGGCCATAGCTGAATCAGATCGGATCATAATTATGGCCAAAATGAAGAAATTAATTTTCATTTGATTCCCTTTCGCCCAATTCCTTTGTTGTATCGGAAGGGGCGGGGCGTAGCAGTGTGAAATCGCATGAATCTGAACACAAAATTTGGTTGCTCTTTCTCTTATACTCTCTGAGAACAAGGCGCTCATCGGTACGGATGGACGGACGGACAGACAGACAGACATAGCTATATCGACTCGGCTTTATGGGACCGGAAACGTTTCCTTATCTGCGTTACACACATACACTTTTACCACCCCTTAACTCTTTTTGAGTACGGGTATAATGTGAAGCCCCTTTTCAATTTATTTGCCAATTTGATCCAGCTGCATATTCTACCTCTATTGTCCATGTGCCATTCATCAATGTCCTCTAAAGAAATAGCTATAGCCAAAAAACTTCAACGATTAAAAGTTCTAAATCAAAAAAAAAGAAAAGTGAAAGACTGAAATGAAAATTCAAAACAACGAGCGACAGGCAAATTCATTCATTTAAAAATTGACACCTCAATGGATTTTCGGCTCCTTCTAGGCATATTTTATGATATGGCAGGGCATTTTTGATTTTTTCTTTTCCCAAACCCAGACAGACATACACACACACACCATGATTGGCACAATGGCTCAGGTAATTCTCAATCAAACTTCAATCAACGGCGGTTAAGTCGTTTGAGATTTTCAAAGAGAAAATTTTGACATGGCCCTGTCTCTTGGTTCCCCACAAACAAAATTAAACTTACCAAATGCCTGCTGTGGCAATTTGTTAAAGCGGTTTCAGCGGATATCACGTACGTTTTTTTTCTTGTGTTTTCCCACATCTTACTAAGCGCAGCCACATCGGTTCAACACGATTTGACACGTTGATTGATCCGCTCATTGACATAAAAAATTGAAAGCCATAGCTAAGTCCTTTCTATCTCCTGTCTTTTCCTCTTTAGTTTTTAAAAAATGAGTAGGAGTGCCCAGTAATTTCTTAGTCATTAAATAAATTTATAACTTCAGGGAGCGATGCCGTTATTGGAGTCAATACAATTTTGATTATACCAAAATGTATAGATATTAAATGGACTGTTATATAATCTCTCTGCCATAGGAACCGACCGTCTGTCCGTTTAACACTTCGAAATATGCTTGCGAACATAATCTCAAACGTATTTATGTTATAATTATAATAACTAATTCTAATTGGTGAAAAATCGGATTTAGGGATTGGAATATTCTGCATCAAATTTAAAGTTGCATTGATGCTTTCAAACGGCAGTCCTCCAAAATAACACTAGTCAACACGACAATTAGGCTGTGGCCCAAAATAACTTTTTCTTATAGATTTCGGGGTTTAAAAATGTTTAATGAACTGTGCTTTTTTATGGTTTAGTTTTTGTTAAAATAACTTTTCATCTTGTAATTTTATTTTTCTTTTTAAGTATCTTTTATAAGTGGTTGCATAGAACTTTGCAGTTCTGAAAAACTGGCAAATGCTATAAATCGGACCCAGACGCTTTGTAGCTGCAGCTTAACGTCTAGAAGATATTAAGCTTTCAAATTCAAATTTCATCATTTTTTTTGCTTTTTATTTTTCACGAAATTTGTACTTTAAAAACTTGGGAAAAGTCGAAAAAAAAATTATTCTTGGCATGCATTTTTAGTTTTAGATAGACGCATTAATTAATTAGTCGTTCTATACGATTTTAAAATACTGTGGCTGTTTGATTTCTGCCACTACACTCAACTCCTAATAATTTTAAACTAAAAGATCGACTAATGGGATGGCGTTAACCCGTGTCAGACGTGGAGGCCAAATAAATCTTTCAACTAATCACGGTTAAAAGTAACTTAGTATCAAAAAACAAAACAAAAAACCAGAAAAAAAGATCGACTGAATTAAAGTCAAATACTTCATTGATGTTTACGAGTAGAACCCACCTGATCCCATACGAAAATTACTTACATATGAGATTAAAAAATCGATTTAAATTGCCTGAGCAGTGTGTGGTTTTCAGTTCACATATCAACTAAAGCTAGCCTCAATCTAAATCAATTGAAGTAAGCACTGCACTGATGATGGAACTGCGGAGGAAGACTCGTTCTGCAGTACTGTTCTGCCTTGATTTTGGGTTGGCGCAAATTCAACCTCATGCCTATTTTTCATCAATCGAATGTGTCGTGGCGTGGGTAAGAGGGTGTGTGTGTTATTTCT
Organism: Drosophila ambigua; assembly: GCA_018150905.1. NCBI lineage: Eukaryota > Metazoa > Arthropoda > Insecta > Diptera > Drosophilidae > Drosophila > Drosophila ambigua. The sequence continues at coordinate 70,483 of JAECWS010000105.1, forward strand.
GACAAGACACACAGTGGGGCCTCCGCCGAAAAGATGTGGATAGTTTGAATATACGCATCTGATAAAGAACTTTCCGAGGATTTCAAAAATTCAAATTTCAAGAAAATCGGTTTTTTAGTTAATGGAAATACATACATATATGAGCATTCAAAGTTGAGCCTTTCTTCAGTGAACAGCATTTACTTAATTTGTATGCACACACTGCATCTTTCAGGTAAAATAAAAAGTAACTATGGCATGTATAATTATTTTTATTCCCGTACTCGAAGAGTTAAGTATTCAATTCTGTTTAAGGGGTATTGAATGCTGTTTTTTAAAATGATAGCCAGAGAATGTGGCATGTACTTTTCTATAACCACGTTCCTCAGGAATTAAAAACTAATCAAAAAATCTTAAATTTGGTGTGAACACCTATTTCATTTCATTTCTCCGCAACGCGTGCAATAAATTGCAATGATAGCTAGAGTATGTGGCATTGTTTCTATACAAAAGTTTTTACTTTTCTATAAATAAGTCCCTCGAAATTGGAATAATAATACAAACAAAATCTCAATTTTGGTCTACATATGTGAGTTTGAACGCCTATTTCATTTCATTTTGTGTCATTCTGTAGAATATTGTATGATAGATTTTGTTTTTATAACTTTTTGTATGAAAAATTGTTTTCTGAAAAATTGCAATTTGTGTAAGTTAATTGTTGCTTTTGATTATCATAGTTCAATTTCAATGAATTCCTAAACATTAAATGCATTAGTAAGCAGCGAAGCGCGCGGGTCTGCTTGTAAATCATAAAAGTTGCTCAGGCGAAATTTGTAGCTCAGTGTAAGTACGCAGCAAACCCACACACATGAAAATACACAGCGACAGACACGGCTAGATATATCTGTACATATATGTACATACATGCCCGTACACACGGCCACACGTTGAGTTGGAGCTATTTTTGCATATATGCATACTAGTAAATATGTATATGTATACATGATTCGGTTTATTAGACTCGTACAAAAGCACACAATATGCCTGTCTGCTGTGGGGCTGTGGGATGCGGGTTGTGCCCTTCCCTTAACAGGCATAACAGGCAGACAGTACCCCATCTCTCTGTCTCGCCTTCTCTCGCTCACTCTGTCTATGCCTCTGTGTGTTTCTGTGGGTAAATTCAATTACAATATTTGCGCTGATATCTCCGTTTGTTTTTTTGCTCACTTCTTTTGTTCGAGTATTCATATTTATTGTACGGAATTTTAAATGGCTATATTTACATTGCTAATTTTCACACACAGGCTCGTGAGCAGAACTTGCAATAGTATATGTGGGGCGCATTTGGCAGAGCAACGTTTTGCATTCGGCAGTCGCAAAATTGCAGACCAATTAATTGACAAAGTTCATTGTAGGCTCCCTTTTTGTGGGTCAGCTCAGTCTGCGAGAAGATTGGAGAGGCAGAGAGGATATATAAATCATTTCTGGCCGCTAAACGCGAACGTTCAATATTTAAACATGGTTCCATGGCTTTCCGAGGAGTGTTTTTGTTTGGGCCTTCCACTGTTATCCGTTGGAGCTTGTCTCATTGATGGTTTGTATGTATGTGTGTCTAGTTGTGTGGGTGTGTTATGGCTTGTATGTGGCATGTGACTGTCAATTTGTGTGACTGCTGTTGTATTTGCATCACAATTTAAATTACCCAAAAACGGCTAGGACTATCTGAAAGCGTTTTGGAAACGGTTTGTGCTGCTACGAAGTTTCTTTTTCCATACCATTCTTCAGGCAGCAATTAAGGTCTAATCTGAAATTTAAAGAATAAATTTCCCGAAAGTTCATTGATAGTTTGACAAGAAACTTCCGAGTCATTCAGCAAGGCCCTGGGCGGCCTCCACGATGGTATCCAGACCGAGGTTCTTCTCCACCTCGCCTGCCTGCAGGCTGTGCCCATCTTTGTCCCCGGGGTGGCGCTTTATGAGACGTAGGTAGACGACACCTATGCCCCACATCTTTCCGAATCTCGGATGGAGGGATGCCACAAGCAGCACGTGGACCTGTTTCCACTGCGCCGCCGACATCTTCCCATTTTCCTCGTTGCGATCGATCAGGGCCACAATGAGGTGTCTCTTGGACATGTCGCTCATCTTGACCTTCAGTTTGGGCTTCTTCGTCGATGGTTCAGGAGCCGCCACCTTGGGCCAGCGTTGCCGCTTGCTTACCCGCTTACCCGAACCCGGATAATGCAGTGCCGACTGCCCAGCCGGCACCCTCTGGGTGGGTTCAGCTAGATGATTTTCGCCAGGAAAAGGAAGGAAAAGAAATTATATTTATTTATCAAAAAGCCATTCTCAACAAAAAAAAGGCAGAAAATAACAAACAATAACACAAAAACCATTAGTAACTTTTCAAGTTAGGCAGATGGTAAAGAAAACCTTCACATAACGCATTCACAGCGTTTGGAAGCCTGCGAATAGAACAATTCACATAAGGCCAAAAAGTGAAAAGTTGTCATGGACAATGAGATATTGGCTAGCGTTCATTGTTGGCTATGTTGTTGCTCTTGTCGTCGCCACTAGATAATAAACGACCGTCCATTAAATTGCAATTAAAAGCTCATATGTGCGCATAAACTTTACCCCAGCCAGCCAGCCAGACAGCCAGACAGCAAGCCACCAGACTCCGGCTCCGACTTCTCGATATACCAAAAAATTTGCCTATGGCCAAATGACCATTAATGGAGCAGACAGAGGCCGAAGTGGTAGCAGCAGTAGTAGTATTGGGGCCATTCATGGCCAGGATAATAGCCCGGATAATAGTAAATTTAACAGTTGGCTGGACGTTTTACGATGCGACGAGCTCCAATAGAGGTAGCCTGGTAAACAAATTACGCGACCGACTCTCCACACTCGACGAGAAACTAGCGCAGGGAGCTGCTCAAAGCGAGAACTTTTCTTACATAATTGACATACTGTATACGTATTATGCAACTGCCAAAGTAAGCCCTCGACCCCACTCAGAGGTTGCATCGCTCACCGCCCCTCTGCTTAAATGTGTGGGGCAGTCAATTAGAAAATATGCATTGTACATAATTAAGATTTATATACACATACACAAACACACACGTGGATGCGCGCTCACAAACACACAAAAAGAGAACAACAGTCCATACCAAATGGCTTCCGCATAGAAGCTGTAAAGTGAAGGACTCGAAGCGGGCAAAGATCATCGCGTTAGGGCTGGGTCGTTTTATGAATACGCTACGGAATTGTGAATTAAATGGAATATTATTATTACATCCATGTGCGTAAATATTGTAAGAATACCTAGTTAATTCTTTATTTTTTATAATTTTACAAAATATGCAAAATAAGGAAAATGGTTCACCCGAGATACATTTATTTAAAACGGTATAATATTGAGAAAATTCGAAAAATGTAAAAAAAAAACATTTTGTGTATTTATTTGTATTTATTTATTTAATTTATGTGTAAGGGATTGTGTGCCAAATTGCATGCGGGTTTTTTAAATGATAGCCAGAGTATGTGGCCTAGTTTTTATAAATAGGTTCCAACAAAAATTAAAAATTTGTCAACAAATATCAAACTTGTCCAAAAATTATGTGTTTGAACGTTTATTTAATTTGGTGTCATTCTATAGACTGGAACATTTTATTTAAAATATGTCATTACATTATCATTGCTTAATTTCGATGAATTCCTAAACATTAAATTCATTTAGTAAGCAGCGAAGCGCCGGGTCTGCTAGTACATGTACGAAATATTTTACATAGATTTCGATTTACAATCAATAACATTACGGCTCACTTCGGTACCAATGTAACGTATCCCAAAGTTCGATATAGGGAGAGTGTGTAGTTTGCGAAAAAGGGTCGCTTAGCCGCCAACTGTATGCAAATTTCCATTAGCCATGCAAACGCAAAACTAGCCACCATTTATCTGTCCAACAGCAAACACGGCCAAGAGAAGCTAGCAGGGAGGAGTCACTCGGCCTGGCAGTAGTTGAAATTTACTGCCCCCTTATCCTCACCGAACGCACGACCAGTGGAAACAGCACAGAATGTTGCAAGTTGGCAATATGCATACGCATTTTATGCGAAGCAGAAATTATATACATAGATTGGAGCATAAGGGCAGGCGGGTACGAGATGCAGAAGCAGAAGGAAATGTGGATAGAGTGGGGCTGCGGGTCATTTGAGTGGAAATTTTTATTGAAAGCCAGCAAAACGCTCAATGGACCAGCTAATGGCGTTAGTTGGCCAAAATGGTCAAATGGCAGGGGGAAACTCAGGCAAACTATGAAGTAGCTTAAAAAAGTTTAATGAAAAGCAATCTATCTATCTCTTCCTCTTTCTATTTCCCTCCCTTTTGGTGCTTATAAGGAACTTCTTTTGACTTTTCTACCCTACCGAAAGGAAAGAAAGCAGAAAGACCAACTGAAAATGGTCTTGGTAAGTGCTTTAGCTTCATATTCGATTATATGTACATTGTACATATAAGTATAATAATGTTTGTGAAATCGGAAAAGAGCTTTATAAAACAAAAATCCAGTTAAACTAATTTGTTGATTTGTCAATTTTACAACTAATTTGACAAACAATTTTTTGCAATGTATTTCACTTCCTTTTCTCTACATATACAATGCAAAGAAAAATTAAATAAAAGTACCTAAAATGAATAGGCCGTTTCAGTCAGCATGTTGAAAGTTTAAATAAAACTGAGCGCAGACGTATTGACATTACGTTCGGGAATGACTAAACATGGACAACAAGTAAAAATATTAAGGATGGAGAAAGTTCGTGAACAACAACACACACTGCCAGCATTCACGTTACAAAGAAGATCGGCGATTTAGCTGACTAAGAGCTAAAAACTAACACTAAATATGGAGCTAGAATTATTCCATTATGATCCGCAAATTGATAAGAGTGCGTACAGATCAGAAACGATTTGAGAAATGTCAGGCCTCTGAAAGTGTCAGTCTCATTTTAAGGCTTTGATATTTAGCGGGACAAAATTACAAAATTGTGTTGCGTAGGTAAAAAAATCCTTAAAATTAAATTGCCAAAATTGGTCCCACCACCAAAACCATTCTCAATGAATTGGAGATGGATAGTTGATTGAAATTCATGATTGGCGATGGCCATCAAATCAAGTTTATGTGGTTGGAACAAAACAAGTATATCCAATAGTATTGCAAAATGAAACTTAAATTAAGAGTAAGCTTTGTTTTGTTGCTCATCCATGCAACCAAAACGTGACATAGCGAAGCATGGCCAGGTCAAGTACAAAGCAAATGCTCTTGCTATTTACTCCTGATCAGCATCGCTAATCGTATCATGCTCAAAAATCGTTTGTGTACGTCTTACATATATCAATCGGATATAAAATACCCAAAAAGAGACCCTTTATTAATTTTGGAGATGAGAGCGAAAATGAACAAGCTTTAGTTTCATGTGTTTTTTTTCATAGAAAATGCTTTTAATTTCTCATTATTTAAATGCACATTCTTGCCGCTGTTGCTACTATTATTTTCTCGGCCCGGAGAATACTTAATCAGCTAGCCATCGCTTTCTGACTCCCATCGCTATGGACTGCATCACCCTTTTCATCAGCTTCAGTCTCCGTCCCGATTGCCACTCATTAATGCTGCCTCTGCAGCTATTGCAGTTTATTAAATATGCTTTTAGTTTTGCAACAGCTACGCCCACTTGGCCGTGCTTGGAGCCGACCAGGCGACCGTATGGCAATATATTCTGCCAAAGGCAGTTTAGTTATTAATATTTAATGCGTCTGCATTGCGCATAATTACGCTGTATAGAGGAATGAGAGCAAGAGAGCAGAACTATTTTTGGCAAGTTATTTATTTGGCCTTCGGCGGGAAAATAAAGCTATTTCCTTCACTCCTCTTTGGAACCAACGGGTACGTTATAACTAATATTTGCCAAACAACTGGGCGCTAAAGGCAGTAAAGCGGATGAACTCTGTCGAGTGAGGGGATTACGGAAAGCTCGGAGTGCCATAGTAAAATAAGATCCATAAAAGGAAAGTTTACTCAATTCTCAGAAAACCATCTTTACGGGACTCTCAGAATTGATCATCCTACTTTTCCCAATCGAAAAAGAAAGATCCGGTGATTTTTTAACTGTTAAACTGTTGCAATGGACTGTCGAGAATAACCGGTTTGAATAATCGTGAATGTATTGGATCCACATTTCGTCTGACATGAGCCTGATTTTGTTGATTGGCAAAATAAGCTGTATCCGACGAGACATCAGGGTGTCCCATAGTAACCTTGTAAAGGCAATTCAAGAAAATTATTCCTGAAACGAAGGAATTCGTTTATGGAATTTTAATTTGGCTAGAAAATGCCAAACTTTTAAATGGAAGTGCCTATTGGTATATGATAATTTTAAAAATAGTCTAGAATAAGCAAAACTTTGTATCTTTAACTCTTTAATATATTGTATTATATACATATGTACTTTCCTTGTAAATGAATACTAAAAAATGTAATACATTTTCTGCACCGAAACACCCAGACTAAGTCTAAGACCTAAAATATCAACAGCCCAAAAACGAAGGAACAACAAAAGCGAAACTCATTCAACCAGGCTTTCTTTATGCCTCATACGAAATAAAAAACGAGAAGGAACGTGTGAGTCGCTTCTGGGGACGCGACTCTACTTATACCCGTACTCAGTCAGTATTTACATTTTGGAGCATGATTTTTTAAAATTTTAGAATTAAACAAAAAAATTTACATTTTACATTTTTTTTGCTACATCTGCTATATACATCTATCATGTATATTCTACATCTCCTCTGCTAGGGGTTGCTCGTGCACTGAACGCAGCAGAGTGTGCGACCGAGAAAGAGAATGAGTAGCGTTGGCGTCTGCTGGTGGGGGCGGGGGAAACAACTGAAAATTAATTTCTTCATTCTGGCTATAATTATGTTCCGATCTGATTCAGATTCGGCAATCTGGTAGATAAGGTCATTCTCTACGATACTGCGATAAAACTAAATATCGTATCTTTAAAGTTGTGCCTGTCACAGTTTTTCGTCTTTTGTGGCGTCGAAATGGGGCCGGGCCAAATTTGAAATACTCTTGTAGCAGTGTGATATCACATGAGTCTGGAAACCAAATTTGGTTGCCCAAGCTCTTATAGTCTCTGAGATCTAGGTGCTCATCAAGACGGACAGATAGACAGACGGACAGACAGACATGGCTCTATCGACTCGGCTATTGATGCTGATCAAGAATATATATACTTTATGGGGTCGGAAAATGTTCCTTCTCTGCGTTACACATTACCCATTTTACCACAAATCTAATATACCCCTTGACTCTTTTTTGAGTACGGGTATAAAAAACCCCTGCCTCCCAACAAAATATTGCACAATTTCCATAAATCGAGCAGTAGCTTTTCCCCGCTCCCACACATGGCTGGGCAAAGGCGGAAAATGCAGCAACAGAAGTAGAAGAGCAGAAAAGCAGAGAGGCAAAAGCCTCACCAATAACAAAAGGCAGGCAAACTGTTGTTAAACTGTTGTTTAAACGCATTGGCAGTGCGGCAAAATCAAGGGGTCGCGACGGGGTGCGTGGCTGCTCCATTGTGGCAGCCACAAGCTGAGCCACACACAGTATATATGTACATACATATGTATATCTGTGAACACATACGCAAACGGGCAGGGCGGCGATCTACTGCCGCATGCATGTATTGGTATTGGAAAACCCTTTGATTTTTTGCCGCACCGCTGCAAACAGCAATTTGGCAAATCCTTTCACAATCAAAATCAACCGCAGATGAAATTTTGCCGAAAGTTCCGCAGAAACGAGCTGGCTGCCTGTGCCAGTGCACTATGGGGAAAATTCCCATTTTTCGGGTATTTAGTCATTTTCTCAAAGTATTAAAATTGGTTGTTTTTTTTTGGTAACATATTAAGAAAACTTCAAACTATAAAGTCCTATACCAAAAATGTTATATAACAGAGCACTGTTAAGTTTAACAGCTGTTAAAGTCAGCTGTTGCTGTAGAAAAGCACTTGCTTTAAGATTACCATATTTGTGCAGCCTATTTTCAAAATGCCACTATTCAAACGCGAAACATTCTTTTTGTGAAATTTAAAAAGGATAGCAATCACACGGGTTTTAACTATGTAATGGTTGTACTAATTCTATGTAGTTGTGCGTGTTCTATCAATATTTTGTAAACGTAGAAAACGTTCCCAAAGCACATTTCTTGGAAATATTTTTCAAGTTCGTGGAGACATATAAAAAGTCCAGAAGGGTCCATAAGTGTACGTCCAATTGTATGTCGTAGAGCTATTAATTTTGATTTAAAGGCAGTTTGTCTCAATGTGCACTTTTCCGCACTAACTGCGCAAATTAGTTTTTTGCAAGGGACTTCGAGTTTTCAATCGCGGATCGGTTTGATGTATGGGGCAAGGAAAAGGGCAAATCCAGCCAAGAAATTGCTATTCTTGATTTTTTTAAGAGTAGATTTAATAAAAACGTTCATGTTTTAAGACATGTTTTATATTTAAAAAGCAAAACTCAAAGTTTTTGCCAAAATTTGTATGCAAAATGGAAAAATGCATGCGAAACAAAAAAAATAAAAAAATCATTTAAATTGGTTAATGAACACAGAAAAATTATGCAAAAGCTACTCAAATAGCAACAATAATCGACAAATTGGTCATCCAAAGTTGGCTTACTTGTTGAAAGGAGTAGGAGCTAACAAAAACAAGCAGCAGCTCTATAAAAAACTCAAGAGCAATGTCTCTTTGTTGATTCAAGCAGCAAGCATAAAAGCCTTGCCCTTCCCATCTATTTTTAAATACTCTTATTATGTGAAATTGAAGGCCCATATCAAACTTTTGAGGATTTCGAAGACGAATTAAGAAAAAATTAAGAAAATTTCTATTAATATCAACTATTGTTTCTTTAGCTCCTGAATTTCATCGAAATTAAGTTTTTCCAAAAGTAAGACTTTATTTTTATGTATGAAGGAGTATTATAGTCAATAAATATTAATGAAGATATTCCAATTTTTAATATTATTAAAAATAAAATTTTTTTTTAAATCTGTGGGCGGTAACACGCCCACTTTTCCAAAAATGTTTCTAGGGGTGTACATAACATTAATCAAAAACCGCATCGAAAAATCTTGCTTAGTTTAAAACTTATTAATTAATACCCGAAAAATTGGAATTTTCCCCATAGTGCAGTGGTACAAAAAAAAGTTTTTTAACTTTTGCCAGAAATTTTGCCGAGTCTGCAAATGTGTGCGAGGCTGTGTGTGTGAGTTGCGTGAGTTCAAAAATCATTCGACGGTAAAACGCCAAATTAGCGTTAAGTGTGGTCCTTGTAGATTTGCCTTCTGCTAAAGTCCTTGTGCTGTCCCAATACTGTTGCTGTTGGTGTTGCTGTAATTGTTGAGGTGGCTGTTTCTGTGCGCAGGTGCTTAAGCATTTTACGAGCAACTGTATTCAATTTGGCTGCCAGCCTCTGCACATTACGCATACACCGTCTGTTAAATGCGCTTAAAAGTCAGGCCAATACTCGCAGGTTGTTGCTGTTGTCTGCGTTGCCGGTAAATTGTAGTTGCTGCTGTCGCTGATGCTGTTTGTGTAATGAAAACTTTTACAACGCCATATGCAGGCTATTAAAAAACAGCTCGCACACACACGCGTGCATACGAGCAGAAAACGAGCGAGCGCCTTGGAATATGCAATCAAGCTCATTTATACTCATTAAGCGCTTATATGCTTGGTTGAGGGAGGCGCATGAGGTAGAGCGACTGAGAAAGGTTGAAAGCTGCTGCGAGCTGCCAAGGAGAGTTCAGGACTATAAGAGAGCTGGAATGTCAGAGCTATTGCAGTTAGGCCGCAGATTTTGTGCCGCTTCCAGAAAAATAGAAAATGCATTTCACTTTTGGTTGAATTGTTTTTGCTTTACTCATGCTCAAAATTTCGAAAAAAAAAAACGAGAAGGAACGTGTGAGTCGCTTCTGGGGTTATTATAATTATAATTATCACTTTGTATCAGATTCGGCATTCTGATAGATATGTTCATTCTCTACGATATTGCATTTTGTCTGCCATAGATTTTCGTATTTTGTGGGGGCGGAAGTGGGCAGTAAAAAATTTTGAAATACACTTGTAGCATTGTCGTATCACATGAGTCTGGAAACAAAAATTTGGTTTCTCTTGCTCTTATAGTCTCTAGGCGCTCATCAGGACGGACAGACGGACGGACGCACGAACAGCCAGATATGGCTATATCGACGGAAAAGTTTCCTTTCCTTTCTTTACACACATTAAAGAAAGGAAAAAATTAATGGTAAAATGTGGGGGCTATGGCCATGGAGGCATTGTAATTTGTAATGTACTGCAAGAGTTGAAGGGCATACTGGGAAAAGGATCAGGTATGTTATTGTACATATGTACATCAATTAAATGATTGTTTATTGCTCGGGTCCAATAGGGCACATTCATTGAATGACGAATATAACATCCCAGTATAGCCAATATTATCCGCTGATGTGCTTGATACAATTTTTAAAGGTTGCGCCAGTTCGATCCGCTGTAAAAATGCTGCGTAAAATCGAAATATGAATTTTCACATTAAGTTCTGCCAAGTTTTAAGAGTTACTCAGACATTCCTTTTCCCTCCGCACACCCTCGCCAGAGTGTTGGCCAAAATTTGTTATTTTAAGTGAGCAACATAAATAATTTTATTTTCATGACGTTTCTAATCCAACCGAAACCCCCCGCTCTACAAACAATTTTTGAACTCAAAACACACATTGGAAACAGCCTACCCCACCGCCCACTTCCGTTCCTCGTAATTTACGAGAAGCAACTGTTACAGCCAATATACACGTATATACACGTCATATGTATACATATATGACTATGGATGTGTAAATATATACAAAAGGAAATCGGACTGAACAATAATCAAAATTGCTGTAAGGCCCAAGAATGCCATAAATCATTCGCCCGTTGTACCCGAAAGCATTTGATGGAGCGTTAATTGTATATAAATAACATATTAAAATTTCCAGTCAATAAGTTTAAGCTGTAATTAAAAGTAATAATCTAAAGGGTGTGTGTCCTTTTACTTCTCCAGGCTATCGACTTCGCCTGCTGGTCCTCCGCGGCGGCCCCATTGCCAACGGCAGACGGTGCAAAACTTTTGGACGAAAGGTCAATTAAACTGCATTAAGTTTAATAACTTTGTGTGCCCAAAACAGTTACGAAATGTCTGTCAGCAGTCAGACCAGAGCACCCGCAAGGATGTTCGATTCGAGGGATAGGGAAAGGAGGATTCCAGAATCAGCCTCGACGAGCGGATTACCCACACATACTACAGATTGTGCGGCAGACCACATGCAGCGTCAACAACAAACAACACCTGTTTATGGTTTTTCGTTAGCAAAAATTTTACAACTGCCAAGACGAAGCATGTGATAGAGCACACCCACACAATCACGTACGAGAATGTACGTATATACAAGCCAGGCCAAAAGTTTTCGTTGCCAACTAATTTTTCCTGTCAAATGCACAGACGACAACAAGGAACCCCACGCCCAAAATAAAAGAAACGAAAAAAAGCTTCATGTTCCGACTTTGTGATACCCATTACTTACATTCGTTTTTGTGCACTCAGTGGAAAGTGTTCGACAAGCGTACCGATCTCGGTCTCTTTTTGACAAAACTTTCGAGACAAACATGACCTTCGCGATCTCCATTTGGGGTGTACAAGATCGATTCTTTTAGATGTGGTTCAATGTATACCCTTGAAGTCTACTCTGCAGGGTATAGGTGAGGGAAACCCCAAAGAAAGAGAACATTATGCTGCGGAAGAAGCGACTTCCTCGCGACTTGGCGTCTTGGGTGGCGGTGGTGTACGTTTCTGGCTCTTGCTGAAGGTGAAATTAAATGTAAGCAGTAGAAAGGATAAAGGTTTATGCGTGCACGGACCGGCATCTTCAGGCTACCTGTGTATGCGCTTCAGTTTCATGCTTGATTATGCGTTTTCATGCACATAAAGGCAAAAGTCAAACACGGGACAAGTCTCGACCCTTCCTGCCTCAGCCCAATATCCCCTCTGATAAACTTTTTAGTATTATTTTTTATGCACGCATATTTACATGATTCCTGTCTGACAGGAGGTGTCAGGGTGGCAGTGGAAGCATTTGATGGCATTTCCAGCTGCAGATCAGTGGCAAAGCGGCGTGAGCAGCGTGCGTGCCATTAAAGCTATGAGGGCTGTCTGGGTGCTGATAGAGGGTGGTCCGGGTGTTCCCTCACAATATGTTTGTAATTTTTCAGTATTTATGCGATGCCGGTTTCCATTTTAATTGTACAGTTGACCTAGTCTCTGAAGAGTGTTAATGTGTACGAATTTTGAAGCATCGTTATCATACACGCTTTCACTTAATCAAACTACTAACTGATGTAGATAATGCGTAATCGCAAAATTGTATTTGCTTCTTTCATTTCACGCAAAGAACTTATATACATACAAACATACGAGTAAGTACATATATGTACATATGAATGACCCATTTATCCAAGCAGATAAAGTAAGTTTAAATTTTGAAGGTTAAGTATTTGACCGCAACTCACAAAGTAACTCCCCATCCCATTCCTGATCAGAATGACGATCCTATCCTATTAAACTTATCTCGTCGAAGCGTTGTGCATTTCTTTTTTTAATAGTCTAAGACTCTGAAAGTATAGAATTACTACATAATAGTTTATCTGGCATAGGAACACGATTGATGAATTGGAAATGACTAGAACGTGAAGCGTCTCGGCTCAATATTTTAGAGGATTACGACAGTGGGGCTAAAATCATTTGACTGAATTTGGCTAAATAAAACGGATTGTTTTATTTAGAATAGAAGAAAATACAATATATTTAGATCTGATAGAGTTTTAAAATGTAGTTTGGTAGCTTATAAAAGTAAATGAATAGCTAAGAACTTAGGTTAAAAGCTATGTAGAGCTATTAAGCGTTTTTAATAGCTGTTGAATTTTATTGTTCAGCTAGCGACCTTTTTCACTAGCTGTTGCAATTGTTTTATTGATTAAAGTCGTTGGCTTTAGTTGAATATTCAGTTTATTAGTTGCGCGGTATAGCGGCCTGGCAACGATCAATATTATTTGTGTGGAAAGAATGTCAATATAAAGTGCGAAGGTATGTTCTTGCAGGTTCAGGACCAGATCAAGACGAAAGAAAGCGAGTGCGATAATTATGACGATCAATTAAAGACTAAAAGAGGGCAGGCGGGCCGAATTGCCCGTGCCCTAATGCAAGCGAGAGAGAGAACGAAAGAAGCGATATAAGCTCGGGCTGCTGCTAAGTCGAGCATGAGCGATAGATAGAGAGAGGGAATGCGAGAGAACAGCATAGATGCTGCATCTGCATTAGTAAATGAAGAAGGAGATATAAAGAGGCGAAAGAACGGCCGCTGGCGTAAGTAGTTATAATCGGTTACAATATATATATACATATATGGAGTGGGCAATGCAAATAGAAAACAAAGGTGGTATTTTGAGGAATTTGTTGGGGAATCTCAGGCTGGGAAACCTAGCTTGTCTGGTGATAGTTATTTTAATCTTGTATTTACAGTCCATTAATGAAATGTTTTTAAATGAACAATGGTTATTTCAAAAGTCGTAGATCCCAGCCAAATATTTACTCAACTATGGACTAGTCGATTGCCTATTTTTCATCGAGCTAATTCTCACTTTTCATTCGCGGACTTGACCCCCCGAGGCACTTTAAGGAGAGCATACCAACTAGCGCTGAGTGGAATCTCATACCAACCGTTGTCAGGCTCTTATTTTGTTGTTATTCCTTTGTTTTCGCCTCGTCTTTCTTTAATTATAAAGCTACACGAACACAGTTCAGACACATACATATCTATAGATGTGCACGAGTATACAGAGGTTTTTAAAACACCATATCAAAAAAAAAAAGCTGTATAGCGAAGAGGGAAGGCCGGAAAAAAACCATATTCCCATTGGCATCAAATTGTCTGCACGACAAGGTAACACAGTATTAAAAATTTCAGCACCAGCAGCAAAATGCTCTGACCAGAACTCGTCTGAGATACTCTACCGTCCAGACCCTCTCTAGCCATCAACGACGACCATGGAAACCCAAGCCGCTTAACGCAGCCAACTGCCAAATGTAAATATACTCCAACCCCAGCATGCCAGAAAACCGACAAAAAAATATAAAACTTTCTTAATAATACAACGAGCACAAAAAAGCCTCAGCACCATCAGCAGTAGGGGCAGCGAGCGAGAAGCAGCTCGGTCCAAGGCGACGCAGACCCGCGAGGAAAATGCGCATTGTTTTCAGCTTTTCAGCGCCCATCCAACAACCGAAAGCGGAAAAGGACCCTGGCTGGGGGGCCAACATTGGGAACTTCAAAACTTTGGCCATATCCCGCGGCTATGAACAACAGCAATCAATTTTCACATGCCGGCAAACAAATGTGCCGCACCGGGATGTCCCACAGCCCATCCTGAAGGCAGAGGGGTTTTGTTCAGACTGGCAGAGGTATCTGGGTAACATGGTAACATGGTAACAGGGCGCAGAGGGCTATAGAGGAGGAAATAGATGAGATTTACAATACAGCATCGATAGAGCCTAATGGAACTATCATCTAACTGGGCAAACATCGGACATTCGAAAGCGGCGCAGATTACGTTTCTTTGCACAAATCACACATATAATAATAAAACCTTATTTAAACTAATTACAAATCTAAGCCAATGGAGTAAAAGAAAACACTGTTCATATAACATACACATAAATATAATGCGAGATTATTCCTAAACTTCTTCATATGATAAACTTTGATAAAAAAATTATACCAGCTCAAACCCAATAATCGCCATCTATACCAATGGAAGAAAGGGATTCTGACTACGATTTTTCATTTCACAGTCAACGCTCAACATTTTGTGGTATTTCCTTCTTATCGTATGCTCCGATTACCATATTGGCCAAGCGCTTCACACCGAATCGAAATCCGGTCACCAGGAGTGAGATTAATTTTTCGTTTTTGCGCCATTTTCTATTTGTCTTGTGCGATAATTACGACAAGTCCATGTCGAAAATGGATATCCAGGCAGCCGCTGCCCAGCTTCCTGCAACTTGTCCAAGATAAACACGAAAATTCCGGAAGAAAGAATCGCGGACAGTCCGGTGTCTTCTTCTCTACTTTTGGTGGACGGACTACATCCGGTAATTGAATCAAATGAAGCAGAATTAGTATTAGCTTCTTATGGTCGGTATCGCTCACGAGCTGCTTCCCCTGGCATAACTCTGTTTATTTTTGTAAATTAATTTTTAATTTAATGTACGTGCTGTGGGCGAGGAGACGCGCTAGTTTCACGCCACGATGCTTAGAGCTGAAGCTGGAGCGACCGGAAGTTGGCTGGAGTGGACGGCTCCCGCCCGGCAAACCAAACAGCGCCGAAGGAAAAGCAAAATGGAAGAAACAAAACTGAAAAGACAAACAGGAACGAGGATGATGGTGACCTTCGAATGCTCTACCAGCACATTTTTAACTCCAGTATAACTGAATTTAATCGACACAAGTCAGATCATTTAAATTAAACGGTGTAATTCTGTTAAGAATATTAAAAAGAAGAGTACGTTAGCACCGAATTCCACTGAGCCAGAACCCGAATACTTTTGAAGTAAGTAACTTCTTCTACACCATCTACCACCGGATTCTCTTTCCCTCTCTCTGTCTACCTCATCACTCACCATCAAATATAGAAAAACAGTTTTCCGCTGGTCAGCAGGCTGACTAAAAGTACAGCTGAGTGGAACGGGAAGGTGGTCAACAGCAGTAAAGCGAAAAGACGACGAAATACTTTTTCAAGATAAACGGAAGCAAGCCAAGATGGAATTAATTTTCCGCTTTGAACAAACAAGCGGATGTAAATAAAAAAATATATATATGTACTTGTACCAACACTAGAGGATAAAGAAAAAAGCATACCGGGACCCAGCAACAACCTAGAGAAACCAGCGAAGACATCGCCGCCAAAGTCAAAGTCAAGGGGAATGGTATGTGCAGGGGAGGCGTCGCCGCAGCTGAGACTGTGCTCCTTGTTGTTTTCCATTGGTCTGAAGGTGGGTGAAGTTGAAGGTGGTAGAAGGTCGACCAGAAGCTAGAATGTCTGCCAAGTTTAGTCTGGACAAGGGGCTGGTCTACGTTATGTGCTGTTAATTCCTGTACAAAAAGTTTAATTCTGTGACTATCTAGGCCGGTTCCGGAGTCTGTGCAGAGCGGGGAGGAGAAAAATGGGGAGAAGAATGGGCGTGGGCATGTGGTAATGCTACACACACGTATATTGACAAATTGCAATTTAAATAGACAGCAATAAGTTAAATACACACACACACGCGCGCTTTGGGAAAGGGAGGTGTATAAATTGGGGGTAATATTAGGCTAGGCCAAAAACACGCCATGTCTAATTAGTTTAGCAGAGGGCTGGGTGAGCGGACAACGGAGGACAACGGAGGCCGGCGGCTCAGATGCTAGAGATGAGCAATCATTAGGAAAAAGATAATGTGTTAAGGGAATAAACAAATATGTTGAAAGGGATGGCAAAGAAAGAAACATAATAAATGAGGGAATATGTGGGTACAGAGGGGGCTGCATAGAGAACTAATGGTGGAAGACTGTGACTAATTTACTTCTGGGACATTACCATACATGCTATAAATCCAAATGTATGAATGTGTTAAATGTCTCTTGTAGAATTAAAACTATTGACACTACATTTCCGTCAATCATACATACCGTATACTACAATCAAATAAATATAATTAAAATTTCATTAGGCCGTTTCCATTTGAAGGGAATTGTAGAGGATGTGTTTTTACTACTAATATCAAAACATATAAGTACATCATACCTGTTATGTGAACGATGGCTCCTCAATAATATCAATTTAACGAGTGTTCCCCTCTTGTCTCATCATTAAAAACTGAAATGTATTATTTGTTTGAGATATCAAAAACAAGCCAAACACACTCTTAACCTATGTGGTAAGTATTTTTTGATTATAATTTCCTACATATACATACATACATATGTACATGTCTACATGTGCCCTAACCCAATCAAATTTCAATATCCTATCTCATACCATCTCTAGATTCCACTCCTACTCCTTGCATTTGCATGATAATACAGCTCCCTCCAAAATACATCAAGGCATTTTACGGGCAACTCCACGCAACGCCATTTCCTTTCATATAAAACACAATAGTTGCTAGTTCGAAATTAAGGATGGGGCAAGACAGATGCACAGATGTGAAGAGCATAAGTAGTAATTGATGGCTTTCCTTCATGGGAGCATCAATCATACGCCAATTGTTTGGCATATCGACCAAACCATTTGGCATCCAGGTAAAACACATAACTCTATATAACTTTGCATAGAGCATGGCTGATATTGCAAGTAGTACCAGGTCTGTCTTTATTTACTGACGCAGCTTCGCACTCTTTCATCAGTATATCTTGTATACAAATCTCACGTGTGGACCTGATTGGCGGTGTCTTCAGCTGGTGTGGCTTTTGTTGTAGTTGTTTATATTTTGGTCGACAAACTCTGTCGCTTATTCCAGCAGAGAATATTAACCCAAATCAAGCCGCAAACGCCCATATAGATGACGCGAAAGCGTGGTGCCACCAGCGAAAAATTCAGAACCTGAGCAGGCAGCCAGAAAATACAGGAACGTACAAAAGTTGGCACAAACTTCTCTCGCAATTCCAGAAGAATATCCTCAGAGCCCTCCATGATGGACATGCCTGAAAGATAAAGTATTTAAAGTAAATGACAAGTCTTTAGAAAAATATTAAACAATTGCTACTACTATTGTGCACACTACCGCACAGTGTGTTGTCTGCCTTGGAAAACAAGCTTACCCGCATAGAAAATTGTCAATAGGTAAGGCGTAAGTATGAATTGATCCAGTACCAATTTCCTAATAATTATGGTCTTGGTCGTACCAGGAAAGGTGCGATCTAACCATTTATACCTAAAAAGGGGTAAACAATGACCATTGAAATGGTTAAAGTTGTTGTACTGATCTTATAATATTTGCATAACAAACATTGCTAAATACGTTTGCGTGTGTGTGTATGTGCAGAGTGTTAATAAGTGTAATTTTTATGAATGGTCTTGGTGTATACCAACACATACATGCAATCTATTGTGTTCTGTTTCAGTGTTTGCTGTGGATTCACCTAAATTTGTATCATTCTCCACTTACATTATATATCGTGCAGGTGCTTGCCTTTGGTTGAAAGCTTTTTCATCTCTTTTTAAAACGGTGCTTTGGTGCGCTCATATGATGAAGAGACAGAACGAACGAAGCTTTCCAAAATAGTAAGCAAATTGATAAAGTCTCGAACAACAGCGATTTATGGCGGAATATGTAAAGAATGCAATGTAAATATGAGTCAATTGAATGATAATATGAGATGGGGTAGTTATATACACATGTATGTATTCTAGTTCAGATGCTGTTGGACACAAACCAAGCATATAATGTTGGGGCATAGACAGCGGTACCCATCACTGCGTATCTTCCTATCGTTGCATAATCGATATCCTCACGCTCTGTCTCAGGCTGCAAGACACATAAATCTCATTAGAAATATCCCTTCGTTCCCCAATACCGCCTGCCGCACAATTACTTACCGCCAGCCAACGTTTGGACAGAACCTGCTGCGAGTACTCGGCCCCCACATACAGGCTGCCGTAGATGGCACTGTTGGTCACAAATGGATGGCGACGGAAGATTCCACGAGCTCCAGCAAGCAAGCCAGCCATCGTCACTCCCTGTTTTAATTTAAGTCTCTTTTATTTGTAACAATTGAGCTGCGGCTGTGTGAATTTCTGCGACCAGCCGCGAACGCTGTTGAAGCTCAACTGTTACAAAATACAGCTGGCGAGCGAGAGAGCCGAATAGCGTGCTAGAGAGCGAATACATTTGAATGCAGGAAATGAAATAAAAAAGTTTGAGGGTCAAAATATGTACGAGTTTATGGCGCTCGTTGATTTGGAAAAGCTTGGCAATGCAGTTAATTATATTAGAGTACTGTGAGAGCGGCTTATCACCTAATAGAGATAAGATAAGATAATATATACATATATACTATATGTAGATACTAAATAGTAATAATAATAATAAATACAAATTAAATGAACTGTAAAAATCTAGTTATATGCGAGTAACAAAACAACTCCCAAAATGCTGAAATCTTTAGAAGCTATTGTTCAAAAAATCCCAAGTTAGCTCATAGCTAATTATTATAAAAAAAAAAATTTGTATGAAAACTATTCTTATATTAAAAATGTATTCTTATGACGAAATGGGTATCGATATCGGAAGCTATTTTTCTTAGCTTACTTTAAAGCATTAAACATAATTTTGATAATGATAATTAACAAAAAAATCCCGTTTGATATCCACCATTATTAAGGACATGCAACGTTAAGTCGCTGTCAGAGCGAAGAGAAGAAAAAGCAAGAAACAACAAAACTTTTTCGCATAAAAATGCAGTAAGTATATCAAGTCTTGGAAAACCCTTTTTGCCTAATGGCAATTTACGCACGACTAACAAACGCACTGCACAGTGGATATAGTGGAGAAGGAAGAGGGAAAGAGAGTAGGGGCTCCCAAACATTTTCGAAGCATACAGGAAGGAGCCTCAGAAATGACAACTTTGATTGAGTGTCCGGGAAACTGGAGGCAGAGGTGTTAAAACTGAAACCAATTTAAAAGTTGTGCCGAACCATATGGCAAGTGAGCTGAAGGGGAAATAACTTCACTGTGTTTGTAGCTGTGTAGGTTGGTATAAGTAGGCACAGGCACAATCACATGCTGACAAACCAGATACAGTCAACACACACGCACCGACATATACTAGAATCACCCAAAGTCAGGTGACAAAGCGGAGGACCCAGAATGAACCTGAGTGCCATAGTCAGGAGTCTGCGCAAAAGTTTGGGGCTGGGGTCAAGTGCATTGAAGCAGCAGCCAGAAAATGATGAGCACAGTCGAACCTCTGTTTCCACGTCCAGTTCTATTTCCAGCTTTAATTTCTCCAGCGGGGACGAATACGAAAACACTTTGGGGAAAAATCATCCCTGCAAACAGATTATCGAGCAGATCCTCCATCAGGTCAGTGAGCTGGAGCACACGTTCTACGAGGATCAGCAGCAGGAGTTTAAGCTGCGCATGACCCTGGAACGACAATCAGACAGAATCCAGGAGCTCCACTTCTCCCTGGACACGGAGAAGCAGCGCAATAGCCGACTTTTGCAGCTGGTCCGCGGCATGGAAACAGCGGGCGAAAGTGAGCCGGAGGAGAGGATGCCAAGTGGATCCCATGTGAAGTCTATTGGAGATCTTTACGAATCTATTAGTCCTCTGCTCATGCAACAACGGTGTGTACGGCTTGAATAAATATATCATAAGTTATCAATGTCTCCCACAGTTATGATGAGCTTTGTGTTTCGCATCGCCAGAGTCGCCGACAGCTGGCCAGAAAGGAAAAGGCCCATAGGCTCCTCAAGTGCGAGACAGAGCAACTTCAGGCCAAATACGACCATCTCTTCGATGAGTACCGTAACGAGCAGCGCCGCGTCGAGACGCTCTGTTCCAGGTTCCTTCAAATACACTCAATAAAAAAAAAGCAGATCCACAATCTGACGCAAACTTTGGGCTATGCCAGTGACTGTATCTACCATGCCCAGGTGGCTATCGAGGATTGTTCACGGCAGCGAGGTTCGAGTATTGCTTATGAACCCTTTTATAACTTTCAAAAGACACTGGAGAGCTTTATGGATTCGTTGCGTAACTGTGACTGCTTGCACAAACTCAACAAGCTCCAAAAACAAGAAACAGATAAAGGGGAAGAGTTTACCTCCAGGACCTTAACTCTGGCATTGGCCGGTAATAAGAGAGAAACACCGTCATCCTCCAAACGACAATCTCTCAGGTCTTACTACCATTGACATTGTTGTTAAACGTTATTAACTACTTGGTGTTAGATTAATATCCATACCAAAAAAAATTGTTTAATTAGACTAATGAAAAATATAGATGTACCAAAAATATGTTCACGTAAAAATAAAAACCAATTGAAGGTAGACAATGTATTTCACATCTCCTTTTCAATTCATAAATTTCAGTCACATCAGAGACGTTTTGGAGGTTACAAAAATGTTGTGGCAGAATTGGAGAATTCTTATCTTGGTAATAACTTGACCTTATTACCAAGATTTAATAAGTCGAAAATAATAAGACGAAAATTCGACTATGGCGAGCCATGTTTGTTGAATGTCCGAAACCAAGCAGATGCAAAATGTGTATTCCGAAGAACACAAATTTTCTGCAGAATCAACTAAGTAATATTCTCCATTTTCAAAGATTGTTACTATAACCTTTTGAACATTTAAGGCCAGGACACTTAGAAGCACCTGTCAATTGCAAAAGATCGAATAACTTTTGTTTGAAATTTACAACACCGATGTTATTCGAACCGAAATCATCAGAAAGGAAATTTTACAACAAAAACAAAAATGTCGCAGAGTAAGCCCAAAAGCGGCAGTATTGCGGAAAACAAGCGGGAGGAACAGACACAGGAGTCTCTGGGAAGTGGGGACGTTTTGGCCGAGGGCAAACCCGATGCGACCCCCAATACGTCCATTATAGTTGAACACGCTGATTCAGCGGGAGGAGGTGCAATACACGATGAGATAAGACCAGCAAAGGACGTAACTATTTACAATGCCTACAATATGGGGCCAGCTTTTGGCAACAAGTTCCCCTGTCCATATATACGCTACATACTGCAACGAGTGCTTACGGAGAGACTGACTAATAAAAGTTATGCTGCTGCAGACGCTGTGAAGTGGACCCGAGAAATAGCCGACGATATCAATATGAAGATGAAGGGACAGGGCCAGTACCCGCGATACAAGCACGTGGTCAACGTAATGCTCTATCAACAGAATGGTGGTGGCTGTTTCTATGGGGCTCGTGCTATATGGGATCTACTCTCAGATGATTATGTTAGCTATGTCTTCGACGGTGGTAGTTTTGTTTGTATTGCGAGCGTATTTGGTTGTTACACGTATTAATTTAGGCACTGAAGCATTAAACATTAAAGCTGTAACGTTATTTTTCGAATTTTTAAAATATTAGGTGCAGAAGGCGTCTGTAACACGCATACAGCAATGTATGAGAGCTCGGTATGCCGCAGTAAAGCATCCTTATTTTCCTCAAATCTCCAAAAACTTCCTCTCCAAAAATGTTTACGTACCAGCAGAATGGAACTTCCCAGTTTCCCGATCGTCATATTACGATGATGTATTCCCCATTTTTCAGGTTGCCTCAACCGTTTCATCGTTTTTCGGCTCGACTATTAAGAGCTGCGAAAAATACCATTTATATCTAGTTTATTTGAATTGAAGCCAGTGGCGTACCTTCATTTATCTGGGCAGAGCTGATTTAGTTTAAGTCAGGACAAATACGTAGTCTTCATCACCTCCACTTGCTGGTTGTTATTAACACACCACATTCGCCCGCATTTTCTGAGATTACCATTCGCTTGTACCATCTTGTGTGTTCCTGCTAGACCCATATTCGGCGCCCAGTTTTGGGTTTTTCCCTGAACCCATTTCCCATAACGGCAAAAGCAGTCCCTTAACAATGCTTAAAAAAGCATTCTCTTCTACAAGTGAGCACGGTTGTTTTTTTCAAAACTTTTAAAACTATCGATGTCTCAACTATCAATCGTTTTACAGCTCTACCTTATATAATTGCGTCATGATTCAAAGTATCTCTACCATTGTGACCGCCGCCGTTTTATCAAAAATATATACCCCTTCGACCCTCAAAAATATACCGTAATATACCAAAAAATGTATTAAATATACTGTATACCGATATACCATAAATCATCAGTGCGTAAACGAACTTAGCCCACTAAACCCTCCTCTATTTAATTAGCAAGTTTTACGTCGACAATAGGTTTAAGTTGGTTTTTGTTGATTGGAATTTTCAATTTGGAAACCATATACCTCGACTTGGATATTCGCCTTAACATTACATGCTTGCTAGGCGCGACAGCACTGAAATTTGAATTTAATCCGTAGGTGAATCAATTTTTTAACAATCTAGTTTTTTTAAGGACTCCCCTTTAATTGTACAATACAATTGTTAATAAAATATGGTTTAAACAAAAAAGGTCAAAGCATAAAACGTAACGAAACGTAAGTGTGCTCGGAATGTGACGTGACAGTTTTGGTATATTTCGATTCAAATTTGATCGGTAAGTCCGCGGTCCGTCCGGTCACACTGTTCACTTGAGCACATGTTTGATGTTTGTTTTCTTTTGCATTTATTCCATTTACGCCGCAATTAACGTAAATAAATGCTAACATGAAGGTCAAAATGATAAGTCGCAACCCGGACAACTATGTCCGGGAAACAAAGCTGCAGCAACACAAACGTGAGTCCACAAAAATAGTAGCTAGCTAGAGCCTTAATAAGTTTCTCTGGAAATTTAAGTGCCCCGCAACTATGATCCATCACTGCATCCACTGGAGGGTCCCAGGGAATATGTGCGTGCACTGAATGCCACCAAACTGGATCGCGTGTTTGCCAAACCTTTTGTCTGCAATTTGAGTGGACATCGCGACGGTGTTTCCTGCTTTGGCAAACATCCCAAGCTGCTGTCCACGCTAGCAACTGGAGCCTACGACGGCGAGGTGCGTATCTGGGACTTGGCGAATCGCGTGAGTGCCCGCAGCTTCGTGGCGCACAATGGATTTGTGAGGGGAATCGCGTATGCGAAGAATGGAGAACGCATCTTCACCGTCGGCGATGATAAAACCATTAAGGTTTGGAACTCACAAGCACCGGAAGTGGGCGAGGAAGAAGAGCCGGTCAACACAATACTGAGTCGATATAGTCTGCATGGCATTTCGCACAACCGCAAGGATAACAGCTTTGCCACGTGTGGCGAGGTGTGTGCCATTTGGGATGAGCAGCACAATGATCCACTGAAGACACTTAAATGGGGAGTGGACACCCTGCACACGATTTCGTACAATCCTGTGGAGACCAATGTGCTGGCCTGCTGTGCTAGCGATCGCAGCATCATCCTGTACGATCAACGTGAGGCTCAACCGTTGCGCAAGGTGGTATTAACTATGAAGAGCAACAAGCTGGCATGGAATCCCATGGAGGCTTTCAACTTTACAGTGGCGAATGAGGACTGCAAGTAAGTGGTGGGAGGGAGTCCTATAAACCTTAATTAATAGGACTTTCTTTGCAGTCTCTATACCTTTGACACACGTAAACTTCAAACTCCTCTAAAGGTGCACTTCGATCACGTTTCCGCCGTAACCGATGTGGATTATGCACCCACGGGGAAAGAGTTTGTCTCGGCCAGCTATGACAAGACAATACGCATCTATCATGCCCATCAGAGTCATTCCCGTGACATCTACCACACCAAGCGCATGCAGCATGTGGTCTGTGTTGCCTGGTCTTTGGATAATAGATATATTTTCTCTGGCTCCGACGAAATGAACGTGCGCATGTGGAAATCTAGCGCATCGGAGAAGTTAGGAATCATTCGCCCAAGGGAACGTTCCAATTTCAACTATCAGGAGGCCCTCAAGGAGAAGTACGCTGCACATCCGCAAATCAAACGCATCGCACGTCATCGTCAAGTACCGCGCCATGTTATCAATGCCCAGAGAAAGATGCGTGCGATCAAAGAGAAGGATCAAGTGAAGGAGGCCAATGTGCGAAAGCACTCTAAACCCGGCAAGGTACCCTACGTCAGCGAGAAGAAGAAGCATGTACTGAAGGAGGAAGTCTAAATACGTTTACAAACCATGTAGTTAAATAAGTAAAACAGTAATACGCGAAGGATACCGAAGGAATACCATGCCATTGATAATGAAAAGAATGTAACGAATAACAAAATATGTTTGGAAACGATAAGCCCAAGCGGGCGATAACGATAACAGCTGGGGGAAACGTGGCCAAATGTGGAACATTTTCGTTTATAAAAGGGTGACAGCCCTGCCAGTGGGAGCTCATTGTTACGGTGCGGTGCGGTGCCAGTCGGTCGTTAAGTTTTTGTTTGATTTGTTTATACTCGCAAAGCGAGTCTTCGCCTCTTTCGGCTAGCACGCAAAACTCGTTTACGTTTGACACATAAAACCCAATTAAACATGGAAGCACTAGGCGATCTTTTGGCACCCCATAGTGAGCTCATTGCCAAGGTAGCCGGCACAATTACTACCATGCAATTTCTATCCGGTGTCGTTCTCATCAACGACATCCGTAAGAAAGGCAGCAGTGATGTTTATCCAGTCGGACCGTTTCTAGGCGGCGTGGTACTGTAAGTACTTGCCCATGCACTGCACACACTGCCATCGAGGAGTGCATCTGTGTGGGCATTGATTAAATTTTTGAATTGTCGCCATGACACCGCAGAATCGGTTCGCTCAAGGACGCAACTAAAATCGCTTTACGTTCTATTAAATAATACAACAATTGCCGATTACATCACATGCAAATGAAAGCGGAACACTGCTCCGATTATCTCAGTCAGTCGACCATTACAATTTCAAATAATTTCTTTTGACCTTGTCATACAAGAATCTGGCGTTGCTTATCGATGGCAAGCCCCAGCCGACACGTAGCTCTTATCTAAGCGTAGTTATAATTGTAAAGTTATGACTTATTATGCCGATCTGCCAGTCTGCTCAATGGGGGATAGTCGGACGTCGCTAATCGCCTATGAGACAAGCCCCGATAAGCGACTCTCCCACCCCACGTGCTCGGAATGAGAAATCAGAGTGGGTCTCTCTGTATGCTCGGTGGTGGTGGTAGGTAGCCGTGTACTGTGTCAAGGGCAAGGACGCACAGAAATGCAACAGTTGGGTAAATATAGCTGCAATACTGCAAGGTGTAGCTAGCTCAATGTTACATTGTGGACCTGTGTCGTTTAATTTCACCCTAGTCGAAAATATTTCACCACCGTGGAGGCATTTGTGAAAAAATATTGCTGATTATTTTTGTGGCCGACTTTTAATGTTATCAGTAGAGCCTGATAAATTAGCATGATTGTAATAAAACAAAATTCCTCACCTGGTTTACTAATAAACCCGTTAGACCAGAATTTTTATTTCAGTATAATGCACCCTAAGAGATGGAAGTCTCCGGGTAGTTGTATACGGACCAAAATCGCATACTTTAGTAACACACAAAACTGGTTTATTTTGTGTTATTGTTGTTGTTGTTGTATGACAATGTCTGGGAATGTCAGCAGAGGACTGAAGCTAGTTATAATTCTTCTCAGTTGCACTCATATTTTTAATTAATTAAACTTTCTGAAAGAATTGAGTGAAGCTTTTTCCGTTTGTTTATTTATTGAGTGTAGTTTAATTTGGATTCATAAAAAGAACGAAACAAAATCTACACTTCCATTATTTAAAAACTTTTTCCTATTTCAGAACGGTTCTCAGTTTGAAGCTGGCCACTATCATGAATGATGCTGCCATGATAAACACTAATTTAATTGGATTGGTTATTAACTTTATGTTTCTTGGCGGATTCTACTACTATGCCTCCAATAAGAGAAAGGGGAACATCTGGAAGCAGATTGGATACGCTTCTCTATTCCTGTTGGTCTGCACTGCATATGCAAACTTTGAGGATCCCAAGAAGATTGAGTTCCGTTTAGGAATGCTAATCACGGGAATCCTTGTGTGGCTGGTGGGCTCACCACTGCTACACCTTCCTAAAATCATTGAAAAGAAGAGCACAGAGGGCATGCCTTTTCCAATTATATTGTCTGGTAACCTGGTGGCCACCTCCTGGATGCTGTACGCCATTTCCATAAAGAATACTGTGATGGTGGTAAGTTGAGAGCGATCGGCTTTTATAAGATGAATTATCTATTTGATGTACGATACATTTTAGTTGCAAAATTTGTTGCTTCTGGTCTTGGGTGGAATTCAGCTGTCTATGTTTGCCATTTACCCAAATAAACCAACTGCCAAGAAGACGGAGGCCAAGAACGACAGTAAGAAGGATAAATAATTGTTTGAGCAGACCAAAAATGGATTAATGCAAAAACCACATTACCAATTAATATGTAGCTAGGATCGAGAAATATTGGTATTGCATATTGCTTGAATTTACACTAAATCGCCAAAACATAATCAAAAAACTAATTGAAATTCTTCCAATACAAATTATTTTTCTACTTATATGACCGGCCGGCTTTAGGGCAGGTCGAGCGTGGCGGGCGCCCTTGGCGCCAAACACCGAGGAGGATTATTTTTTTAAAAGGCTTCCTGCAACAACAACCAGTCCTTGGCTGACAAAAAAACAAAGTATAACTGGAAGAGAAAGAACAGTAAGGGACGCCTCGCTCGGCCGTCATTAGACCTAAAGTAGGCCCTGTACATAGCTACTAAGTACTTGCAATTTTTGACAATAATTAAAATCTTCCAATGCATATTTATAAATAAAAATAGTTAAACTGTTACAAATTCAATAATTTCCTGCCTCTTCTATGTCTAGATTTCTACTGGCACTGTGGAGTTATAGTGGGCACCCAACTGGTAGATATGACGATGATAGCATAGTACTAGGGGAGCACCGCTAAATTCCTCCTGCCCTAGCAGTGTAGGAGCTCCCTCGGCTTGGATGACTTCAATAGGAACCTTCAGCAGTGAGGAGATTGCCTTCAGTTCGATGTGACCACCCCATGCATGGTTCTCGTCTATGTCTTTGCAGTATTGCTTGAACTGCTCGTCATTTAACAGCTCTCCAGTCTCCGGATGGGTCATAAAGCATATGAAAGACTCCTTTTGCTGACGCAAATAATTGGCCGTCTCTTTCCGCAGCTCTTGTACACTGTGGCTGGGTAGAGCATTGACAATTAACTGATGACGCACAGCATGATACAAGCAGTCGCCATCGGAGGCTATGGAGTGCATGGCCAGCTGTCGACTGGCTAATTTTGCTGTGATCTTTTGAACCTCGATCCATTTGAGCGAAGGGCCGGCATCAGCTGCATTCTGAAGTTCCACGCGGATTTCCTCCTCGCGTTCGCGGGCCTCCCGTGCCTTCTTTTCGCGCCGCTTTTGGGCTTTAGAGACACGCTGCTGCGTGCCAGGTTCCGTTGAGTGTTTCTCTTCGTCGTCCTCGCTTTTGGCTGGTTGCTTTTCAATGGGAGGCGCCTCTGCAAAGAGTTGATTCTTGGGCAGATCTGACACATCTTTGCTGTCGTTTGCCTGTAATTCGATCTTTTGACGCTGCTCTAGCTCATTCTCGAGGCGTGACATTTCGTCTAGGAACTCCTTTCGCTTGGTTTTGTTGTTCTTGGGCGCATTCTTCTTCATGGCCTGCAACTTGGCCTGAAGTTCTTTGCGCTCGCGGCGATGGCGAGAGGCAACATCCTCCAGATTGACTTCATTCAACTTTGATTTTAGCTCTAATATTTCCCCGCCGTCCCTTGACATTTTCACAGCCTTTTTTAATTTTAATGAAAGAAACTATGTTTTGGGTAAATTTTCGGCAGTGTTAGTGTTGGCAAATGTGCAAATGGTAATAGTCAGGGCTGCCATGGTAGCCTAGTTAAAACTGAATAAATAAATTAAATTATAAATAAGGTTACGTATAATACAGTTTTTACATTCCCGCATCATTGTCGAAGGTGCGGAAAAATTATGAGAGGCGTTTACACAAAAGAAGAATCATTTTTAGCATTATTTTTCATATTTGTTGTTATTGTTTGATGCGAAAAAACAGCTGTTTGCTATCGATACCCGTCGATACCCCGATACAGAATATGGCAACACTTGTCAATAATGCGCCGCATGATTAAAGATGCGGCCGCATCATTGTCTTCTTCTATCCACAGGGCTCTTAAGGGTACCATTGTCACATTATTCAATTTAACGGAAAGATCCGATGATGCGTCCAGTGTAAAAAGGCTATTAGGGGTGTGTTTAGGCTTAGAATAATTTTAAGATTATTTTTTTTTCGATTTTAGCCTTTTTTGGCTTTTTTTCAATCATTCTTGTATTGTCCGGCATCACTGGTAGTGGTACTTGTCACCGCTCGACTGTTTTGTAGCTGTACTAAAATAAAATAACCTTTTTTCAACTTCTATCCCATTTAAAATAAATTAGATGTAGTTTTTAGCATTCTTTTATACTGTTTATGCTAAACAAAAGATTGAGGGTAAGGAACTTGCTTAATGTAAATTATAGACCGAAAAAGAAAATCCAAATTCATTCGTATGTATGTATATACAGGAAGGAGGTGAGTCTTGCACAAGTAACAGAATCAAAATTTTCAATCAAGCGTTTGCTACATGTTTTAAAAATCTATTGCACAAAAATATGTACATACATTGGCCAACAGTGGCCTTATTCGCTTCCTTAACATGTTAATAAAAGAGAAATCCAAACCTTAGGCGACGTATTACCTAATCATTATCAAACAAAATTATATTAATTATCGACTAAACGCACAACACGCTCGCTTATATCTAATGTGATTTTCCTATCAGAAAGTATAAAAGGAAGCACTGGCTAACTGTGAATTAGTATCTCAGAAATTCCTACATAACCCGCTCACCGCTACTAATTAGAGGCTCTTGGTAATGTTTTGGAACAAGCGACGACCCCACCAGGATTCCAGATCGAAGGGCTTAAAGTCTTGCAGCGCTGGGCTAGGTGGTTCTACCCAAACAGCGGCCGATGCGGAGGTGGCAAATGGTTTATTGGCGATGATACATTCCACAGGATTAGTGGCATTGTTGTTAGCATCAGCCACTGGTTTCTCGGAGGGCTTGCCTGCTGTACTCGAATCATAGGGATTTGGTGCGACTAACATGTTCCATGCTATAAAGAAAAAAATTTCGTTAAAATAAATAGTTTTTTCTTGATGCACATACATACATACATATGTACATATATAATTTTTTCCACTTACAGTCATTTATATAGCGTATGATTTCTTCATGCTGCGGGGTTATCACCTCATCCTCGATCAGCTTTGTGGGTGTTATCCGTTTTGAGGCACTCTGTTGAAAGAACGGACGCGGGATACTATTTTCCAAAAGAAATCATATTTTAATAACAATTCCATTAAATATTCAATATTTACGACTCGAGGAAAGTGGGGGGGAAATCGACAGTGTGGGAACCCTGACGTACGAATATTGTTTAAGATTTTAAAATTGAGATATTAACTTTAAAATTGAGATATTAACTTAGGCAGATATAACCACATGAACTTGACCCGTAGTGCTGTTAACGAATCTGAATAAGCATGCATACATTCAAATGTATTTATTCATAAGTGCCCACATGGGAGAAATCTTAAACGATTTTCGATTAGCATGGATGAATACTGTACTATACGAAGTAATGATACCCTCACCGGTATCACCGTCTTGCACCCTACAAATATCTGTTGCTGTGGCTCCCAATTATCTCGCTTAGAAGCGTGTGACGTAACGGGCGGAAAAGTCATTGCCTTTAGGGCCAGCCGATAACCGATGCTTGACCCACGTGTTGCCTCCTACTGGGAGCTCAATTAGCATAGAAGTGCTAGCTCTTGTCTCTTGCGATAAAATGTCAAGATAAGACGAGGGTCCCTCGCTCCCTTTCCGACACATTTCCAACATGTGCAGGCATACGCATTGTTTGCATAAGCGGTGTTCTCTTACTTGTGCTCCTCGGAGGGACTGTTCAAATCGAAGCTGCCGTTCTTCTTGCTGCTCTCCTTGATGCTTTCGAATTTTTCAAAGTTTTGGGACAGACCTAAACGATAACGGGGAGAATGATGCAGTTGAAAATGCCGGCAAACAATTTTCAAAAGAGAGAGAGAGAGTGAGAGTGCGCTCTCCCGCTCAACGCATTGTTGTGACATAACAGTTCGGCAACAATTCCGTGCCCGGTCTTTGGGTTTATTGTACTTTTTCATTAATGTTAAAAAGTACATTTAAATGCACTGTACTTACCGCGTCGCGTTTTAGCAACAATTTTGCTGGGTCCCTTGTTGATGGTGTACATGATTTGGTTTGGTATTTAAATGTTTAATTGAACCCTCTCTCTATCGCTAGATGTTTTTCTGGCAACGAACTCTCCTTTGCTATTTTCGTTACTGCTGTCTTTTCTCTGTTCCGTTCTGTGCCTTTTGACGTATGTAGATTAGTTTTTAAGAAATTATATGATCAGAATTTCCCCACAGTCTGTTGGTTGCCTCATCTTTTAAGCAGTTACACAATACACATTTGACTTCAGGGCACTTTGTTCGGTTCTCGCGACGTCAGACAAATCAATTGCTTTCATTTATTGGCTATGGGCTATTGGCTATTATTGCTCTGGAAGGTGTTTAAAAGTATCATTCGCGATTAATTGAAACAAGAATTTGTAACGCCTAA
This sequence comes from Drosophila ambigua, assembly GCA_018150905.1. Taxonomy (NCBI): domain Eukaryota; kingdom Metazoa; phylum Arthropoda; class Insecta; order Diptera; family Drosophilidae; genus Drosophila; species Drosophila ambigua. The sequence goes on from JAECWS010000105.1 coordinate 102,047, forward strand.
CATATGCCATAACAGCGAGAAACATATGGTTGTTAACATCGACAGATTCTGTTGAATATGTATCGATATTTATTTGTTGCGATAGCTCTATGCTAGTATGTGGAACTATTTTGGTATTTTTTTGTTTCAATTCCGTACAATTTGTTTTGGAAAATCTTGTATTTTTTTGCTAGCTGGTATTTGTTTGGTATATCGCAGATGGAGAGCGGGAAAATTTTAAAAATAAATAAATAATTAATTAAACAATAATATACAGATAATAAGGCAGATCTATAATTTTAATAATTATTATAATATTTAATAAACATTTAATACAGATAATAGGGAACATTTATAATTATAATATTTAATACAGATAAATTCAGATAATAAGGAACATTTATAATTATAAAATTAAATGAAGCTGTTAAAAGGTGTTAGCGAGTAATTTCTGCGAATTTGGGCGTGTTTAAAAACAATATTATGCCAACAATACGGGTCACATAGTATAATTGGTTGGCTTTCAGCTCTGTCGTTTGGTGAGCCTGCGTAGTTGCGTACGCCATAATTTCGTTCATGTGCTTCTTCAGGATGCGGCCCATCATTTCGAATTTAGTGGAGTCGATGCGGGATGCGGCGTCGAGAAGTACTTCTCGACCATCTTCCGGATGGCCTCCACCTCGCTCCTATTTCCTTCTATTTCGGTCGGCGTCCCTGAGAATACTTCCGCCCAATTAAGTGCAGTATAACTTCTGTACCGTTGCATCGGTGTTCAGGTGTAGTGCTGCAACATTACGCTGGTGGAAGAAATCCCAAATGACTGGGTACTCCTATGCAGCCGACCTTAGGGCATCCATATTCGCTTTATTGTGGTCGGACACAATGGCCATTCGATTTTTGTCCAGGCCCAGTTTGGAGATTTGCTATATCAACATATACTGGTACCTGTTGAAATATATATTTGAATAATTTTTAATTCAACTTACCACTTGGATATATACATACATAGGTAAATTTGCTGCCGTCCAAGTAGATGGTAGCGAAGACCAGCACCCTCAATTTAACTTTGCCCTGATTACTTGGTGTCCTTAGTCATGGTTGAAAATATTAAATAAATATATATATATAAGTCGTAATTGTACAAGTAATATTAATTAATTAAACACTTACGATACCCATTAAATAGTATTCGTCAAAGTACAAATATTTCAAAGACGGTACGCTTAAGCTATAAATAGTTAAGGACCGATTGATAGCTGTTGGGAATTAATGAAAAATAAAATGAAGCTTGTATATAAGATACAATAACTATAAAAGTTCTGAGAAAATACTTAGCTGGGATACAGGAAATATTTGAGTAAAATCCTTTTGCACGCTAGTTTTGTACGAGTTATACTCTTTCCCCCTTTTTATGATTCCACTCCAGTAGTTTTATGGTCAGATGTACGATTTTAAATACAAACTAATTGTTTTCATATATGTACATATGTACTATGTTAATAAGTACTTATGTATATACGCAGCTATATTCATGTACAGCATGTTTTTTGAGCGTTCTTAGATACCTACATATGTGTTTAAATGTGTCTTGTCAGATATTTTTCAATTTCGCAATTTGGTTGGAATATGACTGGAAGATACCCCTTAAAGTACTCTTGAACACAAATCATTTGTGGATTACAGGACGGATTACAAGGTACTACCAGGACTACCTGCCCGCGTAATTTCAAAAGCATTAAAATAGGATTAAGGGCCATTTTCAGCGAAAAATTGTACAATTGTACATTGGGCAGGTAACGCCATAAACTGGCAGATGTAGGAATAAATAAAGGTTTTTCCACATGGATATTTATGACCGTCTGGAAATTGCACACCAATCAATTGCATATAAACAGTTGCCGGAGGCTAATAGAAATCAGTAGCAAGCCAACAACTTCAAGCAACACAATATTTTCTTTCCGAATAATAAGCCTGAAATCATGTCGAGCACCGAGACCGATACCTGCCAAATTTTGCAACGCCTGACCAGCCTAACAATTGTAGAAGCTCCGAGGAACGACAGCAAAAGAGAATGCTTCTCACCATTGGTACCAGCTACTCCCAGCTGTGGGGGACAAGGGAAATTTCAAACAGAGCCTAAGAAACGACGCAAGATAAAACTAAATCGAGTGTACACGTATGAGGCGGATGCGCACTTTATAAAGGCGCGCAAGTCTTTGAACTTCTAATCAACAATTCTAACAATCCCTGATGTAATCATTATATTATAAGATTTTAAATCCCAAATACGTTTCCAACACAAATACAATAAAACATATTTTGAATATAATAAGGCTCGCGGTTTTCTGTTGTTATCGTGTTATTGCAGCCCTGTCAAACAGCTGAAACTCATCTTGACATGAAAAACTGAGAAAAGACCAAATACTGACAAACTATTTTTTTTCCATATATGTACATGACCGCCAACCTCATTTAGCGCACAAAAATATCGATATTATTCGCTATCAAATCGTGGTGGTTTTTTCAAAATGCGCTCTCTTTTCAGTGGTGAAGCGTTTTAGTGGTGACTTTCCCCTCATTTTCGTGGTGTGAGCAACATGTTCTTAACGGGAACGCGTAGCAACAATGAATCTCGCGCCCAAAATGCTTACAGAAAATTTGGAACGATTTGATTGGTCTGAAAGTTGAAAACGCGTAAGGTAAACCGTAAGGTAAACCGTTACAAAAGTGTAAGGGATTTTATATCGAAAAGTATTTTTTGGGTACGAAAAGAAAATATTTATTACTGATGATTAGGCCGTCCGCCTAACTGGAGGCAAGTCGGGTCTGGCGTGTATTTATATGGCCAAATTAATCTGGCGGACTCCCAGGATAAATATAAATGTACGATTCTCAAATTTAACAAGATCCCACTTCAAAACCTAACTTTCTCTGATCACATAAATAAATTTTTCTAAAAACAGGAACGCTATAATGAGCTGGATTTTGCTCATTTTTTAAACAAACAATTGTTAAATACATGTAAAACCTAAGCAAGCTTAAAATAATAGTAAAAATAGTCCGTGGAGGGAGGAAATTTTCCGAATCTCTCCAGCTTGTAGCTGTTGATATTCTCCAGGCTAAAAGTATCCTATCTAGGTCCAATTTTGACGATGGGTTTACCAATAAATACTGAAACTGTACCTAAATTTCAACCTTTTTCATTGGTTGGTGCTGATTTTTTGGAATGAAGATTCATTACTGCGACGTTCCTACGCTTTCCCGTAAGATGCATTTGATTTGTATGGGAAAAATTTCTTCAACATGGGGAAATGAAATAGGAGCATTGTTGTGCAACTTGGCACGGAATGAGCAACAATCTGCATACCTTGGGAAAATGAATATTATGGACTTGAGATATTGTTTGTAATTTCAGGCTTCAATTAATGCAGAAACTACTCAGTCTCTGTTCTAAAGACATTAACGAAATTTTGCAGCTCACGGGTACCAATAATATGTATCAGAACCGGGATAAATGTATTTACAAAACACAAACATATGCATTAAGAGGTAAAAAACATGTCAATCTAGGATGAAATCATAAATAATGTTTCAATGGAGCTTGAAACAAAACATTTAACATCAATTAAAAGAAATAAGGTATACAAGAGGAAACTTGGTTGACCAGCAACACTGGCGTCACATTTAGTCAACATTTACGTTTTATGCTTTGGCCGTTATTGTTTGAACCTTAATATGCAAACAATCCAATGAAAACGATTTCTAAAAACTAACCAATCCTGAACAAAATTTATGTATCTATCGAATAAAATTATTCGTTTACGGCTGAGAGGGCCAACTATCTAGTAATATTAAACTGAATATCAAAATTGACGAATTTCATATCACAAAATATAATGGTATGGCAGCCCGCAGGAACTACGAATTGCACTAATCTGGCAACGCTACAAAACGACTTCACATTCATTTTATGTTGTTTTTGTTTGAACCTTAATATGTAAATAACCCAATAAAAAAAACTTCTGAAAACTTACCAATCTTGTAGAAAATTTATGTATCTATCGAATAAAATTATTTGTTTAGGGCTGAGAGTCTCAGCTAGCTAGTAATATTAAACGGAATATCAAAATCGAGGAATATCAACGTTGAATGTGTTGAAAAAAGAATCGATACTATCGTCATAGCTCTAATAATTATTAAAAAACCATTGAAACCTTTGAGGAATTTGTCCATTGTAAAAATTAGATGCCACCTGTCGATTTGTTTACAAATGTGTCTTCGTATTTTATAGCAGCCAATCCAAACATATTAAAAGCGCAACGACCATAGCTCGATACTATCATGATAGTCTCAAAACTATCGATAGTAGAGGATAGCAGCAAAATATCGATACTATCGATAGTGCCCTCGATGGTTTGACACCTCTATGACAAACATGTTTAAATTAATTTAAACATAATAAAACTTTAAAAAATAAAATATGACTGACATTACTGTATCCAATGAGGGTCTGGCGAATGGAAGTGAGCCGGTGGCCGAGGCAGAAGACCCATATCAGCAACCATCTCCAGAGTTCTTGCAGCGCAAAATCTATTTTCTCGTGGATCAGCTTAGAAAAATGCACGCAGAACTGCCAGAGTGAGTTAAAGCCTTGAATATGCTCTAAAATACTTAAGTAACGTTTCTTTTGCTTACAGAAACCTGCAAACCCGAATTTCCTACGATCTACTTACAGAACTGGCCAATTGTGTGCTCAATGATAGCATTTTTGTCATAGTCAAGGCCCTAATGGAGCTCCAGCATGAGACTGAGAGGCATTTGATAAAGATGCGTATGCAGGTGGTTAACGAATATGAAATTGAGGTCAATGACTGGCGGGCCAAAATTAAGGATCCCGAGGAACTGTTGCACATTCTGGGCCTAATGAAACTCAAACATTCCAAAAAACTAGTGGAGTCTGACAAAAAGATTATTGAAATTCTAGATCAAAAGGCAGGTTTGCTCAACAAAATAACCGAATTTAATTTATTTAATATCTCCACCTGCTTTTGCCACCAGGTTAATGACCAGCAATCCACTTTGCAGAAGGCTGGTGTGCCTGGCTTCTATGTGACCGAGAATCCCAAGGAGATCAAAATACAAATGTTCCTACTGGATTTCATTCTGCGTCTGAGTCGACTCAAGTACGAGCCCAATAAATAGCAGCTGGATCACAATCCAGAGCTCCCGAAATACAGCACATGACTTTTAAGCGTTTTAGCCTGTGTTAAATTGGAATATTTAAACCTATAAGTTATTAACCATTATAAATGTTCAGCTCATCGTTTTAAAAACCTGTCGTGCTGCGCAGCTAATCAGTGAGGAATTGTGAGAGGGGGAGAACGGAAATCATAGAGAGTGGGAGAATCGACCGAGATAAAGATAGAGATAGTGTGCCTCTTTTACTCCCGCCGAGCGTATTAAGCTGAGAGCCGGCGCTATAAATTGTGGCGTCCAGGTTATAGATGCATCAGTTCGGCTTGAAATTTCTAAGGAACACATCCAAAAACCTTGTGTGTAAAATGTCTCTGACTATCACGACAACTATTTCACATCCTGAGCTCAAGGATCTGGTGAGTTAATGTGACTCCACAATTTCCTAGCTTTAATTAAGCTTCTCAAACCCCGGCAGGGTCAGCCGGCCGATTAGGTCATAAATAGCAGTTGAATAATGTTGAAAGCATTCGTTTTGGCCAATCAAGCTTAGTTGCTTCCCAACAGCCAACCTGCTCGGCACGAAATGTTTGCGCGTTTGTTTCGTAATTTCAAGGCAAGGCAACATAGATATATGTTATTACAACAGTGTATTTTAATTTAATAGTTTGCTTGTTATATCTAGACTGAGTCCAGCATATACAAAAAAGTGTGAAAAACTATATTTTTTCTTGAAAAGTGTTTTTACCATCGCGACCTTGGTTTTGATTTTGTAATGTGTGTGGGGGCAATCAGCTGTTTTGTCGAAAGCACAAAAGCACACAAAGAAAGAGAAAGCGAAAGAGTGAATTGCTATTGAAACACACGAGAAATTGTTAAAATTAACAAGAGTGTGCATTTTGAATGTTTTTGTTGAAAAATGCGATGCCTGCCGGGATTCGGTTACGGTCTCACATTTCTGTTCTTGGTGTGACCTGCAATGCAACGAAATTGAATCCAATGATTACTCACTCTTCTCTTCTTTTTATCGCCTACTTGCAGAGCACTGTTCGAAATGAACAAAAGGAGCTGAGCATATCGCCTGTACATCATGTTAACATTCCCAAAGCCACAGCCACCTTCGGGATGGGATGCTTCTGGGGAGCCGAATCGCTGTATGGTGCCACCCGGGGCGTGTTGAGGACTACTGTGGGCTATGCCGGCGGCAGCTCCGAATTGCCAACGTACCGTAAAATGTAAGCTTGGAGAAAAAGAAAACTGATCATTCTAACCCGAACATTTTTTTCCTTCGCACACACCCATCCCGCCTACTACATCTACCTAAACTCTACACCAACATCTTTCCGACGCCTTACTAACCCACAAATCTCAACAGGGGCGATCACACGGAGGTTCTAGAAATCGACTACGATCCCACAGTGATCAGCTTCAAGGAGCTGTTGGACTTGTTCTGGAACAATCATGAGTATGGCCTGACGACACCCATCAAGCGTCAGTACGCCTCCTTGATTCTCTACCATGATGACGAGCAGAAGCAGATCGCTGAGAACTCCAAGTTGGAGGAGCAGGATCGTCGGGCACCCGAGGTCATTACTACTGAGGTGGCACCCAAGGCGAACTTTTATGCGGCCGAAGCGTAAGTTGAAACAATAGGTCATCTCCGTCAATGATAATGCACATTCTGAATTCCCATAGTTATCACCAAAAGTACAGACTGCAGGGTCACAAGGATCTAGCTACCTCTCTAAACCTCAGCCCCACGCTATTGCAGAGCAGCTATGTGGCCACCAAATTGAATGGCTATCTGGCTGGTGTCGGGGGCATGGAGCAGTTCAAATCGGAAGTGGAAACATTAGGACTTACGCCCACTCAGCGTCAGTACTGCAACTATCACGTAGAGCAGAACGAGGGCCAGGGTCTCTACTGCTGACATGGGCGTCTCTGCATAGATGTTAAGCTAAGGTCGTACACATAAGGGGGGTATACTATTCTGTCAGCTTTTTATTTGTTTGCTTGCTAGAAACAAAATTCGTATTATGTAGATTTAGAAGTATGGAAACAAATATTAAATATATAATAAATATTTTATTAAAAAAATTATCTCAAGTGGAATATATGATTCTTTCTTTTGCTTCTTTTTTACTGCTTGCATTTAACCTAATCTGGGATGATGAACATTTGGTAGTCATAAAATAATTTTGACGCATGATAACGATTTTGCTGGGTCATATGTATAGCTAATAATGCCCCCATTATGAATACGATCAGATCGAGCCAGACGTGAATTTCTCGTTAACTCAAGCTATAGTTTGATGATGGATCGATCCATACATATACATACACATAAGTTATATACAAATATATATTAGATGTCAAATCACTATTTAAATGAAATTTTTGAAAGATATACTTTGTACAAAAACTTGTCAGGGTATCAGGACTGATTTAAATTTTATATTATCCAAACCATCTTCAAGTTAGAATTAATCTTAGCTCAATTTAAATAGAAGGACCAATAGAGGCAGTAATAACTAGCCTTATACGGCATTCCAAATAGAAAGAAATTCACCTAGTCATAGTTTATCTATATTTGGGGTCTAATTAGAAAAACATAGTGCTTCATAAAATATAATTAGACGGCGTATGGGAAGTGCAAACCAAACAAAATTTATATATATATATCCGGGGCCTTCAACCCAAACTCTGTAGCTTTGACCGCTCTTTTATTAATTTTTATTAAGCACATGTCTCCCCTCATTGAATGAATGGCAAGCCAGAGAGCTGCGACAACTATCAGACAAAGCTCTCTCCGTCTCCGGCTCCTCTCCCTATCATTCGTTCATAGCGACTAAACGCCCGCGTGCGATAAAGCCAAAGCGAAAAAAGCATAGTATTTTGTTTACAGCAAAAGCAAGATTTAAATTGTGTTTTGTTAAATGATTTCTCTATTAAAGCATGTACAAAATCGCATAATATTCGGTATAGCCGTACGCCAACAGCTAAAGTATCTGATTCTTAAAAAATCATTAAAATCGAAGCACCCACTTGGAGCTGGTGAATTTTTGCGATCTATTGGACTCTCAATCAAGCAATCAGTATTTATTTCGAGTATGGTACAGTTTGGTCTAGGAGCCATCAGCTGCCAAAATTTGAACAAAAAATCTATAGCCGTTTATCATCAGTAATTTTTACAAGATTTGTCGTTATACGTTTCAGCCCAGAAGAGGAAGAGCAGCATTCCCCAAAGCACACGAGATCGTCAGACGCGCGACGATAGACACAACAAAAGCTATTATTGCTTTGTTTGTATTAGTCGCACGGATTGAGTTGATAATATTTTCACTGGTTGCGTTTAATAGTGCACAAGTAAGTCCGCTGGGTAGGGGGCACTCATTGAGGATGTTTCTACATGCACGTGTGTATCTATATATATACATATGTATGTAATGAATATGATTAATTCATAATACCCTGGCAGATTTGTATAATACAGAGAAACGTATTTTGAATCTCTTACTGATTTATACGGTTTCTCATCAAATTTAATGAAATTTTTGGGATTTAAGCATACCTACATATTGTATGCACTAGCCGACTCAGAATCGACCGATATGCTGGGTAACAAAAGCTTTGAGTAAGCCTTTCTTTCTTGTTTAGCGCACACGAGCACGTTTGTATGTACATATTTGCAAATCATCCTATTTGCAATTTGAATTTTTATTTTATTGTGAAATGTAGAAATCCAGCCAGTCATGCATGGCTTTGATAAGGTTTATTGGTAATAAATATTGTATTTAAGTACGTTGATGCTCTTAAGGTTATTCGCAAATTCTTTGACTCAGCTTACAAGATTTTTCAAAGGAATGGGACCCCTCATGTACATATGTATGTTTGTAGATCAGCAAGGGCGTATTACAATAAATATGAATAAATAAATAAATAACTATAAATAAGGACAATTACATATAAATACAAATAAATAAATAAATAAATTTGTGACGGCCTAGTCGATTTTAAAGCTAATGTCTAAATTTTAATCGGATTTATTTCAAATTTTTTTTTTTTTGAAAACGGTGACGATATTTTGATTGGGTTCCACTTCCAAGCCGGGCAAGGGACCAGGACCATATAACCCAGGTGGTTGAGAGACCATGCCACTGTGGACAGGACGGCGGAACTGGGCACAATTTTTGGCCCTCTCAGCACTAAACAAATAATTTTATCCGATAGATACATACATTTTTTACAAGATTGGCAAGTTTTCAGAAGTCATTTTTATTGTATTATTTACATATTAAGGTTCAAACAAAAACTACATAAAAAGAATGTGAAGTCATTTTGTGGCGTTGCCAGATTAGTGCAATTCGTAGTTCCTGCGGGCTGCCATACCATTATATTTTATGATATGAAATTCGTCAATTTTGATATTCAGTTAAATATTGTTGCATTTCAGGGTTATCGATGGAAATAATTTGCTTGGTAGAGAGGAAGATTTCCAGACAAGGTGGCAAGGCCGAGGTTGAAAGGGTAGTGGTGAGCGGATAGTGGCGCCCCCTAGTCGGGCGATCTTAAAACTATGAGATCCGCGCGCTCTTGAATTCCCTTGTGGAGAGAGGAGAGCCGGTGTCCCGGAGCCAATTCACCCACACACGCTTAAGGGGAGAGAGCGGTTACAGGAAGAGTAGGCCATGCCCTTGAACCTGGTTCAAGGGCAATAGAAGAGATCGACGGGGCTTGGCAACCAACGAGATAGGTATGGGAAGCTTAGGCTTAGGCTTGGACAGATCGAAAAAATCGTTGGCGGAAGAGAGTACGAAAAAAAAAAATAAAATCGTTAAACGGATCGGGTCTCAAAAGAAAATATAAAAATAAAATAATTATAAAGTGAGTGAAATGAGGATGGGTAGTGGTCATCACTCAAAGTGAATTTTTTGTCTTACGTTTCCTCGAATAGCAAGGAGGAAGTAGAGCTGCCTAGCGGGACCGATGCGGATAGACTAGCAAAGCTGGGAAAAAAAGGAACAAAGTGAGTCCGCTCCAATGGGGGAGAAAAATCCCAATTTACACTCCACTTTTTTTTTATAAATTTACCAAAAACTGTGCCCAGTTCCGCCGTCCTGTCCACAGCGGCATGGTCCTTCGCCCGGCCTGGAAGTGGACCCCAGAATATCGTCCCGTCCTCCAGCAAAGATTTTATTAAATCCCATTTAAATACATACATATAAGTTAGAACCCACTAGTCCGTCGCATATCTGTTTATACATTTATTTATTTATTTACCTTTAATTATATTTATTTATTTATTTATTTGTTATTATATATGTAATTGTCACTATTTATAATTATTTATTTATTTAATCATATTTAATATAATACGCCCATGTCCATAATTTAGGTCGCAAAAGGGAAGAGATTAGGATGGGGATTAGGAGGTCGACCTAACCAGATAGGAGCTATTAGAAGATAAAGAGAATGTATGTAAAATCAGATTTAAGGTGAAAATATAGAAAAAAAGATGAAGTGCTAAAGTTTAAAATGGGGGGGAAGCGAACTGAGACTACGGGAGGATGAAGGAGATGCTGCACATGGCAGGGAGACCCGAGACATTCGGATCCGGATCTCTGGTAGGGTGGGTACGTCGGAGGTACAAGACCAACACCTCAACCTGGTCCACGTAGCGGTAGGAGATTGTTTGTCGAGTAGCGTCTGTACGGTCTATTTTTGATGTGTCGTTACGTTAATTTCCGTTTTTTTGTTGTAGCCGTTTCAAATATTGTCTGAGATGCTCGATTTGTTTGGTTTGTTGTGCGAACGGAGGGCTTGGGAAGTATCCAGCCCTGGGATGACTGGCTAGCCGGCCTTGCCCCACCACCAAGAAGTTCGTAACAATAATGGCGCCCAATTTAGAAGAAAGTATAAATGTCCAGCGGAGAGAAGCTATCTCGGGTGGTAGTGGGCATGAAGCAGCGAGGTAGGAAAGTGAGCGCCCTTGACTCTCAATCTTCTGAAGAAGATGGGACGTCAACAGCGCTCGCGAAACGTATAGACAGTGGACGAGGAAAGACGTAGAAAGTCCGGTGCAGAGTATTTCTTGTAGTTATGTGGTTCCGTTCCCCCCTTTAGTGTTTTTTTTTCGTATTCTGAATTGTGTAGAAGAACAGCGCGTAAAAGGTTGCTTGTAAAAATTTGCTAGAAATAAAAATATTGATTAATAATTACATAGGATAATTGAAAATGACTCGTAGGACTCCGCCGCCAGGTACCGTCCGCGAACAAATTCAAAACGACGATAGCCGAGGTGCCGAGGGCGGTGAGGACAGCTGGAACTTGCCAGGAAATCCGATCGCACTGCCCTCAGAAATAGTGTCCGGCATAAATGTCGCCATCGCGCAAGCTCAGGAGACACAAAGAGGAGCCATGGCAGAAACCATCAGTAGGACGCTGCAAGAGGAGATACGGCGCGGCTTTATGGAACTGATGGGTGCCATAACGGAGGCGATGACACCCCTACGGCAGAACGTGGAGATGATCCAGGATATGGGAACAGGTGGAGGCCAGACCGGAGGTGTTGGCAACATACAAGATGCCGACTATCATAAAGGTCCAGAGGACTACACTCAGAGGGCTAGCACCGGGACCAGGCCCAAAGTGTCCAGGGATGAGGGGGTACGAAATCCTCCGCAGCCTCCAAGGAAGCCGGAGCGGTTAAGCCAAGACTGGTTCCGGAGAATGGACATCGAGGATCCTGTTCCAAGCGCTGGAAGGCAGAACCGCGACCAAGCAAATCAGAGGTTTGCATCGCCAGAGGAAAGGAGAGAAGACTGGAGAGGCTCCAGATGGGGACGTGTGGACAAGTGGGACATCCACTTCGACGGTGATCCAGATCCCAACAAGATGACGGTAGAAGATTTTGTGTTCCGGGTCGAGTTCCTACGCAGGCAGAACCGACGCTCGTGGGATGAAGTGCTGGATAATTTCCATCACCTTGTCAAAGGCCAGGCAGCCGAATGGTATTGGCAATTCATCCGAGAGCGCCCTCCGGAGATCTGGGAAGATTTGAAGGACGAGTTAGTGTCCCGGTTCCGAGCCGTAGGTGGCGAATTTGAGCGATTACGCGCCTTGCACGAGCGGCGACAGCAATCTGGAGAATCCGTTGAGGACTATTTTAGAGCGATGCGCAGACTGGCAGCAAGACTCACCACGTCCATGGCCGAGTCCGATATGGTGCAAGTCGTGAAGAAGGGACTTGATGATGAGATCGCCAGATATGTCTACGCAATCCGGGTCCGTAATCTGGAGCAGCTGAGAGAAGAGTGCGTGGAGGTGGAGCATCACTTTCGCAGGCGGGAGCAGAGGACAGTTTATCGCTCGGGGCCGAAGTTCCAGTCATCCGGAAAGCGAGTGGAGGAGATAGAGCCAGAGTTGGAACTGTTGGAGGAGGAGGAAGAGGTTATGGTTGAGGAAACCCACCTGACGAGCAAGCCCAAGCTGTGCTGCTGGAACTGTGGCCAAGGTGACCACGGATTCCGGGATTGTGTGGCGAAAGAGCGGAAAATATTTTGCTACCGTTGTGGGGAGCCAGATATGTTCACGCCAACATGTCCCAAGTGTTCGGGAAATGCTCGAGTGGGCGTGATGAAGGCGGGAGATCATCGCCCAGGAACGAAGCCCGCGAGGAGATGAACAACCCTCTTCCTAATAAGATCACACAAAATATTTATAATAATAATCAAAATAATATAGTAAATAAAAATAGTTTAAAATTCTTACCGGCCGAAGAGAAGATGAGGAGGTACATGGAAGTCCGAAACCGGATCTTTGACGATCGGCAGCTGGAAGGGATGCGCAGAGTCAGTCGTAGACTCCAAAAGGCTCGATCACGGTTCCGGAAAAGGCGACAGACTCGCAAGGAGGTAGCCGAAGCAGTCAGGCGTGGAACAGGACGCGATCCCAGAGTTTTTGCCGAGGTACAGATCCGAGGAAAGCGGATTGCTGGACTCCTAGACACGGGGGCATCCGTAAGCGTACTAGGTAAGGGCAGTCGAGAGCTCCTGATCGAACTCGGAGTGGATATGGAGAAGTATGTCTCAATTGTAAAAACAGCTTCCGGGGAAGACAAGTCTATTATCGGGAGGATAAAGATTTCTGTGGAGTATAATGGAGAGAGCAAAGAGATCGTGTTTTATGTCTGCCCGTACCTTGAACAGGCTATGTATTTGGGAGTTGACTTCTGGAGGTCCTTCGCTTTAGCTCCAACAGTCTTGGGAGAAAAGCCAAGCACATCCAGCGAGGCACAAGTATCCGAAGTGCAGATGTCGCAAATTAGCCAATATGCCGAAGATAGCCAGGAAGACGTGGATGTGGATGCCTGGGATCTGGAAAAAGGGGAATCGGAAGAGCTGGAAAAGGTTAAGAAGGAGTTCCTGACGTACGAAGACGCCGAATTGGGAATAACGACGGTGGAGGAGCATCGGATCCAGTTGGTGGAGGGCGCTGAACCCTTTAAGGATCGGCACTATCCTCAATCTCCGGCGATGCAGGAAGTAGTCTGGGCCGAGGTGGACAAAATGCTGGAATTAGGAGTTATAGAGGTCAGCGATAGTCCATGGAGCAATCGGACGACGGTGGTGCGGAAACCAAACAAAAACCGATTCTGTTTGGACGCCCGAAAGCTAAATCAGCTTACCGTTAAAGATGCTTACCCTCTTCCGAGCATCGAAGGCATACTGTCCAGGATTGACCAGACGTATTACATCTCAAGTGTCGACCTCAAATTCGCGTTCTGGCAAATCAAGCTGGATCAAGAAAGCCGGAAGTGCACTGCATTTACCGTGGCGGGGCGTCCGCTGTATCAGTTTGTGATGATGCCTTTCGGTCTGTGCAACGCTGCCCAGCGGTTGTGTCGGGTCATGGACAAGGTGATCCCGACTCAGCTCCGATCCAACGTATTCGTGTATCTGGATGACCTCCTAGTGATAGCCCCGGATTTCCAAACGCATCTCCGTTATTTGAGATTGGTAGCACAATGCCTGAAAAGAGCCAATCTAACAATAGGTTTAAAAAAGTCGAAATTCTGCTTCAGGTCATTGAAATACCTGGGGTTTATCATTGGAGGCGGCACGCTGCAGATGGATCCGGAGAGGATTTTGGCCATCCAGAGAATTCCCAATCCAAATTCCGTGAAGGAGCTACGAAGTTTCCTGGGAACCGCAGGATGGTATAGGCGCTTCATCAAGGATTTCGCCACCATCGCAGTACCACTAACAGATGCACTGAAGAAGCATCCGCGTGGGAAGTTTTCATTGTCAAAGGAGGCAGAGACGGCGATGGAATCCCTTAAGAAGGCACTAACCACGGCCCCGGTACTGGTGCATGCTGATTTCAGACGTCCCTTTTTCATCCAATGCGACGCCTCGAATTATGGAGTGGGAGCAGTACTGTTTCAGCTGGATGACGATAAAGCGGAGCGTCCAGTGGCATTCTTCTCGTCCAAGCTGAACAAGCACCAGCTGAACTATTCCGTAACGGAGAAGGAGTGCCTAGCTGCGGTGTTAGCGATCGAGAAATTCAGGCCGTATGTGGAATTAATGGCGTTCACCGTGATCACTGATCACGCAAGCTTAAAATGGCTAATGTCGCTAAAGGACTTGAACGGGCGTTTGGCGAGATGGTCCTTGCGGCTTCAGAGGTTCGACTTTGAGATCCAACACAGAAAAGGAGTCGACAACATCGTGGCCGACACACTATCACGCTGCATTGAAGAGGTTGCTCTAGATCCCACGGAGATCCTCGGATTCGAGACCACGGAATTCGAAGCGGACGAGTATAAGGAGATGCGAGAAGAAATCTGCAAAAACAAAGAATTATTACCAGATCTTCGAGTAGAGGGAAACCTTATATTCAAGCGAACGGCCTTTGAGCAAATGGACGACCAAGTGGAAGGTTCCATTTGGAAGTTATGGATTCCCGCGTCGGTGACAGCAACTCTCGTCGCCAAGGCCCATGAAGACCACAAAGCTGGACACGGTGGCATGAAGAAGACCCTGCATCGGTTGAAAAGGCACTATTACTGGCCAGCGATGACGACACAAGTGCGGGAATATGTCCGAAACTGCGACACCTGTAAGGAGTCCAAAGCACCGAATTATCGCAGCCAAGTAGAAATCGGTCAGGAAGTGGTTACGGAGAGGCCATTCCAGAAAATCTACATAGACTTCCTGGGGAAGTAGGCCGGCGAAAATCCTCCAGCTGAACCCTCCCAGAGGGTGCCGGCTGGGCAATGGGCACTGCATTATCCCGGATCGGGTAATGCACTGTCGCTTGCTCTGTCCGGGGTAATGCAGTGTCTAGCCAAGGCCAGGTCCAGATCCTCCCGACCAAAAATTGGGGGAACTGAACCATGACCATGGCTGGAGGTGCCTGGCGGGCAGGCATAAAACGCTAGGGGGTGGTTCCCCCGATAAACATTAACCACGTATGGACCCTCGGGCCTACCATGGAGCGGACAGAAGGTCAAGCACGGGTTGGGATGTCAACCCAAACGTCGGTGGAAAGCGTGACTGCTAACGCTTTCCACCGACGTTTGGGCGGGCGGGCGGGCACGGGGAGGAGCAATCCTCTCTGCGTGTCGCCAGCGGTCACACCTCGGATATGGCGGGAGCAGGCCATGTCAGTTGCAATGCTACTGCCACAAAACGGACTCACTCCAAGCTGAGCCGCACAGGTGCCTTAGTCGAGACAGACTCGACTCGACAGACTGGAGAGCGTGCTCTCGGTCAGCAAGACGGAGGAAGAAAGCCTTCTCCGCTCGCCTGAACCAGGTTCCAGCTCCCCGCGTAGGGAAGGGCCGAAGCGTTCTAGGGAGGGGATGAAGGCTAAGGCCCAATATAAGGCGGCACTTAAAATCCGAAGCCGACTCCAAGGCAGAGAAGACATCTCCCAAGAGGAGAAGTCCAAGCTAGCCTGGGCCGAGCAGAAGGTAGAAGAGGGCCGCCTACACTTTGCACAGATGCCGCAAATGAAAGCGACGAAGGGGGAATTTGCCAACAAGGTGGAGGAGATTCTCGCCACCAAAAGGCAACGCTCGACCGAGAGCGCCAGTAAGGACACCCCGGCGAGCAAGCGGCAACGCGGGCCCAAGGGGGTGGGACCTCCACCCAAAACGGCAAAGAAACCCAAACACAAGGCGAAGGTCAATGAGGTGACCAAACGACACCTGATCGTGGCACTCATTGACCGGAGCGATGAGAATGGCAAGATGACGGAGGCGCGGTGGAAGATGGTGCACGCGCAGCTCGTAGAGTCGCTATTCGGAAGAATGGAGGAGGACCCAACAGCCCCCATGCCCACGTTCGATGGTGCTGGGTGGCTTAACGGGGCCAAAAGGAGGCGTTGTGGGAGGGGGCCAGACTGGAGGTTGTGGACAGGGAGCTAATCCCGTCCATACCAAAGGCGAAGGTACTCTTCCCCATCGCAATCCAAGGAGACCGTGCGCTGAGGCTGCTACAGCGGCAGAACCCAGACGTGCCAACGGCGAGCTGGAGAATCCTGCACATTGGGAGCCCACTACCCAACGGGGCCCAGAGTGCGATCCTCCAGATCAGCAAGGAGGCAGAGGACCTTCTGTACCCCAGATTCGGGAAGATGGCGTGGGGCATGGGTAGCGTATAACTCCGCCTCAAAAAGCGCCACCCCGAAGACAAAGACACGCACACCCTGCAGGCAGGCGAGGTGGAGAAGGACCTCGGTCTGGAGACCATCGTGGAGGCCGCTCAGGGCATTACGCTGGATGACTCCGAAGAGGAGGAGGACGGTGACCTGACAATAATAGTCAACCCGTCGAGTGTAGTTGAGCCAGCCTCTCATGTCATTGAGGGTGCTGCAGCTCAATCTACATAAAAGTAAGCTCGCGTCGACGGAGCTCCTCATCGCCATGGAGCAAGGGCCCGTCGACATAGCTTTGGTCCAGGAGCCATGGATTGCCTCTGGCAACGCCGTGGCCGGACTAAAGTCCTCTAACTACAACCTTTTCCACTCACCATCGGTAAGCAGGACTAGAACCGCCGTACTCGTACGAAAGGGCATCCATGCTTACCTTTTGTCTCATTACAGCACTGATGACCTGACTGCTGTGATGCTGGAAAGCGAGGAAAGCACCTTGTGGTAGCTTCCTGCTATATGGCACACGACAGGCCAGCTCCACCGGAAGAGCTAAGGAGTCTGGTGGCGGATGCCATCCCGAAAGACCAGCAACTTCTGGTTGGTACGGACGCCAATGCCCTCCATAGCGTGTGGGGAAGCCCCGACATCAACGACAGAGGTGAGTCACTTCTAGACTTCATACTATCAACTAACCTAGATGTAGCAAACGTAGGGGAGGAACACACCTTCGTAGGTCCCACCTCTTCTAACGTACTAGATCTAACACTCGTAACGGGAAAGAGTACCGTGGTGTCTGGCTGGAGAGTCCTTGAAAGACCATCCTTCTCAGACCACAAGTACATTCAATTCAAGTGCGAATTTAAATACTCTCCGAAGATAACTGTTTATAGAAACCCCCGGAACACAAACTGGGAAAAGTTTAAAAAAACAGTTACTTCGAAGCTCGCGACACGCCCGGGCACAGTGAAATCCCCGGAAGACATAGAAACGTCCCTAGAGACCCTGTCCAAGGAACTACTGGATGCGTACCACGCATCATGCCCACCATCGAGAACGAAAAAGAAGCCCAAACCACTCTGGTGGAACCGGGACTTATCGCTTCAAAGAAAAAACCTCAAAGAATTCTTCAAAATCGCCAAACAAGCGAACGAGGAGATAATCAATGAGGAATACAAAACCCTACTCAGGGAGTACAAGAAGGAAATACGCAGGGCACAAAGAAACTCGTGGAGGAACTTCTGCTCCAATATCGAGAAAGTCCCAGAAACGGCTAGACTTCGGAAGCTGCTATCAAAGCAACCTACCATACAGAGTCAGCTGAAGCGAGAAGATGGACAGTGGACTGAAGGCAGTGAAGAAGCCCTAACAGCACTAATGGAAGCTCACTTCCCAGGATGCACCGAGGTTGCTGACGCTACAACGCATCAGGACCTAGTAACTGAGGAAGAGCATCCCCAACAGGTCTCATATCGTCTAAGAAAATCCACTGGGCTATAGACTCCTTTGTGGGTACAAAAGCACCTGGACTAGACGGTATATTCCCAGCCATGCTACAGGTGACCAAAGACGTGATCACCCCATGGCTCTCTGCAATATACTCAGCTTGCCTGAGCACAGGCTATATCCCTATCCAATGGAGGACCTCGAGGATTGTCTTCCTTCCAAAGGCAGGAAAGTGCAGCCATATGAGCCCCAAGGATTATAGACCGATAAGCCTCACCTCCTTTCTACTTAAAACACTAGAAAAGCTGCTGGATCTACACATCAGGAACGATGTAGGGAGACTGATGTCAACCAACCAGCATGCCTACACCAAAGGGAAATCGGTAGAGACGGCACTGCACTCGCTAGTAGCCACCATCGAGAGAGCCCTCCATAATAAAAGTATGCTCTAGGAGTGTTCGTAGACATATCCGGAGCATTCAACAACGTCACTACGAACGCTATTATGGACCGCCTAGAAGCGACCAATACACATCCCGCAATCAACCTCTGGATAAAGAACCTTCTAAGTTGCAGACGGGTGCAATCAGAGTGGGGCACCGCTTCCATGGTGAGGGGGGCGCATAGAGGCACACCACAAGGTGGGGTCCTGTCGCCCCTCCTGTGGAACCTGGTGGTCGACGACTTAATAAAGAGATTCGAGAGGAGAGCCCCAAAAATAACAGCCTATGCAGATGACATAAGCATAATTATTACGGGAGTATGTCCATCGACCCTCAGCTCCATAATGGAATCAACACTCAGGGAGATATGTGAGTGGGCAGGAAAAGTAGGACTCAGTATCAACGCGGACAAGACGGACCTCATCCTCTTTACCAAGAGATACAAGGTACCGGCATGGATCCCCGAAAATTGATAAAACCAGGCTGACCCCGAAAGCACAAGTCAAATACCTCGGCATAGTACTGGATAGCAAGCTGGCATGGAGGCCCAATGTAGTGGAAAGTGTGAAGAAGGCCACCACTTCGCTATACGCATCAAGAAGATGCTCAGCAGCACATGGGGCCTATCACCTGCTCTAATGCACTGGATCTACATCTCTGTGTTGCGACCGACTCTGCTGTATGGAGTCTTAGTGTGGTGGCAAGCGACAGAAAAGACGACGTACAATAAGTTTATAGAAAAGACCCAGCGGCAGGCCCTGTTCTGCATTACGGGGGCGCTGAGGTCAACCGCAACAAAAGCACTCGAAACCATAATCGGAATCGACCCCTGGACATCCACGCTCAACTGATTGCAGCTAAGGCGGCACAACGCTTAATAGCATCAGGCAATATGTCTCTACAAGGATTCGGGCACAGTTCAATTGGCCGAGACATGACCAGTATATCTGACTACATGATCCCCCAAACTGGCCTGGATGTAAAAACAACCGCATACATGGGACCCGATGACTGGAAAAGGGGTCGGGACCAGACTCAACACCTCAACATCTATACCGATGGCTCCAAGATGGAAGGAGGAGTAGGAGCAGGCATATACTGTACAGACCCTGAGATAAGGCTGTCCTATAAGCTACCGGACCAATGCAGCATATTCCAGGCGGAAGTCTTCGCCATACGGAAAGCGGCAGAGGCTGCTCAGTCTACGGATCGTCCACACGACGTGATCAACCTGTTCGTGGACAGCCAGGCGGCGATAAGATCCATGCAGTCGTCGGCGGTCAGTTCCAGAAATGTCTTGGCAAGCAGGGAGGCACTAGATATCCTAAGCACGACAAAGTCAGTGCGGATCTACTGGGTTCCCAGCCACCAAGGCATCGATGGCAACGAGATGGCGGACGGTCTGGCTAAGGACGGCGTCGGGCTGACAAACCACCGAACTGAGAACGTGCCTGTCTCCCTCAGAACGCTCCAAAGCGATTTGGAGAAACGGGCCGACACACAGGCAAGAAGCAGGTGGAGCAGTACCACCACCTGCAAAACCTCAAAAACCATGTGCAAGGAGCGCAATAGGAAACTCAGCCACTACATACTGCACCTCCCACGGAAGGACTGCAGAATGTTGGTGGGTATACTCACAGGTCACTGTCTGGCCGCGGCACATGCTGTCAAACTAGGCATCACCAACAGCGGCTACTGCAGGAAATGCGAGGAATCCGGGGCAACTGAAACCCTGGAACATCTCATCTGCAACTGCCCTGCTCTCTCAAGGGCTGGGAGAATATACCTGGGCGCCCCGGTACTGACATCACTGGAAGATGCCTCGAAGAGGACGCCAGGGGAACTGCTAGCCTTTGCTAAAAACACTTCGATCCTCAAGGACTTAAATACACGTAAATACACTCGAAAGGTTCATACACCCCCATCCGGACAACTAAGGGCCATATTGGCCTATGCGTGGCCCCGTGAGGGCCGTCCGGGTTAACCTAACCTAACCTAACCTGGGGAAGTATCCCAGGTCGAAAAGGGGACAGGCCTGGATTTTCGTCGTCGTGGACCATTTCTCAAAGTTCACCTTCCCGAAAGCGATGAGAGAGGCCACCGCGGCAAATGTGGTAGAATTCCTTGT
Organism: Drosophila ambigua; assembly: GCA_018150905.1. NCBI lineage: Eukaryota > Metazoa > Arthropoda > Insecta > Diptera > Drosophilidae > Drosophila > Drosophila ambigua. The sequence continues at coordinate 122,894 of JAECWS010000105.1, forward strand.
GCAGGAGGTATTCTACAAGTTCGGAGTGCCAGAGGTGATCCACTCCGACAACGGAAAAAGGTGTTCCAGGACACGATGGGCACCTTCGAAATACGACACATGCGCACAGCCGTATACTCTCCGCAAAGCAATGCAGCCGAGAGGGTGAACCGGACGATATTGGCTGCAATAAGGACGTACTTGGAAAAGGATCACCGAGACTGGGATATGTATTTACCGGAGATTGAAGTGTCGATCCGGGACTCAGTGCACGAAGCCACAGGCGTAACGCCGTTCTTCGCAGTGTTCGGACAGCAAATGTTCCTGAATGGTAGCTGCTACAAGCTGGCGAGGAAGTTGAAATCGTTGACGGAGCATGAGGTGCACGCCCTGGATCCCACGGATAAGCGTCAGATCATTCGCGAACACATAAAGAAAAATTTACACCAAGCATACGAGCGAAGCAGCCAACGCTACAACAAACGGGCCCGGGTATTTCACGCCAGACCTGGTCAAGAAGTCTTCCGTCGTAACTTCACACTCAGCGACTTTGGCAAGAGCTACAACGCCAAGTTCGCAAGGAAATTCCTAAAGTGCCGAGTCGTACGCCCAGTAGGCAACAATGCCTATGAGTTGGAGGATCTATCGGGGAGGCCTGTGGGGATCTTTCACGCGAAAGACCTAAAAGTGTAGGAGCAAAAATAACACCAAGATAGCAAAAGGGAAATGTACTCACGTATTAACTGGTAGAAGCGTGGGTGTAAGCCTACGTTGGGGCGCTGTAGGCAAGGCCGACGCAAACTTATAGGTCCTTCAATGTTTGTGAATAATTCTTCGCGTCCATGGTCCCCCGAATTTTCACTAGGTGTTGCATTTCAGGGTTATCGATGGAAATAATTTGCATGGTAGAGGAAGATTTCCAGACAAGGTGGCAAGGCCGAGGTTGAAAGGGTAGTGGTGAGCGGATAGTGGCGCCCCTAGTCGGGCGATCTTAAAACTATGAGATCCGCGCGCTCTTGAATTCCCTTGTGGAGAGAGGAGAGCCGGTGTCCCGGAGCCAATTCACCCACACACGCTTAAGGGGGAGAGCGGTTACAGGAAGAGTAGGCCATGCCCTTGAACCTGGTTCAAGGGCAATAGAAGATCGACGGGGCTTGGCAACCAACGAGATAGGTATGGGAGCTTAGGCTTAGGCTTGGACAGATCGAAAAATCGTTGGCGGAGAGAGTAAGAAAAATAAAATAAAATCGTTAAACGGATCGGGTCTCAAAAGAAAATATAAAAATAAAATAATTATAAAGTGAGTGAAATGAGGATGGGTAGTGGTCATCACTCAAAGTGAATTTTTGTCTTACGTTTCCTCGAATAGCAAGGAGGAAGTAGAGCTGCCTAGCGGGACCGATGCGGATAGACTAGCAAAGCTGGGAAAAAAGGAACAAGTGAGTCCGCTCCAATGGGGGAAAATCTCAATTTACACTCCACTTTTTTTTATAAATTTACCAAAACTGTGCCCAGTTCCGCCGTCCTGTCCCGCGGCATGGTCCTTCGCCCGGCCTGGAGTGGACCCCGAATATCGTCCCGTCCTCCAGCAAGATTTTATTAAATCCCATTTAAATACATACATATAAGTTAGAACCCACTAGTCCGTCGCATATCTGTTTATACATTTATTTATTTATTTACCTTTAATTATATTTATTTATTTATTTATTTGTTATTATATATGTAATTGTCACTATTTATAATTATTTATTTATTTAATCATATTTAATATAATACGCCCATGTCCATAATTTAGGTCGCAAAGGAAGAGATTAGGATGGGGATTAGGAGGTCGACCTAACCAGATAGGAGCTATTAGAAGATAAAGAGAATGTATGTAAAATCAGATTTAAGGTGAAAATATAGAAAAAAAGATGAAGTGCTAAAGTTTAAAATGGGGGGGGGAAGCGAACTGAGACTACGGGAGGATGAAGGAGATGCGGTCTATACGGTCTATTTTTGATGTGTCGTTACGTTAATTTCCGTTTTTTTGTTGTAGCCGTTTCAAATATTGTCTGAGATGCTCGATTTGTTTGGTTTGTTGTGCGAACGGAGGGCTTGGGAAGTATCCAGCCCTGGGATGACTGGCTAGCCGGCCTTGCCCCACCACCAAGAAGTTCGTAACAATATTACAAGATAGTTGTCCCACTCAGCCGTAAAAAAATCATTTTATCTGATAGAAACATACATTTTGTTCAGAATTGGCTAGCTTTTAGAAATTGTTTTCATTGGATTGTTTACATATTAAGGTTCAAACAAACACGGCCAAAGCATAAAACGTAACTGTTGACTAAATGTGACGTCAGTGTTGCTGGTCAACCAAGTTTCCTCTATGTGTATGGGCTCTTGTATACCTTATTTCTTTAATTGATGTTAAATGTTTTGTTTCAAGCTCCATTGTGATGATCCATTATGATTTGATCCTAGATTGACATGTTTTTTTACATCTTAGTGCATATGTTTGTGTTTTATAAATACTCTATCTCGGTTCTGATACCCATTATTGGTACCCGTGAGCTGCAAAACTTTGTTAAAATCTTTAGAACAGAGACTGAGTAGTTTCTGCATTAATTGGTGCCTGAAATTACAAAGAATTTCTCAATCGCCGTGGTTTCAGCGCTTTTTCGGTTCTCTCAATGCGCATACGAAGGATGTGGTTAGCTTGGAGTTCACAACGTCTACTGGGCGACAGCTCCGTCCCCAGCTCAAACACTGATTCGGTCTTCGGGGATCGGCGAAAAATCACAGAACTTGTCGAGTCCTTGGCTGTTTGCCAATCTGTTTAATTATGCTGACGTATCCGGACACAACGCTTCGGGGTCTTAACCAATGGCTCCGAATGGTTAGCAGTTCATTGAACATGTCTTCTACAGCTCTGTTGTATAGCGTAGTATTTGAAGTCATAGTTAACCTGATGCTGACGTTCAACTCTCGTCAAGGACCGACTACCTGGTCACACAAAAGGATCGGAAATCGTAAGAGGAAATGTTAGTCACCATATTGAATTTATCTCTGCGCAAAAAAACCAAAAACCCATCTGTCTATGAATCACTTTTCCCTCTTTCCTTATCAGCCAATCCCAAAGATAAAGAACGCGACAAATTCTAAATTGCCATACATACGGCTATAGATAAGGAAAAAACCCAATATGAGCATTAGGTTCGATTAGATTAAATAACACATTTCCCGGATTCGGTTAATTTCGTTATTTTTATGGAATTATTATTAATGTTGTCTATGGTATAAATTCATCGCTCTGGATCAATATTCCTTATTAAAATAGTCGCGTATGCTGCGCTTTACAATGGGCGTCAGCTGGGAGACCTGCTGCTGAATGTCTTTGGTATCCTTATCCTTGTGATAATAGACCGTGAAGTAAACAATTAAACCAATTACGACCAGCAGGACAATAATAGAGCAGAAAATGCTCATCAGCATTTTGCAGGCGCAGGAACAGCAGCTAAAACGGAATAGAGAGTAAGATGAATGAATGAATATGAATGAGTCAGAAATCAGTCACAGTAAGTACTTACCAGCAAACAACTTTGCCGGGGCATTTGAGACATTCGCAGAGAGCGTTGCACATGTTGAATACAGCGGACGGGTACTATGTATATTAATTACAAACAAGGTGTTATATTTAAGCCAAATCTTAACCAAAGTTCTCTCCGCATTCGATGTGTCGTTGGCCAAAACAAATTAACAACTGAAATGTTTGTGTTGTCGCGAGTGCTGTCCGCAAAATCAGGCCGACAGTTATTGGGAAACGCCGCGAAAGCTTTAATCATATCGGTTCAAAGAGGCAAAAACAATATATTGTACTGATAACGAGTCGGTTATAATTAACGCCAACGAGAGTTGACAAGAAGATAGGGGAAAGAGCTCACTTAAGCTCAGAATATGCTTTCCTTTGCTATTTTTGTGGCTGTGTTTCCAATTGAAGTCGACTGTTATAGGGTCCTCTTCCATCTGAAGGTGGGTACCATCGCCTTGGAAGACAGACATTTCTAGCTGATTCACAAAACAGACAAGGCCCCTTGAGAAAGCAGCCTATGGCAGTGACAAATGGTTCAGAGTCGGAGATAACATTGTAAAACCTAAACTGATTGATTAAAGACAGGCAGTATTCTATTATTAAGTATAGATACATACCTAATCAACAGGAAACATTTCGTATCAATGACCATTTTTCGGGGATTTACCTTAGCTAAATGTTCAATAGCACAAGAAATCTACAAGTAAATTATAACGGAAATTATAACGCAACAATCAACAAACTTGCGCATCTTTGATAAGATTAATGAATTACCAATTAATTATAGGTTTCTATAACTCGACGAAACGAATCACCTAACGCAGGTGGTTTGCATGGCAATTTTCCTGGCAGAGCTTCTAACACATGTATCTGCTAAGTAATTTCCCTTTACAACACATAATGTTGACCAAACGACGATAGTCAAAATAAAAAGCTAGAATGTAAACAGCGAATGAACCATTCTGTTATCCCCATTAATGCAGGTCGCTGATATTCATTTTTTTTTCAGCGATATATGAAACCAATTGCTGATCTAAGCGATTTGATGGACATCAGCAAACCACACAAAGCTCAGTTTTATTCGGTCTGCATTTAAAGATGGTCACACAGATAGTTCCCTTCGTTTTGCTGGTTCTTGCTCAGGCGACAAAGGCTGGCTTCAACGAATCCAGTTACAGCGTGCGACACCTTTCGATGCATTATTCGAGAGTATTTCTCAGTGTCACCGTAAAAGGGAACGGTTCCCCGACACTCATCGAAGCCCAGTGGCCAGTGTCGCACTTTCCAATGCCAACCGTGATATTTCCCCACCGGGATGTACATGCGAATGGAGCTCATTCCGATTGTACTTTGCTGCAGCAAGCGCATTGGTCGCAGGTGGACAGCCTCAGTCGCCTTTGGGTTCTGGATATCGGCTGGCCGGGCAGCAGGTGTTCGCCCAGGTTGTTTGTCTTTGATTTGATACGCAATAATGCAGAGCTCCTGAGAATTGACTGCGGTCAGCACTTCAACGACACCCGAAGTTTGGTTATACAATTGGGACCCAAGGTAAAGAGCTGCAAATTCGAACGACACATATACTTCATCCTGGGCCAAGGCCCGCATATTCTGGTCTACGACATACTGGAGCAGACCTGGAAAAGTCGTTTTTTGAAGAGTCACAAATACGAGAGCATGCAGCAATCATTCGCCATCAAGCCAATTGACTTTACTTTTGGTCTGCAGGGCGAATTAATTGTTGTGGATCAAGATGGCGGGCTCTATAGCTCCGTGGACGGTCTGCAATGGGAAGAGAACTCTGCATTATCCTCCAATTCTCTAACAAAACACATACAACTTACCCGTCTGGGCATCCTTTTGGGCAAGGGTCGCAGCATGATCATGGACAGCTTGGGAACCTTGTTCTATGTTATACCCAAGTTTGGAGCGGTTGTGCGGTGTGTCCAGCTGGCTAACATCACGGCCGAAGGCAACGAAATCATCTATCTGACGTCGAGAAACATACAACAAATATTTTTTGGCAACAAAAACAGCGACGTGTGGGTACTAAGTGACCGTGTTTTGAAGACGCAAGATATGTGTGTTCCTGGAATTTTGTAAAGCGATATATTTTATCTTTTATGTACAATAATTAAATATGTTAACAAAAATTACAGCAAAAACAATAATCAATACTGTTCAAAGTCTTAAGCCAATGCTGGTTCGAACTTCGAATGTTCCCAAAAGATTCCGAATTCTTTACATTCCTTGCATGTTTTTTACTTGTTTTTATTTGATGTGAATCGTTTTGGTTCGATAATAATGCTATATACTTTAAATGGATCAAAAACAATCAAATTAATGGCTAACAGTTTGCTTGTTTAAGTAACCCATTAAGGCCTGCAATCGCTTCTTGATGTTCTTCTGATCGTCCAAAGTACAACCAAGCAGAGCGCTCTCAAATTTCTTGTCGATCGGTCCGACATCAGCCTCGGCCAGTGTGTCCAGGTAGCCAGACGGATCCATGGCATTACTGCAGCAGGCGTTCAAGTACAGCTGGCAACGTTGGCGGGCGATCACAGGATCTCCCACTTTTATCATAGTGTCGATCAAAGAATTTATTTGACTAAGCGAATCCTCCTGAGACGTGTCACGCACTGTGCGCACATTTAACTCAACAGTTCCTAGGCGTGAACTAACTCGCTGTATGTACAACATGATCTCCTCGCGCTCGGCTACAGTTGAGGAGAGGGATTCAATTTTTTCCTTTGAGGTATTGTGTTACGTTACTTACACTCTCTCATCTTCTGAAGCATTTCGTTGCTCTTAATCAGGTCCATAGACATTAAAAGGTAGTCTTTCATCTCTTGTAAATTGAGAGCATCCTTGCGAAGCTTCTCTACACGTGCATCAATCTGATCCAATATGTTAACAAATCTGAAAGTTGTTCAGAGTTTAGTCATGGTTTGCAAATGTTAAATTAGTATTTACCTCTCATTGGCATTTATTGATCTGGCGCCAACATGGTTAAATGTTTTCATTAGGTTCATTGGTTTTTATATGAAAAGAAACAATAAAATTTAAACTGTTAGACCGCAATGCTTCGGCTCAGCTCTTCAGTTATAGAAATATGTACATAAAGGTCTACAAATAATGACCCTAGAGCCGCTTACACACAGGTTTCGAGGCTATGTGGGCGTCTTTTGGAGCTACTTTAGATATCACCATTAAGTTATGGAAAAAAATAACCGAATGAAGCTGATAGCAGTGTGAGGTGAGGGAATAACAAAAGAAATGAAACAGTTGTGCCTGTCGTTTTGTGTTGTGGTCGCTACAAGTTTTGACAGGTTTTATGTAGGATAGGATGGAATAACAACCTGTCCAGCGCTCTACTGTCGTCGACTAGTCCATATGAGTTGTTGCTGCCATTGTCACTGGAGCTGGAGGCTGCAGTGGATGTGGAAGGCGCAGCGCCTGAACGAAGGCCGTGCAAATAGTCGAAATTCATTGATGACTCCGAGTGGGTGACGCTGGTTGAGTTTTGTTGATGACGATGATTCTCGTTGGGACGCTGCGCTGATTGCGCATCAATTTCCATCTCCTGCGGCTGATCCAGAGTGAGTTTAAGCTGTCAACGCTTGCGTTTTCCAAACAAGTGTTAATCGCTCTGGGTCTCCCTGCTGCTTGCTGTCTACTGTGGCTTCGGTTTTGGCCGATTGCTGGCTACTTTTGGAATGTCTTAAGCTTTTTGAGTAGGTGTCGGAGAAGTGTTTGATGCTTTTGCTTATTTTTTATATTTTGTTTATACACACACACACGCAATCTGTAAGAGAGAGAGAGAGGCAGAGTGCTCATTTAGTATTTAATTACCTATCGTCTGGTGTGCTGTTAAAATATGCGTCCGGCCAGGCGACACTATAGTCATTGGACCGCGGCCCCGGCCCCTCATCATTCACACAAGAAAATTGTGGATGGAGTTCAGGGCTCTCAGAAGGCGGCGGCGTTTCTTCACTGCAGTGGCGACGCTTGCGAAAAATACTTCGCAAATTTTCCAGCATATTTTCCATGAAGATTTCCGATTATACTCGTATTTTTTCTTTTTGTTTCTTACGTGTGCACAAATGAGCACCAATTTGGGCAACAATGACCTAGGTCCTCCTTCCTCTATTTGAATAGATTGATTACCTGCGGCTTGGTAACAATTTGAAGCGAGCAGTGTTTTAACTTCACGTTTTACAATAATAATTTTTCGTTTTAACTTAAAACTGATTCGATTTTCTTACATGTTTAGCAAGAACAAGGTGACCCCCCACACCTTCTAGTCGACTCTTCTGGATGTTAACTTTTAACTTTGTTTACTTTTTTATTTACCTTAAATTTATTTTCTTAGAGATGAGAACATTTTTATTTGTGTTGTCATCGATGTATCATCGGTGTATCGATGTGTGTAGACCACTATCGATGTTTTAAAATGTGTTTAGTTTGTTTCTGAATTTTCATCGTACGTTCCCAGGTCTTCGGCTCTGGGGCCAATCCCGTTCGGCTCATAACGTGACACGAGCCGACGGATAGCAAGCATGTAAGTGTGTACGTGTAACACTACAAAATATATTCTATGTATAGCATAATTTGTAGCTGCCGAAAACTACTTTGCTTGACCCTACAGTACCAGAAGTGAGCGATGACAAATGTCAACTACGCGTCATTCAGGATTTTTTCTCTGCCGCTGCGGCAGACGAGCATAATATGAAGTCGACGTCATGATGCAATTATATAAGGTGGTCTCGTCGGCAGCAGCAGACCCTTAACAATACTTACAATAAGTGCGAGTGAAAGGGCTCAGCGCAGTAAGTGTGAGTGAAACAACAATAGAGCATGTTTATTAACCCTCACTTGGACCATGGGGCTTAAAGTTTCCTGTTATAATACGAAGAGTTGATGTTTTTTTATAATTTAATTTTTAATCATTTTGAATTTGAAATTAAACGTTGCTCTTGTTTGGATAGATAGGCTCTTAATTATAAAATAAATTATAATCTTAAAATATAACGTTTTTATATCTAAATCAATTTTAACTGCTCCGGAGGCCATTAACAGTTTTTGTTTAAAATTTTTTGTTATGCTAAACTGTTCGTTGCACGTGCTTGCAGCAAAAACTACAATACGTCATTTTTGCTGTGCACAAGGGTTAGGGCTTCCGAAAACATTTGTCCGCACCCAACTTTTCACTAAAACAAGCGAGCGCGCATTGAACGTTAAGGTACTGAAACCCGAACGATTCGGCAGCCGACGAGACCACCTTATATTATTGCATCATGCATGGGTCAAGCCAAACGACGCGTGCCGTAACAGAATTCGGTTTTGCCGTCGGCGTCTACAACGTTGTTAGAATTGTGCGGTGAAAAGTGAGACGCAGGTTTTGTTTATTTTGGGAAAAATTATTATCAGCTAAGTGCAGTGTTTCATTTAATTAAAAATATTCTATTGTGCGTTGCAAAAAATAGTAAAAACCACCCAAGGGGTTCTTTCGAGTCTTGAGTCTTGGCGCAAATGCACTGCTGATCTACTGAGAGCATTGTTAAAAATTTGATCAGATTTTAGAAATTTCGAATAAAAATATTTTAATTAACCCATCTTATTTCAAAGGCGATTCAGTTGCAGTGCCCGGAATGAGCACGACGGCATTACGAACATGAGCAAATCAACAAAACTAAAATGGTTCTGTGATAAAAGAACACACAGCACAAAAATGTGAATCTACACTTTTATAAGAAAACAATTAATAAAAGAAATTTAATATTATAAAACAGAATTTACCCATGCCTTTTTCCTCAAAGTTTTTAGTTAAATACATCGGTTATTAGGGCCTTACTTTTTAAGGGAAATTCATCGCTTATTAAGGCCCAATTTTACTAGGGAAATTGATCGCTTATTATGGCTTTAGTTAGTCCTCGCTTACTAAACTCGTAAACAGCATATCGTATGGAAGGTCATCGCTTATGTCATCGAGCTGCATGACGTTGCCATCGATGCATCGCGATGTGTGGTTGCTTACACATCGCTGACCCGTACTGCAGGGCGGTTTCGGCCATGATGCAATTATATAAGGTGGTCTCGTAATTTATTTTAGAATTAAGAGCCTCAACAAAAGACTATCTATCAAAAAACAAAAACAACGCTTAATTTCATTTTCAAAAAAATTTAAAATTAAATTATAAAAAAACATCAACTCGTTTATTATAACCTGCAACTTTAAACCCCATGAACCATCAGAGTGTTAATCCACACGCTCTATTGTTGTTTCACTCACACTTACTGAGGTGAGCGGTTTCACTCGCACTTATTGTAAGTATTGTTAAAGGCCTGCTGCTGCCGACGAGACCACCTTATATAATTGCATCATGACGTCGACTTCATATTATGCTCGTCTGCCGCAGCGGCAGAGAAAAAATCCTGAATGACGCGTAGTTGACATTTGTCATCGCTCACTTCTGGTACTGTAGGGTCAAGCAAAGTAGTTTTCGGCAGCTACAAATTATGCTATACATAGAATATATTTTGTAGTGTTACATGTACACACTTACATGCTTGTTATCCGTCGGCTCGTGTCACGTTCTGAGCCGAACGGGATTGGCCCCAGAGCCAAAGACCTGGGAACGTACGCTGAAAACTCAGCTGCTCCACTTTCGTTGTATAAACTGGCACATCTATATACTGTATGGTTAGTGGTTTAGTCAAGCTTAAAATACTTTTTGATAATTTATAATAATTATTATAATTAAATTGAACAAAAATTAATTGCATAACTTGACACCAGTTTTTATAACCGTACTCAAAAAAGAGTTAAGGGGTATATTAGATTTGTGGTAAAAGTGGATGTATGTAACGCAGAGAAGGAAACGTTGACAATCAATGATCAGCATCAATAGCCGAGTCGATATAGACATTTCTGACTGTCCGTCTTGTTTGACGCCTAGATCTCAGAGACTATAAGAACTAGGGCAACGAAATTTGGTTTCCAGACTCATGTGATATCACACTGGTACAAGTGTATTTCAAAATTTCGCCCCGCCCCCTTCCGAACCCACAAAGGACGAAAATCTGTGGCAGGCACAATTTTAAAGATACGATAAAACTAAAAACGCAGTATCGTAGAGAATGCCCATATCTACCAGACTGCCGAATCTGAATTACATTGGATCATAATTATAACCAGAATTTTCAGTTGCTTCCCCCGCCCCCTCCAGCAAGAGACTCGAGCAACCCCTAGCGGAGGAAATCGAAGCATGTCTCGTAATTTTTACTGTGTCAGATCCAAACAGTTCCGAACAGGGGCTGGAGCGATTAAATGTCATTACTTTTAATTTCGAGGCATTTAGGTGTAACATATTTGCACAACACCATGACTGAAAGTTATTGAGATCGGATTGCAAGCGAGAGTGAAATGAAATGAACTTATATTGCACACAGAGCTTAACATCATCCGCATACATGAGTACTCGAGAGTTTGTTAATACTGAAGGAGGCTGGTTACTGCCCTGTAGTACTCCAGAAGTAGCATTAACAGGTGAAGAGGAGTTTTTGGAAAGGACTCTTTGAGACCTAGAACAAAGGTAGCTATAAATCCGTCTCAAAAGATTAAGTGGAAACCGTAAAAAGTCAGAGTCGAATGCTTTACTGAAATCAGTGTAAATGACATCCGTCTGCAAGTTACCTTGGAAGCCTTCAACGATAAAAGAGGTAAACTCTAATAAATTTGTGGTTGTTGATCGTCGCCTTATAAATCCGTGAACCGGGAATCCGGGAACTCCGTCGGTACCTGGTGAAAACACCTGCTTAACTAGTCGAAGATCATGAAGTAGTGAGCTTTCATTTAACAAGGGGCTGAAGATGCCATTCGACCTTGGTAAACTGTATGGATACGGCTGACCAGAGTAGCTTTCATGACATATTGAGAAATTATAGCGAGGATGTGCGGACGTGCTACGCTTACTATTTAGGAAGCTGTAAATCTGTTTAGGGTTCTGTGAAAATCGTATCCTGCATCGAGATAGGTAATTTTTATAGAATTAAGGGTTAAGAACGGAGAAATTTTACCGAGCTGTTACATAGCGAGAGAGAGAAAAGGGAGAACCAACTTCACTTCAGACTGGATAACTCTTTGCTAAACCAAGAAGGCTTCCCAGATCTAACCGGACAAGAAAGTGGGACACAAGAATCAAAAAGTGTGTCAAGTACATTGTGAAAAATGTTTGTACCGTCAGTGCACATGTACAGAGCCGACCAATCAAAATCCCTAATGAGGTTATTAAGCTTCGTAAACTCGGCTTAACGACAAATAGCCTACTCGTTCGATCCAATACAGTAGGCCCAATATCGACCGACACTTCGAACTTTCATATGGTCTTTATCTGATAGCGAGGAAAAACAAGTTTTTCGGACAGTTTATGCTCGAATATTAAGACACCCGAAGATGGTGGAATATACGAGCAAGTAATGAAAATGGAATATCCTGGAAGAATCAGTTTTACGCACAGGAATTCCAGGTTTTGTTGAACCTAGACTATTAAATGTTCCGACGGGAAGTTCGAGTCAACTGCAATCAGAACGCCTCCTCGAGGAGGGGAGGTCGAGACTAACGGTCATTTCAAAAGGTTGTGTACCGACCTGCCAAAGGAATATCTGGTTTATTAAGAAGGAAGTTAGTTTTTTGAGGGGCTGGAATTAGAGATTGAGCTGATTACTAGGAAGAGCCATGGGCGCCTATTCTTCTTCTTAGCCTTGTACTATAATTTTGCAGAGTTTGCAATAGTTTCGAATTAAGTATGGGAGACGCTTATCTTATAGGAAGCATTCACCATGGCATACGAGAATTAAATTTCTTTACTGTTAAGCTGATAGCTTTTGTTTTGTTTTGTACAAAAGCAGTTAAAGCATTAGATGTGAGGTCAGGGGCTAGACGAAAGACAAAAACTTGTCGCTTTGTTGGGGTTCCCATTAGTAGTTTTGGCACCACAGGCCTGTTACCTGTGATGGCAATATCCGGAGGTCCTGGACGTCTGTTTACTGGTGGGATCGTGGTTGGTATGTTGGGATTACTAGGCGGAAGAAATAAATAAGTTCTTGCGGACTCTACGGAAGTTTCGATCTTATGCACTAAAAATGTGTGGCTACAAGAGAAACTGGTTCCTTCCTCATTAACCTTCCCTGCCGTGAAATCTGCTGGCTTTTGCGTGGCACTATTTCTCTGAGTATCTTCAGCCGTCGCTTCAATCGACCTAATCCGATCCTAATCCGCGCCGATGCGAGCTTTTTGGCTTCCTCGTAGGAACCGCAGTCGTTTTCTGACAGAACCACCGAGCTTGGGTGAAAGCACAAGTAGTAGATTCAAGTTTGTCTTTTTATTTGGGGCGGCAAATTTAAGTCGCGTACACACAAAGCTGTGCGAGACCACTGACAGCTTTTTGAGGCAATATCAAAGAAATAATAAAATGGACACTGCTGCAAAGTTGGATGTCCTTTCACACAGTAAATAAAAAACTCGCATCGCTGCATATGTGGATACAGGTGTTGTCCGTAGGTTGGGCAATGGATGAACTCATTCCAAACAGCTACACCCGAGTTTATGTTCGCATTAGGAGCAGATGGATACGTAGGAGGATCCTCTTCCTGAGCACCCAACGTGCATTGGGCCCTTTCCGGTACATCGCACTTTCCAGTCATCGCATTCCAATGCAATTCTGAGCTGCACTCCTGCAGTATAGCCTGTCCATAATAGCAGATGTAGTAATTGCTACAGCTGCTGGAGCTTCCTATATAAATGATCCGATCGTTAGACTGCTGTTGCGTTAACGTGGCACAGTATGTAGCCGCATCCGAGATCATGTTATTAAGATCGTTGGTAGCAGCGTTCGGTGGGATTGTGTTTTCCATGCCGCTCTCTGTTCCATTTCTACATCTCACATTTCCCGCTGTATCGCAGAGCTTGCTATCAGAATTGAAAAGCATTGTGGGTGGGCAGGAGGCCAAGACAGCATCACCGTTCTCCACGCACAGATAAAACATTTGGCAGTCTTCTGCATGCTGCACAAATTCACCAACCAGGTAATTGGCACACAAGCTTCCGCCATTCTGTCGTATGGTCACCGAATTAGTGGGTTTCCAGAGCTTCCAGTTTTTCTGGGCCTCGGCAATACAGCTGAGCATCAAAATACTAGTGACTGCTGGAAGTGGAAAGTCAGGGATTATTTTAATTTACATTACATTATTGTATCTACTTGTATTGAACTTCATGGTTGGTTCGTGTGTCAAGCTCCAGTAAAGCGCAGTTTTATTCTAATATTGTAATACCCGAAGAACTTGGCATATATGCGATACAGGCGAAGTCTAGATACCTCGCCCTCAATATCAGAAAATTAACATTTTCCAGTGCGTGTTGACGAAGTCGATAACGGGGCCAAAACAACAAACATATCATTTTAGATACTATTTTTTTTTTGCAAAAAAAATACGTTTTTTTCCCCTTTAACCAATCGACTGATGGCATTGAGACGCATCACTCACTATTAATTTCAAAACCATAACAAAAATGAATACCGAGATTACTTCTGAGGGATGAGTGGCATTTTTATATTTGTAGACCTTGTCAAGTAAATGGCTAAAATCGGTCAGTGGTTGCTTTTCGTCTCCAGTTAGATAGTTCAAAAACAATACTACAATGAACGGATTTTAGCACGTGTTTTGGTGTAAGTTTAATTTTTTGAAAACATATTATACTATCAGACCCGCGCGCTTCGCTGCTTACTAAATGCATTTAATGTTTAGGAATTCATCTTAATTAAACAATTTTAATCAAAAGCAACAAATATACTTACACAAATTGCAATATTTTCAGAAAACAAATTTTCACACAAGTAGTTATAAAAAACAAAATCTATCATCAAATGTTCTGTTCTACAGAATGACACAAAATGGAATAAAATAGGTGTTCAAACACACATTTTTAGACCAAATTTGCGATTTTTTTGGATTAATTTTTGATTTTTGTGGAACCTATTTATAGAAAAGTGAAAACTTTTGTAAAAAAAGAATACCGCATACCCTAGCTACCATTTAAAAAATACCGCATGCAATTTGGTGCACGCGTTGCGGAGAAATTAAATGAAAGAAGAATGTAAATTTAAGATTTTTTTGATTCGTTTTTAATCCCTGAGGAACCTATTTATAGAACCTATTTATGGTGTCAGCCATTCCATGACTCCGTATGTCAGGATGGCTCTTATTACCGCTGTATACATCCAGTGGATGATGCGCGGCTGTAAGCCCCATGTTCGTCCAAAGGTCTTCCTACAGGTGTAGAAAGCTGCCATTACCTTTTACTTCCGCCTGGAATATGCTGCACTGGTCCGGTGGCTTATAGGACACCTTATCTCAGGGTCTGTACAATATATGTCCGCTCCTACTCCTCCTACCATCTTAAAGCAGTCTGTGTAAATGCTGAGGTGTTGAGTCTGGTCCCGACCCTTTTTCCAGTCGTCGTGTCTCATTAATGAGATTGTTTCGATAGCCAGGCAAGTTCGGGGGATAATGTAGTCAGATATACTGATCATGTCTCGAACTAAATCGAAGTGATGGGCCCCCGTGATGCAGAGCAATGCATGCCGCTACGTTCTCTCCATTACTTATTGTACTTTTTCTTTTCGGCTGCCTGCCACCATACTAAGACTCCAAACAGCAACAGTAAGAGCAGTAAGAGCATTAGAGCAGGTGACAGGCCCCATGTGCTGCTAAGCATCTTCTTGGATGCGTATAGCTCAATGGTGGCCTTCTTCACCCTTGGGGTGTGCTGTTACTCAGTTGCTAGGTCTTGATGCGTTTAGGTATCGGACACCGCGGTGCATCCTGGCTCTGTGTGGTAGGTCGCTTTGAAAGCAAATTCTGGTACGCATCCCGTAGTTCCTTGGTTAGGATCTCTAGGGACGTCTATATGTCTTCCACGGATTTCACTATGCCCGGGCGAGTTGCGAGCTTCGAGGTAACTATCTTTTTAAACTTTTCCCAGTTTGTGTACCGGTGGTTTCTATAGACAGATATCATTGGAAAGTATTTGAATTCGCACTTGAATTGAATGTAATTATGATCTGAGAAGTATGGTTCAAGGACTCTCCAGCCAGATACTAAATTGTTAGATCTAGCACCTTAGACGCGACTTTACTTTTATGAAGATTGAGCAGCAGCACTCTCACTGCCATGTGTGGCCACCGGTCACCGTCCTCTTCCGATGGTGTCCAGACATAGATCCTTCTTCACCACGCCTGCCTCCATGGTCTGCGCGTCCTTGTCTTCTGGGTGGCGCTTCTTGAGGCGAAGATGTACGCTACCCATGCCCCACGCCATCTTCCTGAACCTGGGGTAGAGCAGATCATCCGTCTCCCTGCTGATCTGCAGAATTGCACATTTGCCCCCTTGTTGGGTATTGGGCTCCCAATGTGCAGAACCTTCCAGTTCGCCGTTGGCACGTCTGGATTTTGCCGTTGTAGGAGCTTCAGCGCACCGTCCCCTTGGATTGCGACGGGAAAAAGTATCCTCGCATTTGGTATGGACGTGATTAGTTTGCTGTCCCCCACTTCCAGTTTGGGCCCCTCCCACATCGCCTCCAATTGGCAGACCGTTTGCGTCAGCCACCTCAGCGTAGGGTCATCAATACATTTGAGTATTTTGACCCGTTTAGCCGCCCAGCACCACCAACGTGGACATGGGTCCTCCTCCAATCGAGTGAAAAGCGCATTCACAAGCAGCGCGTGCATCGTCGTCCACGCCTCCGTTATTTTGCCGTTCTCGTCGCTCGTCAGATGTCGTTTGGTCCCCTCATTGACCTTCGCCTTGGGTTTAGGCCTTTTAGGTGGATGTGCCGCCCCCCTGGGATGCTCAGAGGTGTGACCGCTGGCGACACGCAGAGATGATTGCACCTCCCCGAGCCCGCCGGTGGTAGCAGTCATGCTTTGGGCTGACATCCTAGTCCCTGTTTGATCCTTACTCCGGTCCATATTGTTAATATTTATCGGGGGGGCCACCATTTAGCGTTTTATGCCTACCCGCCAGGCACCTCCAACCATGGCCATGGTTCAGTTCCCCCAATTTTAGGTCGGAAAGACCTGGACCATTACCTTACCTCGGACAGAGCAAGCGGCAATGCGTTTTCGCCAGCCCTAATATCTGTAAATCCTGTAATTTTTTTTCCAAAACTACTTTGGTGTGAATACACAAAAGCGAATTTTACAATCAAACAATATCCCCAACGCTTAAAGTACATACTAAAGTTTAATTATCCTTCAAATTGCCTCTGGTTATAGCACTTTGCCTGGCTAAGAACCACACAGGATCGTTTCTCATGGTCCCAGCCATAAAAGAAAGGACACTGCTGTACAATTAGATATCCCAGACGACATTGGTAGAAATAATTGCAATTATCTGGATGGGGATAAATATCCATTGTATGCCTTTTGCATTGCTCCCGGGGATTATTTGTTGTAGCCTAAAATAATACATAATTGTTTAAGACATTGCTTATAGAAGTAAATCTTTCATCAAACCCACCAGGCATCGCACACTCTCGGGATGATCGCATTTTCCAGTGCGTGGATTAAAATGCAAAGTGGCCGCACAGTTCATGGGATACGGTTCTCCCTGATAACAAACATAGTAGTCCGTGCAAGCCTTTTGATTTGCTATTAATATGATGAGGCTTTTATTATCCTCTCGGGGGCAAATACTGGCCACAATTATCTCAACATTTGGCGGAAAGATTGTCGTGCTGCTGCCAGGTCCATCGGCGGATGTTGGTGGTGATGTTGATGTGGTAACGTTCAGCGAAGTGGAATTAAGAGTCGTGGATGCTATAGTATCGCCCACTAAAATCGTTTCAGTATTGACCACTATTAAGTTATCTGTACTAGACTCTAGTCCTGATGTGTTATATGTCTCCACAGCCATTCCTGTGCGACAATCAATATCGCCCATTGGCTCACACATTTCCGTACCAGAGCTGAAGTATTCACCATCAGGGCATTCACCATCATATGAATCATTTCCGTTACAGAAAATGTAGTGCGCACAACTCTTTGGAGAGGAAATAAATCCCATTTCACTCCCATTGCACTCCTCGAAATCGTCCGCCTGACATATACCAAAAAGAAAGACCATTAGAAATAAGAAAACACAAAGCTTTGACATCTTCTCTGAATCGTTTCAAAAAGTGAACTGCTCATATTACTGTGTAGTCAACGGGGTTTTCTTCCCGTCATTTGAGACATACAAGAATTTAATTTGCTTAAGAACACGGCTGGTATCTTCTTTATTAACGTCTCTCTAAGGAATCTTACATGAATAGCCGTATCAAATGATAAGGTTTTGTCGCAATACATTGCTTTTGTACGGCCTCGAAATGAAAATTCTGCGGGCACTGCTGCAGAAGTAGATAACCCGCTATACATTGATAGTAGTAATTACTATTGGCCGGATAAGGATAGACGTCGTTTCGGCCGCTCGTCTTGCAGATTACATGTACATCGGTGCTCGGAATGTTTGTTACTGCTGCTGTTGAAGGGGTATATGATGGGCTAGGAGTGGAAATCGTTGGGGTAGATTTTTTATCTGGCTTGGGGTCTTCCGGGGCGACAGGTTCTGATGCAGTCGGAAAGGAGATTTCTGCACTGGTTTCTTCCATTGCACCATAGCAATCAATAGGTTCCAAGCAATCCCCATTGCAATAGTAGGAATCATCTCCATTACAGTGAACAAATTCGCTGCACGCCTGGTTAGGATTTGTCACCTTATTAATGATGACTCCCTGGCATTCTTGTAGAAATGCCGCCCGCACCTGATGGGCAGGCAGCAGGCAGCCAAAGACTATCAACAACTTCCACATATAGGCTTTCAACTGTTTTCATCTTCCAGGTCAGGGCCTCCTTTATAGGTGGGAATCCGGTTCGGTTTGCTTGTTCATTGATAAGGCTCTAAGCTCAATTTATTTGCTAGCTAAATTGATTTTATTTGACATGACACGGGGCTAATTAAAAGTGGTTT
Organism: Drosophila ambigua; assembly: GCA_018150905.1. Lineage (NCBI taxonomy): Eukaryota > Metazoa > Arthropoda > Insecta > Diptera > Drosophilidae > Drosophila > Drosophila ambigua. The sequence continues at coordinate 141,513 of JAECWS010000105.1, forward strand.
CTTTACTTCGGCTTTCTATTTCAGTGTACAGTCCATGGAACTCCGTATACGCCCACCACAAGCTCCAGTGGTGGCATCAAATGCATATCCAAAGGGACACTGTTCCACAAGTAGAAAGCCATCTACGCAGTAGTAAAAGTAGTTACAGTTTTGGGGATAGCTGAACCTTTTGGTTACACCCTGACGACACTGCTCTCGTACGTCCAACGGCGAAGCTGTGGAGAGAGTCGTATTCGGCGAATGTGACGTTGACGTTGATGAATTATTAGGCGAAGTTGTTGAAATATCCAAAACTATTGTCTCGTTGCAATTAAAGGCGACATTGCAAGTGCTGTTATCTACACAAAACATCGAATCCTGGCCCGAGCAGTTGATATAAGCATAGCTGCAGTTGGGCCGCGTGTTGTTTATGAATCCAAATTGGTTATTACATTCTGTAATGCTTAGGCCATGGATGCCACAGGTAATAACAGTTATAACGGTAATAACGCCACAAACGATCAGTCCAAAGTCAAAGCGCAAAGAGGGCCTCATTGTCGATCTGTATGGATGTGGGGTTGTGTGCTAAGGTTTTTATAGTCAACACTGTTCAGCCGGTGGCAATCAAGATATTTGAAATAAGTTATATTTAATTAAACGACTCTTGTCCCGACAACACTGTAACTTATCAATAAATATCGCTCTTATCTCCTAGGTGTACACAACTCCATTGAACTGAAATGAGTTTTTCTGGCTGTTTGGGGTTTCCGGTCTATGTTTATGTTCGCCGGGAACTTCCATAGCATTTCGCCACATTTATCTGCACACAACTCCTTCGTTCGATGTCCCATCCATAGTAGAAGGGGCACTGCTGTATTGTCAGAAATCCCTTGATGCAGTAATAGAAATAATTGCATTTGTCTGGGTGTGGAAAGAACTCTGTCATATGGGGTAGGCATTTGTGAACCCGAGGATCTTCCAGCTGGAAAGGGAATTGAATTGAATAAATTGAATAGTAAATCCCAGCTTGATCGATGTCTTTCACTAAAACCTACCTCACACTGAACGTTCTCCGCATGGTCGCATTGCCCAGTGAGTGCATTGAAGTACAACTGGTTGGTACAGTGCATTTCCATGGCATGTCCGTGATAGCAAAGATAATAGTTTGAGCATGATTCGTTGCTGGCCATTAATATGACCTGGCTGGGATCGTCGCTGATTGGACAATTAGGCTTCACCACCGGCGCAATGTTAAGGATATCCACTTCGCTTGGTTGATCCACCGTAGCTGCAGGATCGGTTGGAGGTGGCGTGGCTGTTGTAAAGTCTTCCTCTTCTTCCTCTTCAGGCTCCTGTTCCGCGCCAGACTCGTCGACTTCATCCAGAAAGCATTGCACGTTGGCGGCATCATCACAGCCCCCCGACTCGGCATCAAAGTATTCACCATCATCGCAGTCGCCTTTCAAGGAGTCTTCGCCCATGCAATACACATAAGACTGACAGCTATCCAAACTCTGGACAAACGATTCGTCTGCCATTCCATCACATTCATCAAAGTGATCTCCATGTGACTTGCCGCTCCACAGCAAAACTAGGCAGAGGTACGATAAATATTTGGACATTTTTTGGTCTTCAGGTAAGTTCTTCAACTGAGGGTGCCCAGCAGCTTCTCCATTATATTTATGCGGATTTTTTCGACACATTTGCCGAAAAACCCGTGCAGACATGCATTTCATTTTAGTCTAATTGAATGCCGTTTTATCGGGAGACCTTCAAGATATGTATCTTTAGACGACTACCAGGGAGGTTCATTGTATTACAAAATATTCTAGTCTGCATGAATCACCTCAGCATACCCGTACAGCAGGCCGTGCTGCTTCTCAACTGTTATCTGTTATGTCATCATTTGCGTGTAGACCAGACTCTCCTCCACATTACATATGAAGTTCGATGGTGCCACTTCCACTCATTTTGCTGAATGGTTTACATAAGCCGCAAAACTTAAAAATTCATATTCACTCTGTTCCCGCACAAATATACTCTTAGACGAAGTCACAAAAAAAGTGTCAAAAGCGTGAAAGAAAACGTAACAGAAATCGTTGACCTCACCAAACACCGCATTGTCCGTATTTTGAATATGGATAGCCACAATCGAAGGCACCAAGCAAGCACACATGTACAGTTGCGGTCAAAAAAAAAATGCTACTAAGGGACTTTTTCCGTTATTCCTTTGACAATCGAATTTTTTTCTTTACTCATACAACTATTAAGCATTGCTGTCCTTGATTACAAAGTAACACTAGCGTGTCCCTTTTCTTTCGAGATTTTTCGATAAATATCACCATTTCGATGCGGTCAAAATAATAGTAGTGCTACCGAAAATTATGAAATCTACGGCATTTTTTCAAAACTTTGGTTGTTAAACCATACTTGAAGCTTTCAAGCTTTTTTAGTTTCGTTTTTACTCATTTGGTGCGTCTCACGGGGCGTGGCAAACAGTTTAGCTATTCTGATAAGAAGTTATAATAAATAAGAATCACAAAGCAAAACCCGCGATCAACGAAGTTATCAACGAAAACATCAGTACATCAACTATTACGACAGGCGAGGGGACACCACTTTTCTCCTGCTTCAGCCTTAAAAACAATGCTTAATTTTGCATGTAGTATTATTACATATTATAGTATGTAGTAACCATTAGAAGAAACGTTAAAGATTATAATTTAATGGTTACGGTCATCTGAATTTACCGCAAAATATACTTGAACAACTATAAAAACTGCGGCTCCCTAAACAATGGTTTGGCCGAGTTTTTCCTCGTCATTCATATATTAAAATATCGACCTTATACATCTGAGATATGTAACTTATTTGGACGTCCCAGAAGGACAACGATCCGAAGGACAGCCGCAAAATTGCCACTGCGAATGGAGTAAATTCATTCGAATGGTCGGATCGATCTCAGTCTAATAGAGAATGTATGGTGAAATGTGAAACGAGAAGTCTCATCATAACACAATTAACTTTTGGGACGTTTTACAAAGGTCCTGGAGGACGATTTCTGCAGAAACGCGCCAAAATTTAGTCAGCGTGGTTAACTTCGAATATACAGTTTTTATATTGGATATAAAAAACACTCTTAGAAAGTTTTGTTAGACCGTGGTCTTTTTTGAAAAGTTTCACTACTATTATTTTGACCGACCCGTTTTTTAAGTACTTCGACATTTTAATTATACCCGTACTCAAAAAAGAGTTGTATTTGTGCTAAAAGTAGATATGTGCAACGCAGAGAAGGAAACGTTTCCGACCCCATAAAGTATATATATTCTTGATCAGCATCAATAGCCGAGTCGATATATCATGTCCGTCAGTCTGTCCGTCTCGATGAGCGCCTAGATCTCAGAGACTATAGGAGCTCGAGCAACCAAATTTTGTTTCCAGACTCATGTGATATTACACTGCTACAAGTGTATTTCAGAATTTCGTATAAAAGCTGAGTCGCGTCCCCAGAAGCGACTCACACGTTCCATCTCGTTTTTTCAGGTTTTGTTATGATATAAATCACAGAAACCTGCGATTTGCCTGAGGGTTTTTGCTTCTTCAGTTTTTGACTCTATTATTTGCACGATCATGGCGGAGACTATCGAGTGGAGTGGATCGGCTGGGACAATTTGCACAAATTCTAATTTATTGTCAAGCATTTCCACCGACGATAAGACATAAATACGCTCTGCTGAGCTGGTCAGCTTTATCGTGCACCTGTGAGAGGAAAGAAAATAAAAAAAAGTTTAAAGTAAAAATAAACAAAAACCAACACGAGCACAGGTACAGATACAGGTAAGAAGTGGAAGTTCTATATCAAAGTATTTAAACAAGTGCAAACGTAACCAATCTTCTTTTGTTGTACTGGCTTTTGTGCTATACACATTTCTTATAAGGGATATTTGCCTTAAATGCAATCGACAGATGAACGGGAACGGATGACGGAAAGATCGATCGAGCCAGAACAAAAGAGACGAGACGGGCACGGCACGGCACGCTGACGATATGTGGATTCAGTTGTAAAGACGTCGAAATGTCTGCTACGCTGTCTCATATTTACCCCCACTCACAGAGGCTCGTATGCTCGTACAGTATGTACATGTTTCGATCTACTTAATTTACAATACACATGTGCATTTATTTACAGCCGTGTGTTAATATCCACCGTTTACAGATATCTTTTCATGAAGCCAAAACAAGTGGTATGAAAAAAAAGATGACACGATCGACTACTCAAAATGACGTGAGGAAGATGAGTAGCAGTGAGATCATTTATTTTATTCGGGGAAAAGTAAGTGTGAAGGGTGTCCGCAAAACGTAGATTCAGAGGGGGTTTCAAAGTGATAATGATAAACTAGGTCAGAAAGTACATACATACATGTGTACAATGTATCTCCCCTTTTGTCTTGCTAGCCGTTGTTAGAATCTTAATTCCAATTTCCAAATTCAGTTGAGAATCCATTATGTTGCTCGATTAAGTATAGACTGTGCATTACTTATGGCAATGCATTACTTCTGGTAATATGGTTAGGCTAATTGAACATATTCATATATTTTTAGATGCCATGTCATATGTGCGTATCTCTTTTTTGCATATTACTGTATTATTTTGCACAGAAAGGCAGCTAATTATAGTACATACATACATATATTATTAATTATGTACATATATTATTAAGCAAGAGAGTTCGAGTTTTCTTTTACGAAAGCACGGCAAGAAATATTTTCATGGATTTCTGTACTTGTGATAAGAGGAATCGCCCGCAATAACAAAAATTCATTCATAGGGGAAGTTGTTAAATTATCAAGCCAAAAGGCATGACAGCAAAGGAATCTAATCAAAAGCTGATGGCATAATGCTAAATTATATTTTAAAGAAACTTTCAAGTGCAGATTAAATACTGCCAGAGATAAATAAGAAACGAGCCACTAACGAGAGTGCCCACCATTCCACTTTTTGCTCAACGGCAGCTGAGTACCTTGTATCTTTACATTTCCAGGGAACTCTCTGCCGCTCACACACCCATCCACGAATAGACACTATAATGTGATTCACAAATCAAATAATAAATACGTATCATGCATGTACATACATATGTACATATAATAAAAAGAAGCAAAATGAAGAAAAGTAAACGAGAAAACGTCAGTGGCGAAAAATGTTTGTACCAACGCCATGCGATACAACTGTATTTCTCTCTTTTTCTCTCTCTCCGTCTCTATATATGCATATGTGTATATACGTATATGTAATTGTATCTACATATACTCGTATGCTGTATAACTGTAAAAGCCACTTGAATCGAGAAGCTCGTGATCGGCTATTAAGAGAATAAAAGAGAAGCGTAGAGCCACGCTAAGAGAATCGCTTTCGGTATTTCAGTCCTGCAAATTAGGGGGCGGATTAGGGTTTGGTTTCGAAATCCATTTCCAGGGTCTGCTTCTCTGTAAAACAACCGCCAGGCAAATCCTATACAAAGTCCGGCTCGATTCAAGCAACCCAACAGAAAGTGTCCCTCCATTAAAGAGCTAAATGTGAGATACAAATATACGGGTTCAAATGCGGCCAGCATGACGAATTATTACACACACTTAATGTACAATACAAGCGCTCATACATTCGTCGCTAGCAGTGTATGCATACACACTGTCACACAATGTTACATGGACGTACATGTATGTATGTACAATATGTCATACAAACAGAATGTACATAGTGTTCCTGCGAATGTTTTTGATACAGTAATTTGACGAAAGCTAAGGTCAATCAAAATGGTAATCTGATATCCAGCAGCGGCCTGTAATAAACTCTTTTCCGTCCAACTTCATTTCCACATTTCATGTTTATATTTTCTTCTCCTGGCAGGAGAAGAAGGACTGGTGTTGACCCCACCGAAAAATGAAGAAGAGTGTATAATCACATATTCATATCTCACTGTGCCATCTTTCTGTTCCGCTCATGCATCCGATTGTTCGATTATGGGGAATTTTTCAACAGAACCTAAACTTAGTACACTCGCTTCGCTTTACTATTAAAGATATTTACAAAGATAATTGGGGAATTTGACGTTTTAAAATATAAAATTACTTGTGCCCAAAGTTCTTCTCAACACAGATAATTTGTTCAATGTTTAATGTTGGGTCATGTTGGATACAGATGTCATTCATGGGGCTATTCCTAATCTAATGTATTACAAAAGCATTGTGTCGTAGTGTATTTGTCATCGTCTGACGGTGTATCTCTTGCCCAGGCACAAGCAGCTTTAAACCGGATCTTGCTTCGAAAGTACATCACTTTATGCCACCTCTGACGTCGCTGCTGCAGTCCGGCCCCAAATCCGGCAACGGCTTCAGCAACAGCCTGCCTGCCTTCAAATGACAAAGCAAAAGGCTCAGCTATCTGTGGACTGCACATGTGCATAGTGCTGACAAGATCAACCTACCCTACCCTCGCTGGCCAAATCAAATACCAACAAAAAATCTATAATAAAAAACAGGTTAACAAATGTTGCCGCAACGCAGCACAGCGCGTCGGAAGAAACTTGTTTTCCTTTCCTATTCAGAGAGTCTCGGCTCGACGTCAAAGCCGGCTTACATTCACTTTAGACCAGCTCTAAAGAGCGTGAAAGTTTCTCTTTGGATAACTTTTTCGTTTTCTCTTTAACTCAATGAAATATATACATATAATGTATGTATGTACATATAATCCACTTTAAATCATACTAAAATGTATGTATATACACAAGCGTGCGTGTTTGCATCAAGTAAAAGATTTGAAAACAGTGTGACCGCGGAAATCAAGAATTTTCATACTTTAAAATAATTGTAACGTAACGCTGATTTTGATTAAATTTACCTCCAAAAAACTTCGTTCACTTGATACACTTTCTATAATATTTTAACCTATTGTAATATTGCATGCGTTTTATTTTCTGGTTCTCTATGCATGTTGTCCATACCCTCTTTTTTCTCACCGTTTTTTTTTTACGAACATGGGGTATTAGCCGAACAAGGTGGCAATTGTGGCCAGCAGCATGTTGCTAGCAACATGAGCCGCAAAAATGCGCATTTGTAGCCAGAAAATGGAAAAAATGGTCTCACAAAAATTTTAGCCGCGAACAATGAAACAACAGAAATAGTGTCGAATTTTGCTACGAAATCTAGTTCCGTGGATTCCACAAAGCTATTCATATTTTTGACAAAAAAATTAAACTGAAATATAATTTATCAAAATAAAATATAGTTTCGTGTTTGGATGCGGTCGCACTACCGGTACTCAAATCAAATTATTAATAATATTAACCACCCGTATTAAATGCCATTATTCATGGGCCCGGCAAATCCACTGTACCATAAACAGAGAGCGTTCGAAAAAATTAATTTAAGTCAATTTGAATCGCAATCCAAAACAAGACACGGAAAAAAAGAAATCGAATAAACTAAATCAAATCAAAAATAATAATTTTCATAAAAAACAAGTGTTTTCGAAACGGAAAAAAGTTAATAATTCAATTAATGTTTAAGAAAAATATACTAAGAGGCGAAAAAAGCATTCAACAAGTTGAATTCGGCCGCAAGTTGTAAACCAAGTTAGATCCGCACGTAGATACACACTAATACATACGTGAACGAATGCCCGGCCCGGAACACACTGACACACACAGTCACAGAGAGAATCACACAGCACACACACTCTTACAAACGAACACACACACACTCAGCCCATAACAATGTCAAGTGAAAACATTCTCTGGACGCAACAGGTTTCCCCTTAATAAGTCATCGCGCAGAACTGTTCGCTCGAAAGAGAAAAGGAGAAGAAAGAAAAGAAAAGAAAAAGAGGAGCGCTAAGAGAAAATATAAAAAAATAAAAATAAAAAAAAATTCAAGCAAGGAAAATTATAAAATTCTATGAGAGTAATATAATAATAAGCATTAAGCAGAGGTTCTTAAGTGGGTTAGCATAGAAACGACAGCAGTGGAATCAAATCATCTCGAAAACCCAAACGGCAGATCAACAGTTCTTAGATCGCATACAAAAAAATAACCTTAAAGAACCATGGAATTCTACGATGGCGACCTCAAAGATATATGGGACTCCGACTTAGATCCGGTGAGTGTTTAATTTATTAGCATGCGTCTCTGTTTCGATTGGTACTTGAGAACTTTTGTTACAGAAAATATGCTTGATATAAACCAAAAGTAGGTAGTATATGGGGAAAGCTAAGGGCGAACGCTTAAGTGACGCGATAAGGCAATGTTCGTCTACATTATACGAGACACGAGTATTTATACACTTGTATTGGGTTTACTCACCGCAACAGATGTGGAAATATTTCTCTTTTAGCATTTGACTATTTGCCCGAACTGGATGAACTCTTTGAACTGTAATCCCTGACCGAAGACACGTTTAGGTACAAGATTATTAAGTCATTTTTCCACAAAAACGAAATTGCATTTAAAAATCCAAAGAAAAACATTTTAATGACCCACATTAAGCTTATCAGTTGGGTGGGGGGAAACGTGAACTTATTCATGAGTTGAATGCTAAGTTGATGTTCGATTTGAAACGTAAGAAAAAAACCAAGTTAAGTTGTGGTCCCTACTGATAGTTTTCCTTCTTTCTCTGCATATTAAACAGCTAAAATTTGTATGTGAGCGCGTTTACCTAAGAGAGCTCCAATCTCAAAGCAGCCCCTCGAACAAACCTGTCTCTGTCTCAAAGCATACCCATAAAAATGTCCCCTCACCAACAGACCGAATACAAAAATCTAATCGAATTGCCCGGCTACCAAACATCAGACACCTAAATATACAACACACCCAAAATCTTAGGTTGGGTCTCTTGTCTATTGACTCGTTACTCAAGAAAACTTTCGCAAAATAGCTAGATATGATATGATATGAGAGAACAGGGGAGAACAAAACAGAACCCACAGACCGTCATGGATCGGTGGGGAAAGGCAACGACGCTCAAGGCCTATATCTGAGCAGCTACGCTCCTCCGCTTTAGGAAGAAAAGGCAATTTTTAGTGACTTTCTGTGTTCAAATATATCAATTTACATGGTTTTGATAACAGTCGAGTATACGAGTATTGCTGTTCGTAACTTAGAAGTTTCGCTGTCCTACAAAGTTGTTTTATGTTGAGCGATAATGATAATTGGAGTTTTCCAAGAAATTAAAAGAAATTTATCATTATCGAGCGATTCCACCCATTTCTGTTTTGTATTTCTCTATCGCCCCCACAAAACAATTCTAGCAGTAGAAGTCGAAATGTTTCGATATAATGAAATGTACTCGTATGCGTGCTGGTGCTGCGGCTGCGTTGTGCTTCGTTTACGGAGTAGAATAGATGTCGACGACGCGTCGTCTATTGCTTATCGCTGCGGAAACAGTAATGAGTACATGTCGTCCGTCCGGCCATCCAGCCAGCCAGGCATCGGCATCCAGCCCCTGCCTTTCACTGGTATTGCCTGTCCGTCTTGTAGGAGAAGCATGCTGAGGCACAAAAGACGAATATATTACGGCATGCGCATAGGACACATGGAGCGTTGATAAGCGGTCGAGCTAGTCGGAGGCGCCGCTATCGGCTGGTCTAAATGCAAAGTAATGACTTTTTCGCTTGCTGCTGCTGCACTTTGCGGCGTGTCAACACGGTACACGGTACTGTCCGTCAGTGTCATTACTATTCGGAAGATAATGTGCCCCGACGACTACCACTCGAATCTACTCTACACGACAATGTAGACGGAATGACAGAAATAGGCCCGCTACCCGGGAAAATACGCGCGTATCTTGTTTTATGTGTGTGTTTCCGCCGTAAGCTCTACAATATAGCAGTGTACCTCAATGCAGTTTTGTCGGTGTATTTGTGAGCGCGAATGTGTGCCTATAACCCGAATGGATTGATCTGTGTGGAAAGTATTTGTTCCAATACTCTTTCTGGGCATGATAACCAAGACAGAGGAGTACGAGTATACTATGGCCATTCGGTCCCTCATTCCTATCCCTTTCTCATTTTAGCGTATTTTAATAATACCTATATATTATCATATCAAAGTCTCTTTAGGCATATCAAGAATCTTATCACAAAGTATTTTGTAACCAAAAAGCAAAAGCGAAAAAAACAGATAAGGACTGAAATGCTTAGTTTTGATTAGGTTAGCGCACCACTCTCCACTTAAAAAGGGGGGACAAAAAATATAAATGAATAATAATTATGATTCCCTGAGGTTTTTCCCCCGATGAACCCATAACAAACAAACTAAAAATAGTTTGACGTTCCGATAATCAGTTTTAATAAAAAGGAAATTCAAAAGGGTAGAAAATTGGACAGAACGGGTCATGGTTGTCAGGATTTATGAGCCCTCCGATAATGTCACGTGTATTGTCCAGCCGAGATTCCGATCATTGTTATCACCCTCTTCCCTTTCATTACGAGATCTTTGAGTGCTTCCCCTATCAGTTGAATGCCTGGAAGAGTTCCCAGAGCAAAGTCATCATTAATGTGTCTCGCAATCGCTATATTCACAAATACATATCTATATTGTATACATATACATGCATAGTAAGATCAGCGGAACTTCGCGATTGGTAGGGAAAAAACCAGCAACCGCTTCGATCACTGGGTCAGGTCATTCAATCTCTGGGGTTTTACATGGTCGATTCTGACGAGTTTCCTAAGCAAAGCACTTCCAGTTCAAACAATGTACATTTTCAATCGAAAGACTTTTGCATATTTTTGGTCCATTTGGGTGATAAGAAATATACATTTTTGCTACCGAAAGCTAAAATTATTATTTTAAACTTTACACATCTCGATGATAAGGGGCGACCAAAGCACATGGAAACAGGAAAAGTGCCTCATTGGCGGATTTGGAACCATGCTAATCTTCTCTATTACTGTATGTACGTTGCGTTAAAGAAGAAAGAACTGAAATCTGAAATGAAGGTAAAAGAAGTTTAACGTAGAAACGGAACTTCGAGGCAATCGCCTCGAAAAACAGAAACAAAGTCCAGACAAACTGTTAATGCTTAAACGTCAAAAATGATTACCTTGGGTCTACGGCGAAGAAAACTGCAAATAAGAAAAACTGCAGTCCCCTTCACATAATAATGCTGACCAACGTCAAAGCATTTCGACTTTCCTAAACGCTGTTATGGCCAAAACGGAGAGGGGTACAGCGGGAGAGCAGCCATAAAACCAAGTTGGTTGTCTGCATGCTAAGAAGTCAGCAACTTTTTCGTCTTCCATATAGATAGAGACAAAAAAAATGTATTCAAAATGCTAAAATTTAACATTTATAAAGCTCTTTCGCTTATATAAGCAGAAAATGGCAGCAGGTCGCCGCGAAAAGAACGTACGTATGTATTGTCCGTGCATAATGATATTAACTATTAAGTGGAGCCAATTTGACACCCTTTATGGTCCACTGTGCACCACTGTGCATGCAAATGTGCAACACGTTGAGGTTAGGTTTAAGTTTCTAACGGCTTAATGCATGGCCCGCTAGTTAAAATGCACACGAGAACGACAAAACAACGGAAAACAACAAAACTTAGAAAAAACGTGCTTGGCAACAGTCTTCGTTTCGACTCTCGACTCTTGAGAGCAGCATATTTGAATAACTAGTTCGGGCCATGCACGATACTTTCAATATGGTCTATAAGACGATATTCATGGCTCTCTGTGGCTGTGTCTGTGTGTGTATTGCTTAACTTTGACATTTCCAATAAACTAAACCGATGTGAGCGTTGCAATCTGAAAAACAGGTTAACACATACCAATCCAAGCCAATGCAGAGAAGCGGGAGACTATTGCAAATTTAGCGCGCTCCATCGGCACAATTTCTATGCCAAAGGTCGTAACATATGGCGGGCCCACAAAAAAGCGCGCATAATTAAATTTGTGCAAGCACGGCACCCTCTCCATCGCCCACATACTAGTATCGGTTTACGTAGTGTGCCCCTACTCTCTCTGTTAAAGTCCACGGCCATTCAGCTCCGTTCGCGTCCATTCATGCGAATTTTTCCACGCGCTGCGTCAAACAGGATGCGCAGTGTCCACACGATTCTCTTTGCCTGACCTGTCTCTCTCTTGCAAGGCTCTCTTACCACTGGCCAAGAGTGGGCGGTTGGCGGTCCGACAGCTGTTTGCGCTGTGTTTTTCTGACGTCAATGTCAGGATGGCGCGAAGTGGTTGTGGCAAGCCAGTATGTGAATTATTCATAGACTTGCAGCGAGACTACAATATGCTCCAACCCCAGGATGAAAGAGAGTTTTCTTCGGGGGCTAGCTGGGTGTTTGGGTGGCTTTGGTTGGATGATTGGATGAGTACTAGTCGTGGGCGTAGGAACATATTGTGAGCGTTAATGAAGTGTTATACGATAAGTGTAACAGCAGGCATCTGGTGGCAACAGTTTGAAGCATATTACAGGAAAGCAAACAAATATATTTAAGCTTTCCTAACAAAAACTTCAAGTTTGAACAGCAAAAGTAGTTTCCGCTAGAAAATTCGCAAGTGTCATCAAATTAAACGTTGGGTCAACCGCATTTATCTACCCATCGTAATAATATATCAAAGACCATTAAAGTGTCATATATTAAGGCCTAGAATATCGTCAGGTTTATCTTTCCAAGAAGCCTTGAAAGAGAATACATTCTGGGCTTTCAAATAAGGTCGACCGGCTCTGACTCATCCATGAGCATTGCTAAATCGGTTTTGGCTGTTTTGCATACTCATACAAATGCAGATTTGACTTCAGCTGAAGATTCCGCAAGTCAAAGATTTTGTGAAAGGCACCGGCATCGTTTGCACCTTGGAACCGAAGCCCTCTGTTAAAGCCCCCACAATCAGAGGGCTATGAGCGAATTATTGTAGGGGACTAGAGGATAAGCCAGGGGTTGTGTGTGTGTGTGTGTGTGGGTGCGTCGAGCTCTTTGGAGGAGTCGGAGTCTTTGACGGAATTTGATCTGTATTGGTCTCCCCTTTTTAAAGTCTTACATTTTGTTATGTTTTTTGTTTTTGGTTACTTTCACATTGGTTTCCGTTTGCCGAATAGTTGTTGGGGCCGTCAGACGTGCCGCGACCATACGACTGCTTACGTACTTTCTTCATTCCTCTCACATAAACTCAGACAGAGGCAAACATACATATTACTCGTACGTTGTTGATAAGCTAAGTCCGCATTGGACACACGCCCCCCACGCTGCACCCCGTCCTCTGTCTTTGTACACGCTAGAAAATACAACTATGATATGGAATTTTGTGATTTTATTTTATTTTATTTAGTTGCGATGTAGCCAAAATGCGAACTGAAACTAGTCATTATATGAATACTTAAAAATTAGTTACTATTGAAGGTGATGCTAATGCCTTTTGGGTGCCCTCTCTCACTATGTTTAATATGCATAATTTCAAATATAGTATGTACATACATATATTCGTAATTTGTAACATAATTTTGTTCGTATAATTCAGACTTTTTTGCTGGCCAATTTCCACTTTCTTTTCAAGGCATTCGGATTTGACATTTTATATTATATGTACATATGTATGTATTTACCACGCTCATGAAAAACAAAACCAAAGCAAAATCATACCAGAAAATAAAATAAAAACAAAAACCAAAGCAATATTTCAAGTTAAAGGCATTTTTTGTCAGTTCACTTCGGTTTGGTTTTTTCTGCTTTTTCGAATTGTGGGAGCGAGCACCTTTCACTTTACCAACGCCGAATGATGCAGCACGGGCATAAAAATTGAAAAGAAATAAAGACTCGGCTAAAAATGCTGTGCACAACACAAGGAAAGCGATGCGAGTATGTAGATGTATCTGTGTATACACCATACATAACATAATGATCGTCTCCCACTCCGGCACATCGGCACACATACAGCTGCATTTTTGTAAATGTGAAAGGTTTTTGCTTGCTGCAACATTATTTAATCAATCCAATTTGTGGAGCAGGCAAAAAAGAGGCAAAATCGAAAAAAGGTATGGGCAAAACCATCAAAAGAAAGAAAAAATGGAGATAGGGAGATACGCCAAATGAAAGAGTGAAGAAACGAAAAGAAAAAACAATAACCAGTTTAATTATTTTATGAATTGTATCTTTGTTACTCTTGTTCACCCTTTTTCACCTGATGGAGAAGGATAGAGAGAGAGAGAGAGAGACGATGATGGGGGACCTGAAGGCTGTAAATTTTAATAAATTTGTATAATGAGCAAACCAACCAGGGACCCGGCAACACATACTCACACACTTATTTACATATGTACATATATACATACATATATACAGGAAGAGCGAGTCAAGTGTCAAATAGTGCGGACGTGTTTTTTCCTGTGCTCCCGCGCGGACGGCAAACTAGCCGATATGCCTGCAGGGAAAAGAAGTCGCTTAGTGTATGAGCCAATACTCATGCCCGGTACATACCAGGGAGGCCACCCCAGCATGGACAGCGGCGCTTGTTCCCCTATAACTACGCAGCTATAGATGCAACCCAGGTCGACGACCGGGGGCGAGGGGTGAGATGTGTCTCTCTGTGTCTCTGTGTCTCTCGTTCCAATTGACTCTCTTTCTTGTTGTAATTACTTGTCATCCTGTGTTTGTCTGTGCCGTTTTGTCCTCGTTGCAATTTTTACTCGTCATGCCAGCTGTTCGATAAGACAGCTGATGATCTGACCTGTACTGTGCAACGACAAACACTGCAAGCTGATGCAGTAAAGCTCCGGTAGTGGGCGCAACGGACGATCGGTGAAACTCTGCGCGACGGAAAAACGTCGGTAGATGGCGCACGCGACTGTCTGGCGGAACTGGCTAGATCCTACCCTCCAACAGATGGCGCTAGTACAGCGCAAAAAGACCTTGCAATTTAAAAGGCAAAGGGATAGGGTGCCAATGGTATTGGAGCATACCAAAGTGTACCCCTCCACCCAGACGTGACACCCCCACCAGTAGGGGTAAACACAGCGAGCCGCTGCTGGTCGCAAGAGGCGACAGAAACGGCATCAAGGCCAAGACCAGTACAGCCTTGATTAGGACACTGGAACACATATCGGAAATCGACGAAACGGGCTGACAGAGGCAGCATTCTGTCACATTAGTAAGCAGAGTGAACTCCTGCTGAAACGGCTGACAGGCTAATGCTGCGACTGCCTCCGTCCCACTAAAATCCTGGCAGATCTCCAAGAACGCTCCATGGCGCGTCCCCATTCAGTTGGGTGTGTAGGCACAGATGTCCTTTACCTGTCTGACGCGGATCCGGCTCTGTATTCGTATCCCCATAAAGGTGCGTTTCAACCCTAGCATGGCCTCCCTGCATGCACAGATAACCATGGGATCATAAACAACGCGACTACACTACGACCATGGACAACGAGTTGGAGTTGGGACCCAAAAATATGAGCGTAAATAATACAAATCCAGCGCCGCTGGAGGCAAAGAGAAGGCAGGGACCGGGCACACCAACGCCCAAGCAAAAAAGGAGGAAGCAGCACGGGAATGAAAGCCCACGCAATGGACCAATGGGGAGGAAAGAAGCCGAACCAACAAGCACGGGATCGCAGGTGACTCTCAGCGCGTCTGGTGGTGAGAGCTGGACTATAGTGGCCAGGAAAAGACTGCAGAAAGCAGCGAAGAAAGCAGAAAGTCTTCGGCCGAAGGAAAATCCCGCGCGTGTCGAGAGGACCAGGCCAGATGCTCTCCTTATCCAAACCAAAGGAGAGAAGACCTACGCTGAGATTTTAAGGACAATGAAGACGGACGAGAAGCTCAAGGCTCTAGGACAGGCCATAAACAGAGTGAGAAGAACACAGAAGGGTGAACTCCTACTAGAGTTGACCAAATCGGGAGAGGGAACTGCCGAGTTCAAAACCATAGTCGCTGAAGCGCTAGGGGAGAGTGCCGAGGTCCGCTCACTGACGCAGCATGTCTTCATCGAGTGCAAAGACCTCGAGGAGGACACCACATCAGAGGATATCTGCAAGGCGCTAGCGGACCAGCTCCAACTGTCGGACGTAACAACAGCAGATGTTAGACTTAGGCGAGCATACGGGCAGACCCAAATAGCCAGCATTAGACTCTCGGCAGCCGGTGCCCAGAAGGCCTTGCACGCAGGAGCAGTAAGGGTTGGATGGGTTAATGCGAGAATTCGCATGAGAACCTCCATAACGCGGTGTTTCAGATGCCTGGAGTTTGGGCACCAAGCAAGGAATTGCAAGTGCGAAACGGATCGCTCAAACCTCTGCAGGCGATGTGGACTGCCAGACCACTTGGCTAAGGACTGCCAAAAGGAGCCGGTGTGTATGTTCTGCACTGGAAAGCATGAGGAAACAGGCCACATTGCTGGGAGCAGCAGGTGTCCCACTTTCCGGAGCGCTCTTGCAAACCAAACGCGATGAAGGTTACCCAAATTAACCTTAACCACTGTGAGGCCGCGCAGGACCTCCTTATGCAGTCGGTGCGAGAGAGGCGGGCGGATGTGGTCTTGATCAGCGAGCCATATAAGCCAGTACTTGGACCCGGGTGGGTGGCTAGTGCTAACCGTAAGGCAACCATCTGGTCGCGCACCCACGCGATCAAGGATGCCTGCTCTGCTAACGAAGGCTTTGCTAGAGCCAAAATTGACGGAATAACCTTCTATAGCTGTTACGCACCCCCAAGCTGGAGCCTGCTCGAGTTCCAGAGTATGGTGGTGGAGATAGCCTCGGACGCTCAGAATCGGTCGCCAATGGTCATAGCAGGAGATTTTAATGCGTGGGCCGTTGAATGGGGCAGCCGCGAGACAAATGCGAGAGGATACTGCCTCCTAGAGGCATTCGCCCCTCTCAACGTAGGTATAGCAAACGATGGCAGGAAGCAGACATTTAGAAGGCGGGTCGGGGATCGTTTATCGACATCACCCTCCTAAGCGTGTCCCTACTTCGCGGAGCTACATGGACAGTCAGTGAAGAATTCACTTTCAGCGACCACCAGGCGATACTCTTCGACCTCAAAAACCGGAAAACAAGGTCAAGCCGAAAACAACCGGTCCAAAATGGAAGGCGGAAGGTTTGGATGTGGAAGCATTCACGGAAACTTTCAACCAACCATACTGGATGCAGGGATCGGCGGAGGAGAGGACAACCGAGCTACAACGGAGGATTGCAGCGGCGTGTGACGCATCTATGCCACGAAGGAGAGCAAGCAATCGGGTCGCCCCATGTTACTGGTGGAATGACCAGATAAGCGAGCTTAGGAAAGCGTGTCTTCATGCTAGAAGACGTTCCCAAAGAGCAAGGAGCGCCCAGTTTTTCAAGCAAGGCTCGACGAGTTCCGGATGGCCAAGAAGGAACTGAAGATGGGGATCAAGCGCAGTAAAGCCAGCAGCTTCAGCCAAATATGCGAGGAAGCAGATGTCAATCCCTGGGGCACCGCCTATAGAGTGGTCACCAAGAGACTGCGTAGCCAGTCCACGCCAAGGATAACGTGTCCCACGACATTAATCAGGATCATCGAGGCACTCTTCCCGCGGTACCCTACGGATTGGAGGACATACTCAGCAACAACGGGAAACGTACCGCCCGTTACCCTGGTTGAAGTCCAAACAGCGTGCAGAGGAATGGGAGACACAAAGACGCCAGGGCCCGATGGCGTGCCCAATAGAGCCCTCAAACTGGCGATCGACGTCGCTCCCACCCCTTTCATGGAGTTATTTACTCAATGCCTCGTGGAAGGTATCTTTCCAAAGCCTTGGAAGCAGCAGAAGCTCATTCTACTGCCGAAGGGAGACAAGCCGGCAGACGACCCCTCTGCATATCGGCCAATCTGCCTTCTAGATGCAGTGGGCAAATATTCAAGGTCATATACAATCGCCTATTGGTGTCACGGAGGAAAGGGGAGCACTCTCGGACGCGCGTATGGCTTCCGTAAGTTCCGTTCGACTGTTGGCGCAGTGACGCTGGTCACGGCATAGCTGCGAAGGCAATTGGGAAAACGATGGAGATGGGGGAAAGAGTACTGTGCCGTGGTAACTCTGGACGTGAGAAACGCGTTTAACACTGCGCGCTGGGCCAATCCTGACATCCCTGGAAAGGCCGATCTCCCGAGCTATCTTGTGCGGATAGTAGCAGCTACCTATCAGATAGAGTACTCCTGTACGACACGGACGATGGAACAGGCGGTACCCAGTCGCGGTGCCCACGGGGTCGGTACTTGGCCCGCTATTATGGAACCTGATGTCGACGAAGTCCTCGGATCGGCTTCCTCCGGTGCCGCTTGTAGGCTTCGCCGATGACTTGCGCTAGTCGTCGTGGCTAAGCACGTACGGGAGTTGGTGGCAGCAAATAGCGCTATCCAGACAATAGGAGGTGGCTCGAGCGCGGGACTGGATCTGGCCCATAAAACGGAGCTGTCCTTATATCCAGCAGGAAGACCATGGAGTTTGTGACACTACAGTGGAACGAGTGCATTGTATCGTCCATGCCTCAAATACCTTGGAGTCATCCTTGATAACCGGCTGAGCTTTAGGGCCACATGGCACGCTAGGGAAGGCGGCACGATTGCAGATGGCCCTAGCGCGTATGATGCCCAATTGGCGGACCCAGGGCTGGAAGTCGGCTACTCCTTTCCAGGGTAGTTACCTCTGTACTTATGTATGCGGCGCCAGTCTGGGTGCTGCGTTGAGAAATGTGCGCTCCGGCGCAAGATGGCTTCGGTCTATCGCTTGCGCACTGCGGTTTCGATTCCGGACAGTCTCGGACGACGCTGCCCTGGTCCTCGCGGGTATGATACCGGTGGCATCCTGGCGACGGAGATGACGCGCTTTACGCAGCCGGGCTGGGTAGAATGGCGACCATCCGGCATCGGCAAGGCTGGCGTCGATAGCGCTGGCGGCAGGTGGAACACGCCACTAATGGACGATGGACCCACAGGATTGTTCCTGACATCGAGCCATGGATAGGGCGGCGAATCGGAGAGGTGGTTATCACCTGACCCATTTCTGACGGGCCACGGAGGCTATAGGAAGTACCTGCGGTTTAAGCACGATGACACCCGAGTGTCCCGGTGCCCGCTGAGCGAGGATCCGGCATGTTATCTACCACTGCCGGTACCGCTCAGAACATGGTTCGTCCCACCACCAGAGGGCTGTGGCCTACTGCGAGTCCGAGGAGTTGGGCGGTCTGCGACACTTTAGACATCCGGGATCTGAGAAGATGCGAAAGGAGCGACGCTTGGCGGGTGCCTAAGTGGCAACCCTCCCCGCGAAGTATATTTGCGGTGATCCCGCGGGGAATGAGGTGCGTAGCTTGTGTGGTGTTTGCTGGGAAGCCCCGAGGGTGTCCAGTTCGTTGACTGGTACGGGCCGGTCACGTTTTTAAGATTCTCCTGGCGTATCCATGGAAAAATACATATATATACACAAACATGTCTATGTTAATTTAATGCCGTAAGATAAAGAAAACCCCTCGGGCGACTATTTTGATTTTAGGTATTTTTATTGTTTTCAAAGTGGTTTGATTGGGTTACAAAATAAATGAAAAGTTCTCAAAGAACCCTTTTGGTTGCTCGAACTCGCAAGGGAATGCAACAGGTTTGCGCTTCACGAGTATCGACTCTGAAATGGGGTCAATCCATTGCATTTCGAAGAAAGACTCCGAATCGGACTGCGACTCTGGCTCCATCTCCGCTAGCTGGTTAAGCAATCGATTGCCCCCAAGTCAGGCTTAGGTGCTTAAGCGGTTTTTGTGGTTTGAGAGTTTGAGAGCAGCACTTGAAGCATCCAGCACCAGGAACACACCAAGCGGCTTTCCACTTGAGAAGGCGCCCTTAGCCATTTCACCGGGCAACGGCGCTTTCGTTGAAAACACAAATCAGAGAGGCAGCAAGGGAGAGAGAAAGAAACCCCACCTAAAACGTGCAACAAATGATGCTCTCCCTCCCCGCAGCTCTCATCCTACAGCAACACACAAAAGAAGTAGCAAATGCCTGCGAGCACTTTTGCCGTCTTTTCTGTTGGCTTTCTTTCTTTCATCATCACCATCGCCATCGCCATCATCTACAGCTACAGCCAAGACAACAGCTACATGGCTTGGACACAAATACATACTGGATATGTTACACACGCGCACACCTGTGGTATGTGTATGTGTGTGTGTTGCCCGTTTTGGTAGCATTTTTCAAGAATTGCTAATTCCCGAGGTTCGTTGAACTCATCATAAGACAGACACACTCGCATAGCTTACGCCGCCTGTGTATGCATGTATGTAGATACATACATATGTGCCCGGTGCTGCTTGCTGATTCTTGGCCTGATGTGAAGAGACGGAGACGGCTAAAATGCGGAGAAAGCACTTGTGTATTTGTGTTCAAATGCACTGTCCAACGGAACGAGCCGAAAAGTGCGTGGGCAAGCCCATTACTATACCATTTTTTTAATTTAGCTCGATCACAAATCAAATTTGACCCAATGGGCCATCATCTTCTAGAGATACCGTATATTCTTCATACCACCCTCGCACACACATGCAAACTTCGATTTATGTAAGTACACTGAAGTGTGCATGCTTAAAAATTCACGCGTGCAAGCGGTAATCAATGTTTTAATACATACTTATATATATATATGCATGTACACATGCACAGAGTAAGTGGTAAGCTTGAAAAGAAGACCCACCAGAAAGAGAGAGACCAGAGAAATGCTAAAGAATCTCATACCTTTCCACAGACACACACGCTGTAGACATTCCCTTTTTTATGGCCAAAACTGGATTGGATTCGATTCCATTTGAGCATGAGTTGGTGGCTTAGAACATGAACGTGAACGAGGGGCAACGCTTAATGACGCGCCGAGCGAGGCAGCAAATTTGTGTATACAAATGTGCGTTTAAAGTATAATTACATGCAATTCTTTATCGAGCATATAGGACACATACGAATGTGCATATTTATGTACATACGTATCCCACAGAATGCCGATTTTAAATGGGTCAACAATTTATGGCATGGACATAGATTGGTTGGTGACAAGACAATTAAGTAAATTCAGTACAAAACAAAATCTGGCACATTGGGGATTACATCATCTGGCTTGAAATAAATTTAAGCCAAATTTATTCTGGATGGTTGTATTTAGTTCCACGCATAGAAAAAGGCGGAGAACTCGTTCCCAACCTCAACAGCAGAGTTATTTGTTGCACTTTGAGCGATTTTCAAGGTTGATTTTGTGCTCCTCACTTAACTTTGAATCCGTTTGCTATAATTTACTCTCCTCTTACGATTCACACATTTTTTAATTACAAAGAAGAGGAAAAAAAATTGTATTTCAAGCTGCGCGAACTCCATTAAGAATTAAAAATGACACCAGCAGCCGTTGAACTCATTGGTATGGGTATGTCCTTTATGTAGGCTGTCCGATAAACACACCGTGTGCTATCGACGTGTCCTTTGAGAAGGCGCTACTTTTTGAAAAATAATTCAAATGCAAACCAATCGAAATGGGAATGGGAATTCGCAAGTTCCATAAAATATTGACCCATCCATTGATAAGGGCAACAAGTATTTCAAGGGTACGCTGGAATCGCTGAGCGTTGTCGACGGTAAAATGTCTTCTGATAAGATTGACAACAAAAATATATACTGCATAGCCCATGCCGTCTCATGCCATAAAAAAGGCCACATTCAAGTCAGATCTGCCGAGAATGTATTTTTCAAATAAGTAGTATACTTACATACATACATATATACTATATGATACGAGTATGTATGTATATTTTCAGAGCTATCTGCATCGCTAGTGTACTGCTGCGTTTTGGGGGTTTCGTGCGATTTTGCTATAGGTCGTCTGTACTATGTATGAAGTTGAGTTGTGCTTTTGTTTTTTATATATAATTCGGAAATGATATAAGCGTGCTATCGCCGTGTAACACGACTATGAATGACTTTTGCACATTTACTAATTGCAAACCCAACCATTTGTGTGCTTGTGCTTTTACAGGAATCCTTGAAAATTGGCAGCGATCACGATATGCACGACTGGCTGTTCGATCGCGATGTCAAAGATCCCACCGTTATACTCAATGACAAGCTCATCTCGGATGCGCTGCTCAATGGTACGCTGCCTATCAAAACCGAGCATTCCTATAGCCTTAATAGCGATGTTGATTCCCTGCCAGATTCCCCAAAAAGTCGGCAGGCCAAAATCGAGGGTAAGTATTCGCTGATAATTAATAGTGGTCGATTGTTGGTGACTTACGCTACATTTGCATAGCATATTGCATATTGTGCTTATGCGTATTCTGCCATAAAGGCCCAAAAGCAACCCAAACACAGCTTTCAGTTGGTTTATTTGGGCCATGTACATACATACATTCTGAAAACAGCAACCATCAGAACTGCGTTGACAAGAATAACAGTGGAAAACAGTTTCTGTTCTGTTTGGTGCTGTTCGGTGTATTTTTTTTGTATTTAGAGTCGCGGTAGCATTTAACAATTTAACGCAGTACTCGGGCATGAAGTTCTGTACTTTGACGCCATACGAATATCAGTGGTACGGAGAGTACAGTTCCTGTGTGTGTGTTTCTATACGAGTAATGAGAGTAATGAGTATGAGAGCAAACTGTATATAATTGCTGTTGACTGCGGTCTGGTCTGGGCTTCTTTTTTCGAGCTATTATCTGTAATTTTATAGAAACTGAACTGTACAACAGCTGTCTAAATAAAATTAGAACGAACTAAATTCGTGTGTGGAGCTGGAAAGAAAATTTTGGCCATAAAACAGAAAAAACTGAAATAACAATATTTCAAATACAAACACATGTGGGCATTGTGGGCCGACACGACGCGTGCCCCGGCCTGCCTTTTTATCGAAAAGAAACGAACCGATGTTTGAATAGTTACAGAATATTATTCAAATTGTTGCACAATATTTGTGAAATCGTGGAGTAGAAAACAAATGTAGGTTAGAATAGACTCAACTATATTTACCCAGCATATTTCGCACATACTCGTAGATCTGTTTCAATTGGGCGAAATCAGCCAAAAGGCACAAACAGCTTCATGTGGACCAACTATGACATAGTTAAAGCTGAAAACAATTTTGGGAAAATAACAGCAGCCATAAATCCGATTTAACCCGGGATAATCCCATGTAGCAGCTTGATTTAACTCGAATGTTTCTTTTTACCTGCCCCACAGACATGGATGACGAATGTTTCCCCGCCATTTCACTGAAGTCGGCCACCAGTGTGCGGGCCACCATCGATCCCAAATGCCTGACCCTTCATTCGCAGTCGCACACACCCGCCACACACAGCAGCCGCGTAAGCTGCAGTCCCGCCTTGAGTACAGAGCTGACCACAGCAGCGACTTTGACACGGGCCGGCCTCCAGACGCACGCACATCACCTGCAGACCGGGAGTAACAGTAACAGCTCCAGCCACGTGGTCGCCACTATGGAACACTATCAACTACCTCACTTGTACGACAATGACTGTAGCTCGTCGTTGTCGTCGATTCGGGATGGCAGCATATCCCCGGACATATGCTCGGACATTGAGATCGACGAGTCGGCAATCAAGGATGAGCCCATGTCGCCCGACTCCAGCTGCCCCGCCAGTCCCAACTCGCAGGCGAGCAGCTCCCAGCATCACCAGCTGAACCTCAATCTAGCCCATTTACAGACGGAAATGCTCTTTGAGCAGAAGGTAGGTTATTCCTATAAAAACGAGGGAATCGACCAACGACTGTAAATTGTATTTTTGTTTTACCCCCTGAATAGCACGGCAGCCTCTTGCTGACCAGCAGCAGCAACAATCACCTCATAAAATCCCAGCAGAGACAGCACCAGCACACGCTTCTTGGAAAGGGCGATCTGATAATGGGCCAAATGGAGATCAAGAGTGAGAAACAAAACACCAGCAACAGCAGCACCACGAGCAGCAGCAGCTCGGGCAAGTCACATGCCTACGGCATTCCCCTGACGCCGCCATCATCTCTGCCCAGCGACGATTCCGAAGGTAACTTGACACCGGAACATTTGTTTTCGCCACTGTCGCCCAACGCTTCCGTTTCTATATCCGTGGCCAATGCAGCCAATGGCGAGTCATCGACCATGGTGCGACGAAATGTTACCGGCATCACGCGCTCTGCCAACTGCGGCGGTTCCGGCTCCAGCTCGAGCAACAGCACCACCACAACAAGGCAGCCCATACACACGCCACTAATAAGCTCCCAGCCGGTGCGTTCGTCATTCTCACACTACGCTGCAAACAAAACTAATCAAATCCTTTGACTTATAGAAGGGCTCTACAGGCACGCTGCTGCTGACAGAGGAGGAGAAACGCACCTTGCTGGCCGAAGGGTATCCCATACCGCAGAAGCTCCCTTTAACAAAAGCCGAAGAAAAATCGCTCAAGAAGATCCGACGAAAAATTAAAAATAAAGTAAGAAAGTGCTGGAAAAAAGCTCCTGTGAGGTAGAACGGAACTCTAATGTGAATTCTGATTCCCTTTCATAGATCTCTGCTCAGGAAAGTCGTCGCAAAAAGAAGGAGTATATGGACCAGCTGGAGAGGCGCGTGGAAATTCTTGTCACTGAAAATCACGACTACAAGAAGCGCCTCGAGACGCTGGAGGAGACCAATGCCAACCTACTTAGTCAGCTGCACAAATTGCAGGCCCTAGTTAGCAAGCACAATGTGAAAAAGTCCTAAGCCAGGCACCCAGGATGTGTGCTGGTTCCGTTTCTTGTTTGCCCGCCTTCCCTAAATACCTATTTCTATAGCTACATATAAATGTATATATAGATATCTATACATATTTTTGTTTTTTGTTCCGTCTATTATTTGAAGTTTTGTGTAAGAGTTTTGATGAATTTATGTAGGAATTTTTTTCCGGCTTATTGATAGCAAAGCGGAAGAAATGTCCTCTTCCTTCCTACTCCGCGATTGGAGTAATAGGAGTATTGCTACTCTGACACCCTTCCCCACCATACATATTTGAAAAGATTTTGCACCCAGATGCCTATAACTAATATCATACAATTTGAATGAATGGATGCCCTAGCTACTTTTAGAACGTTTCTTATACATAGATATGTATATTAGTCATGCATTCCTGTTATATAAACTTTACCTAGATTATAGGCACTTACCAACTCCAACTACAACCACAACAGAAAGATCGACAAGCTCAAACAGCAGAAGCCAATTCAAAAAAGCATCATAAGAGAAGCTATGTAACTAACAATATTGTACTCGTAATTAAACGAAATCAACAGACCAAAAAAACGAAAATGCAAAGAAGAAAAGCTAACAAAATCGGATATGGCATGCTTATATGTGGGCTCTGTTCGATCTGATCTGATATAATATAACTTTATCTACATAAGACCAGCGATATACATATGCATACATTATGTTTTAGTAATGATTGAATGAATGAACGAAAGACTCTCGGAGTCGCATCTCTGCACTGTCTTTGGCATGACCCTTGTTCCTTTAAATGTCATTTCTCAAGAAAACAAATGATAAGAAAGTATATACCTAAACAATTCCATAATGGAGATAGATAGAATGATTTAACAACGAACTACATATATCAATATGCAGAACTTTAGTGGTTTTTTCATATGTTTACCGCCAGCAACCGCAAAGAAGCACACCAAAATGTAGAAAGAATCTTGAATTGGTTCTCTGTCGCGTTGTCTGGTCAAATTACAAAATTTCCGAGCCAATTATGAAAAAGAATTTTTGTTTGTTAAGTTTAATATTATAAGACCTCAAAGTCCGCGGGCAACCCAATGTAATCAATTTTTCGCAAAAAGTTTTTATTTTTAAACGAATAAATTTTAATTTGACTTTTTAGTGCAATTTTTTGGCGTTAAAAATGAGTCATTCTAGTTTAAATTAGTTGAATTTATCTAAAAAAAATACTTAAGCGAAGTTTTAAGCGTAAACCGATGATTTCTTATAAAATCGATAATACGAGTATATATATCCAAAATATTTTAGATATTTTAATGTATGTTTTTTATTTGTGTGTAAACCAAGCGGAGTTGTGCAATTGTTAGTAAAATTAAACAACAAAGAAAAAACTTATAGAAAAATATGGAGACACTGTCAAAATTGACAAATGAAAAGCTTGTGCAATGAAAATCTTTACCTTAAAATTCGTTAAAAAAAATAATAAAATAATAAGATATGATAGCAATCCATTTGAAAAAAAAAAAACCGTTTTGGGGATGTCTATACACAAAAGAACAGCAGTTTTAACGCATATTGTAAATTTAAATTTAAAAAGGATTTAAACGAAAAACAGAAAATATACACAAAAAAATTGTAAAACTTTTTTAAGCTGCTGTGTTTTGAATAAGCAAATGCAATTCAAAATAAGTCGCAAACAACCATTAAAACAGCACCGATATGCGAAACTCATTTTGATAGTTGAATATTTTACTTATTTGTCCTGGAACTCCGTCAACGGGCTCTGCCATCTAGATCCAAATCTACTACAAACTAATTTTTGCATTTATATTTTCGGGAATGAAATACTCACAAATTCGATGCATGAAATGCGACTAATGGATACAGAAAATATCGAAACACTGGAACATCTCATTTACAAGTGCATTTCATTTCGATTCATTTCAAGTGCAAGAATGCTTCGCACAGTGGCTCGTTTTCCGAAAACTCGTTGAAAAAGTCAGATATAGTGTTGTTGAATTTGGCAAAGCTTTTGGTACTCTTCAATTAAGAATTGATCAAGCTATTCAAAACCCTAATTTAATGAACAAAATTAAAATATGATTTTAAAAAAGGGATATATTTGCTGCGACTATAGTCCATTAGATTGCTATATCTCTCGCTCCGCCCGCCTGCCTTGAAGTCAGTCTTGATCTTGCAATCACGTCTTGTACCGGCTCTTGTCATCAACCTAACTCGAACCTTTCGCTATCCCTTCGACTGTGTATCGCCTTATATATTGTCTACAACAATAAACCATATTTAATCTGAACAACCATCATCTCGTTAATAAACATATCGCAAAACAACGCTACTGAAAAGGCAACAGCAAGTTGAACAAATCTTCGTTTTGTCGCTTTTCTTACGAACTGTAGTTGTAAGCCATTTGCTGTGAAGGCTTTTCTTTCACATTTTTCAAAAACGCTTCGATTGCGTCCCTATTCCATGATTATTTTACGTTTAATTCTTCAATGTTTTTACTTTCCGTTCCTTGAAAGTTAACTTTGCGTGCTATCAGCGCAGAAAGTGCAAACTAAATTTGTTTTTAAAAATTATTTTTTTAAATAATTTAACTAATTCATAAAAAATGATCAATGATTGTTGTACAACAATTAAATTTTATTTATAATTTTATGATGGTTTTTAGGGTAAAAAAAGGAATTGAGTTTGACCGTTAATTACGCCCCTTCAAGTGACACGCATAATTTAATTTTTCTCTTAAATATATTGAAAATATGTATATTACATTTCAGACTTATACCTAGGCGGTCTAAAAATGTTTTAATTTGCAACGTGTTTTGAGAAAACGAGCCACTGTGCGTCGCTCCAACTGTCATATACAGGGTCCTGTTTCCTCTTACTTTTGCGTTTTACGTTATTTACTTTGAGATTTATTTTCTCCTGTCCTGTTAAGAGGACAAAGTAGTAGAGGTGTAGTAGAGAGCAGCAGCATATGGCGACGCCTCACGTGCCGGATACCGGGAAGAAAAAATGTTTTATATATATGAAAATTAATAAAAATAATAGATTATAATTTCCATATAATTGTCATTCATATAAAACTACTATAATTAGATTCTATTTGTCTTCATTATTTAAATATTTCATTTGGTTTTTTGTTCTCATATTGCAATGTTTGCTTCGTGTTTGCTGGCAAAATATATCAAATTGATATAACTTTCGAGGTGGGTCGAAACATACCAGCAATACAAGCAAATACTTCGGATACTTTTCTAGTATATACCGTACAGAGCCTAGAAAACAGTTTTTGCCGTAAAACATTTCTTATCGGTTTCCTACGAATTTGAACCCTGATTCTGTTCGCGAGGTGTTTTTTTTCGATCTGAGTACTAGGCCTTACACCAACTCGCATAATTTTCCGCACCTTCGACAATGATCCCGCAGTATAAAGAGGTGATATTTTTTTGATACTCAGCGGACTTGTGAAGTCGAAAGTCGAAAACGCGTAAGGTAAACCGTTACTTTTGTAACGGATTTAATATCGAAAAGTATTTTTTGGGTACGAAAAGAAAATATTTATTACTGATGATTAGGTCGTCCGCCTAAGTGGAGGCACGTCGGTTCTGGGGTGTATTTATATGGCCAAATTAATCTGGGAGACTCCCTGGATAAATATAAATGTATGATTCTCAAATTTAACAAGATCCCACTTCAATACCTAACTTTCTCTGATCACATATGTAAATAAATTTTTCTAAAAACAGGAACGCTAAAATGGACTTGGCTTGGCCCATTTTTTAACCAAACAATTGTTAAATACATGTAAAACCTAAGCAAGCTTAATAGTTGACATTCGCCAGGCTAAAAGAATCCCATCTAGGGCCAATTTTGACACACGCGACATTTTCCAGATTGCAGATTTTTTGGAAAGTAGATTCATTGCTGCGACGTTTCTATGTGTTCCCGTATGATACATTTGATTTGTATGGGATAAATTTCAGCAACATGGGGAAATGAATTAGCAACATTGCTGTGCAACTTTGGCACGGAATGAGCAACAATCTGCATACCTTGGGAAAATGGATTTCATGGGCCTTGAGATATTGTTTGTAATTTCAGGCTCCAATTAATGAAGAAACTAGTGAGTCTCTGTTCTAAAGATTTTAACAAAGTTGTGCAGCACACGGGTACCAATAATAGAATCAGAACCGGGATAAATGTATTTATAAAACACAAACATATGCATTAAGAGGTAAAAAACATGTCAATATAGTTTAAAATCATAAATAATGTTTCAATGGAGCTTGGAACAAAACATTTAACATCAATTAAAAGAAATAAGGTATACAAAGGCCATACGCATAGAAGAAACTGGGTTAACCAGCTACACTGACGTCACATTTAGTCAACATTTATGTTTTACGCTTTGGCCGTTTTTGTTAGAACCCTATTATCTAAACAATCCCATTAAAATAGTTCTAAGAGCTAGCCAATCCTAAACAAAATTTATTGAGGAGTTGGATAAAATAATTTTTTTAGGGCTGAGAGGGCCAACTATCTAGTAATATTAAACTGAATATCAAAATTGACGAATTTCATATCACAAAATATCATGATATGGCAGCCCGCAGCATCTGCGAATTGCACGAGTCTGGCAACGCCACAAAACGCCCTCACATTCGTTTTATACTGTTTTTGTTTGAACCTTAATATGTAAATAATGCAATAAAAACGACTTTTGAAAAAGGACTTCTGCCAATCTTGTAGAAAATTTATGTTCCTATCGGATAAAATTGTTTGTTTAGGGCTGAGAGTCCCAGCTAGCTAGTAATATGAAACGGAATATCAAAATCAAGGAATATCAACATTGAATGTATTGAAAAAACAATCGATACTATCGTGATAGTATCGGGCTCAAATAATTATTAAAAACCATTGAAACCTTTTAGGAACTTGTCAATTGTAAAAATTAAATGCCACCTGCCGATTTGTTTACAATCCAAACATATCAAAAGCCCAACGTCTGTAGCTCGATACTATACTATCATGATAGTCGCAAAACCGTCGATTTTAGAGACTAGAAGTAAAATATCGATACTATCGATAGTGCCCTCTATTCTAAGGGCATATATTCTTCTGCGTATATTTCATAGTTGCAGCTTGCAACAATTCGTCAATAATTTGAAATAATCTATTTGACTTCAAACGCATCAAAAAGAACGCATCATGGGAAAGAAAAACAGTGAGATTAATACAAAATTGTTTTCTTTAAGTAACTAATATGGTCATTGCATTCCATTGCAATTATAGAATATAAGGAGTCTGCGAAGCCAGAGGCTGCTCCACAGCAACCACAACAACCACAACAACAAGGTATGTGAAATGCACTACAAAGACACGTCAACTTATGAAAAAATCTAGCATCTTCTGTACATGTTGTATGTATGTACATATATGCATAACTTTCGTTTTTGTCGATAAGCTTTTTAAATACATATATAAATACAAACATAAAAATTAGCAGCGTTATTAGATCGTTTGCCGTATCGGGGGAATCACAAAATTCGCAGAGCCTCTGATGAAATCATACATATGCAGGAAATATGGATCGCCATTTTTTTTTTGGTGTTTTTATTAAAATTTTTTTTGTTTTTTTCACTAAAATAAAAATAAAAATCAGCAGATGCTGGTACGCCGGGTGCCCAGAACAGACCAACACAAACCACTGGAGTCACGTCCACTCCCACTCCATCCACAAGCTCCGCCGCTTCTGGCTCTCAACAACAGCAGGGAGGATGGCAAAAACAGGACGGAAACCAGCAGCGTCCTCAGTCCGGACAAGGTTGGGGCGGTCAACAGAGGGGATCGCAACAGCAACCAGGCGGACAACAGAGAGGACACCAACAAGCACAAGGGCAATCTCGTGGTCCGGCACAACAATCGCAATCCCAATACCAATCCCAAGGTCAGTACCAAAGGGGATCGCAACAGCAACCAGGCGGACAACAAAGAGGACCCCAACAAGCACAAGGGCAATACCGTGGTCCGCCACAACAATCCCAATACCAATCCCAAGGTCAGTACCAAAGGG
The DNA here is from genome assembly GCA_018150905.1 of Drosophila ambigua. NCBI lineage: Eukaryota > Metazoa > Arthropoda > Insecta > Diptera > Drosophilidae > Drosophila > Drosophila ambigua. The sequence goes on from JAECWS010000105.1 coordinate 172,308, forward strand.
GATCGCAACAGCAACCAGGCGGACAACAGAGAGGACACCAACAAGCACAAGAGCAATACCGTGGTCCGCCACAACAACAGGGACATGGACAGTTCCAAAGAGCCCAAGGAGTCGCGTCTCTGCCACCTCTTCCAGCAGGCACCATGAAGCGTGGAACGTTGGGGAAACCAGGTCAAGTATCTGTCAATTATCTCGACGTTAACTTGGATAAAATGCCAGCGGTGGCCTACCACTACGATGTGAAGATCACGCCAGAGCGCCCTAAGAAGTTCTATCGTCACGCTTTTGAGCAGTATAGAATTGAGCATTTGGGCGGTGCTATTGCTGCATATGATGGACGTGCATCGTGCTACTCAGTTGTGAAACTAGAATGCAGCTCCCAGGGCCATGAAGTAAAAGTAAGTGTCGTCGTATATTTCGCTGAGTTCGATTTCCTTTGAATGAAACCTTGCTTTCTTGTCGTCCAGGTAACAGATCGCCATGGGCGTACATTGAAATACACTCTAGAAATAAAGGAAACAGAGGACTCTGAAGTTGATTTGAACTCACTGAGAAGGTAAATGAACCGTGATATTGAACAGAATGTATCGGCAGAGAATCGGCAATTCTAACTTTCCATTTTTACAGCTACATGAAGGATAAGATTTATGACAAGCCCATGCGGGCCTTGCAGTGTCTGGAGGTTGTGTTGGCGGCCCCCTGTCATAACAGTGCCATACGCGCCGGGCGCTCATTCTTCAAAAGGTCTGATCCCGAAAATACTTATGATCTTGGCGACGGCTATGAAGCTCTGGTTGGACTCTATCAAACTTTCGTGCTTGGCGATCGCCCGTTTGTCAATGTTGATATATCCCACAAGTCCTTTCCGATGGCCATGTCAATTATTGACTATATAGAGCGGTATCAGCGGCAGAGAATTGATAAGAGCACAAATCTTGACTACAAGCGTTATGATATCGAATCATTCCTAAAGGGAATTAATATAATTTACGAGCCGCCTGCCTGTTTTGGCAGCGCTCCTCGTGTCTTCAAAGTCAATGGGCTTTCCAAGGGTTCAGCAAGCTCTCAGATATTTGATCTGGATGGGAAAAAAACGACCGTTGCAGAGTACTACAAATCTCGGGAATATAATTTAAAGTTTCCAAACCTTCTATGCTTGCATGTTGGTCCGCCGTTGAAATACATTTATTTGCCTATCGAACTATGTCGCATTGAGGATGGTCAGCCCCTGAATGTGAGTTCAACAGCTCTTACGTAGCGACTTCCGTTCGTTCCAAATAATTTCCTCCTTTTATTTGTTTATATCATATTGCAGCGCAAGGATTCTGCATCTCAGGTGGCGGCCATGATTAGGTATGCTGCCACATCCACCAACGAGAGGAAGGCCAAGATCATCCACTTGCTTGAATATTTCAAGCACAATTTAGATCCGACCATCAGTCGCTTTGGTATTCGCCTGAACAACGACTTCATTGTGGTTCATACACGTACCCTCAATGCACCTCAGGTGGAGTACAAAAACAACAATTTGGCTTCAGTGAGGAACGGTTCGTGGCGCATGGATCGCATGCAATTCCTTGATCCCAAGCCGAAGCCACACAAATGGGCCATACTTTACGGTAAGATGCAGTACAATCAGGTGGCCGATTTTCAAGAAATCGTAAGTTGTGCATAGCTGGAAGCAGAATTACAGACAAATCCTAACTAATTTTCTTCCCAGGTTATTCGTCAGAGTCGCATCGTCAATGTTTGCCTTGATGCAAAGGCCGAAATTCGGATGTACAAGGATGAACGTGGCCTAGATGCTCATTTCCAGGATTTCAAACGAAATCAATACGATTTGGTGTTCGTTATTATACCGAATTTCGGGGACTTCTATGATACCGTGAAGCAAAAGGCTGAGCTGCAGTATGGCATTCTCACACAATGCATCAAGCAGATCACAGTCGAACGTAAATTGAACCCGCAGTGTATTGGCAACGTTCTACTTAAGGTCAATTCAAAGCTGAACGGCGTCAATCACAAGCTAAAGGACGATCCTCGCACTGTGATAAAGAATGCTATGTTTTTGGGCGCCGATGTGACTCATCCATCGCCCGATCAGCGAGAAATCCCCAGTGTTGTGGGAGTGGCCGCCTCCCATGATCCATTTGGGGCTTCATATAATATGCAATATCGCTTACAACGCTCTGCCCTGGAGGAGATCGAGGACATGGAGTCAATAACCCTTGAGCACTTGCGTGTTTATCATCAGTTCCGGAAATGTTATCCCGAGCACATTGTCTATTATCGTGATGGTGTCAGCGATGGTCAGTTCCCCAAGATCAAAAATGAAGAGCTGAGGGGTATTTCTGCGGCCTGCTGCAAGGTAATTTTGAGCTGTTTAAGTGAGAAACCCATTTTCTATCGCTTTCGGGCTTCCGCCTCCTTTCAGATGCACATTAAGCCCAAGATTTGCTGCGTCATTGTGGTTAAACGGCATCATACGCGCTTCTTTCCAAACGGAGGTCCTTCGCAATATAACAAGTTTAACAATGTTGATCCGGGAACAGTCGTCGATCGAACCATTGTCCATCCCAATGAGATGCAGTTCTTCATGGTCAGCCATCAGTCCATTCAGGGGACGGCCAAGCCGACGCGTTACAATGTAATTGAGAATACTGGCAACTTAGATATTGATCTACTGCAGCAATTGACATACAATCTTTGTCACATGTTTCCACGCTGCAACCGCGCAGTGTCTTATCCGGCTCCGGCATATTTGGCTCATTTGGCTGCGGCACGTGGCCGTGTCTATCTAACTGGGTGCGGTATTAATGTTGTTAAATATATACGTTCTGAGATTATATATATCTTGACTGCTTTTCTTACAGCGCCACCAAGTTCCGTTCTCCCCAGGAGGAATACGCAAAGCGCTTGATTGTTCCAGAATTCATGAAGAGAAATCCCATGTACTTCGTTTAGACAGAAAAGTAAACACAGTTACTCTTTTGCCAATAAGAACTAAATTCAAATATTATTCTTTATCAATTTTATATTTTATCACATTTCTTCAACCATAATCGTATATTTCATATGTTGAGGGGCATACTCTACTGCATTCATTAGTAGCATCAAAGTGAAGTGACGTCTTTAGTGGCTACAACAGAATAGGGAAATTCTTTTAAAGACATATTATTGTAGCTACCAATGGAAGCAGTTTAGAGGAGCCCTTATATTGGGCATATTACACAATTTTAAATAATAATAAAATTAATCAACTGTCTAGGCTGACACGTAAAGATTTCTTAGTTTAAAGTTTGTTTGTCGCGTTACATGGCGTCGAAATGGAATCTATGAGACTCTTGCAAGCGCTCCTGTTTATCCTCACGCTTTTCTTTGATGTACAGCACCAATATGATAAGGATAATGACCAGGCAAGTGCCTCCAAGGGCCACCACACTCATCAGAATCAATTTACTGGGGGTCACAAACAGCTGAGCCTTCCAGTGTGATGGCTCATCCAATGGCTTGGGCACCACAATGATCTGTGAGTTCGGAATAAGCTGTGTCCAATTGCGCCATTTGCTCCCCAGGCCTACGGCCAGCTGATCTACAAAGTTGGGTGTTCGCCCCAGGCCAAAGCAGGTGTACGGCAGTTGGAGGGCAAAATAGGATGCCTGAGGCAACTGCACACTGCTACCACACTGCTGATCGCCATCTTGAGTGGTTGTGCTGTAGGTGATGCGCGGTCCAGGGAGATTGGTTCCGTATGTACGCTTCTTCCTTCCCAGAGGAGTGCGACGCTCTGAATTTTGTTTGTTATCCAGTCCTGTCAGAACAATAACCTTAACAAAGTTGGCATCGTAGTCAAGTGTGTTGCGGAATGCAAGGGGACGGTAGCTGCCGTTCCGATTCTTCTGGATGAGAATCACATCGAGCACTCCGTCCTGATAGAAATCATAGAAGGCTCCAGCCACTGTGTTGTTTCCCATGGGGGACAGGGCGTTCCAGCGCACCTCAAATGTCCGCTTCGACGACTTCTCGCATGTGGTGCAGGGAACATTTTCCAGTAGGAAAGTTTGCATCACCGGCTTAGCTACGTTTAACGGCTGCAAGGTGAGGAGAAGATCAGGATAGCCATCCAAATTAAAGTCCCCACTTCTAGCCGTAATGGTCCTCAAGTAAACATCACCCGGAACGGGCGGCACCAACGCCCACGTGATGCCCTGAGGATCCCTAAAGTTAACATGAAGATTCCGAAAGTCATTACCGTCGTGGACCATTATTGAGGAGTTGCGGCAGTTTGCAAGAATACAAAACGGAATCACAATGTTTTGCACACCCTTCAGCTCAAAGTCCATGAAGACGGCCTGGCCAATATGGTAGTCACTGCCGCCAATCGGTTGGAACTTAATGGAGTATTGGTAGCTAAAGTTCTCCTGCATATCGCGTTCGTTGACTCCGTACCAGATCTCATAGGAGTCCTGTGTTTGCAGAAATAAATCGGCCAGGAAGTCCTCATTCAAATCTAAATAGGCATTAGCATTTGGTATGCTGAGACTATTTCCGCCACTTCCAGTTGGCACGGCCTGATGGACCACCTGGGGCTGCTCTCGGCTACTGTTAAATATCCAGAAAGTGCGCTCACCATAGCTGTCGAGGCCATATAAGTCGAGGATCATGTCCCGGTTAAAATCAAGAGCCATCACTTCACCAATACTTTTAAAGAGCGGCTTCTTGGAGCAGATTATCTCTGTCGTGTTGCCCCAATTGATGTACACGTCATAACTTTCCTTGTCGTCGTTCTTGAGATTCACCAGCACATCCATCAGCGCATCACCATCAAAGTCGCCCGGGACAACACTGACAATCGTCTTGTCAGCGTAGGTACAGAACGGCCCAAGGATGAGCAAGGGTTCCGTGTCGTGACCTACGCCATGGAAAAGTTTTAGGAATATTGGAAGGATTTTACAAATTAATGTAAATACCATAGAGTATCTGCAGCGTTTTCTTGTCATCACGGATGACAAATATGTCCGTCAGCTCGTCTGAGTTGAAATCTCCAAAGGCTGCGACAATGCCCTCTTTGATATTCCCGAAGACCTTGTCCGTGATATCGCTGCCATGAGCAATGCAGCCCAGGCTGAACAGAAACCCAAGCAGAAGGGCCCTAGACTCGAACATTTTAAGGACCTCCTTCTCTGTTTCTTTCTTTTGTTATTGTAAAATCAATATTGAGGAGCCAGATGTGTGAGTCAACACTATTATACAACACTATTTCTCTATCGATAGTTCATAAAACATATCGGTGTCCCTATAACAACAGATATAATTTCTGGATATTTGGACTTCAAAACTGAGTTTGGAAACTGGAAAATCGTTTACGCATTTCACGTGAAACATATCGTGGTAATATTTTCTTATTTTTCTTACGGTTGAAGAAGCTCTGTTCGTCAACCTCTTGTCCAATGCACCAATGTAGAAAACGTGTAGAAATATCATCTATGTGTAAAGAATGAATTTCGATTAATATTAAAGTCATTTTCCAACACCAAATACAGTCGAAATTATTATCAAACCTTTTTTGATTAAACCCTATTATATGAATAATAAAATCAAAATGAGTACCTAAAATTATCAAATCTTTTAGGAAATTCATTAATCTATCGGATAAAATTCTGTGTTAAGTGCTGAGGGCTCCAGCTAGCCTGTAATCCAAAGCCGAATATCAAAATCGAGGAATATCAACGCGATCATGGATGGCAGCGCTGCCGGCGTCGCTGCTGTTAGACAGCATTTACTTAATGGACAGCGGACAGCGCCCCCCCGCAACAGTCAGAGTTAGTTGAATAAACAAATAATATAAGAATTATTTAGACAGCAATGGTGAGCAGCAATTGAATTATTTTGAAAGTGTAATGAAAATGCCTTGGCGATGCATGTGCCAGAGTAGCGAAAGTGGTGGCCTTGTATTTGCGACGCTTCTTCGTTCCCTTAGTAGGCAGCGCCAGCTTACGCACTTTTGTTTTTGTATTTATGCAATTCGCCTGGGCATCGTCATTGTCCCTCTATCTATTATAACAAATATTTATTTATAAATATTTAATTGATTCGTTTATCCGCAGAACAAACTCAAGTCGAGCCAACACCGCGAGAAGGTGAAGAAGTTTATTTCGCTGACACAGACAGGGGAACAGACGGCAATATTTTGTCTGCAACAGAATGACTGGAAAATGGATCTGGCCAGTGACAACTATTTTCAAAATCCCGAGTATTATTACCGCGAGCTTGATCGGAAGCGCATCGAGCAGTTATTTATGCGATACCGCGATCCGAGTGATCCACTAAAAATCAGTTCGCAGGGTGTGATTCGATTCCTAGAAGATCTAGACCTGAAACCCGACTCAAAGCTCGTCCTGATTATTGCGTGGAAATTTCACGCCGAGGTACAGTGCGAATTCTCACGGGATGAATTTACAAATGGCATGTGTGATCTGGGCATCGATAGCATTGAGAAACTCAAGTCGAAGCTGCCATTGCTGGAGCTGGAACTGAATGATGCTGTTAAATTCAAGGATTTTTATCACTTCACCTTCAACTATGCCAAGGATCCGGGACAGAAGAGCATCGATCTGGATATGGCAATTGCATACTGGTGCATAGTTCTGAGCGGGCGCTTCAAGTTCTTGGACATTTGGTGCAAGTTCCTCGAGGAGAAACACAAGCGAGCCATATCGCGAGACACCTGGAATTTGCTCCTCGATTTTGCCACCAACATCGACGATCGGATGAGTAATTACGACTCGGAAGGAGCTTGGCCTGTACTTATAGACGATTTCGTTGAATGGTGCCAGGAAAACAATCATCTGAAGGAAGAGACATCGTCAGGGTGCCAGCAGCAGACGTCCCAAAGGAACATATCTAGCGCATACCCGACCTCGCATAGTACAAACATGAATTATGGCTAACGATTTGTTAGAGCTGCTATATTCTCATTAATAATAGATTTGCTTTTACTCTGATTATTCTAAATAATGAAGATATTAAGCAAGGCGGGTACATTTACATTTTCTCTAAAAAAAAAGCGTAAAAATAAACAAAAATAGCAAATGTATTCGATGTATCGATTAAAGGCGTATCGATGGTGCCTGCTGCTGCTGCCTTACCATCCCTATGAGTGTGACCGTTCGGCTGATTATTGTTACAACGATTTTTCGCTTTGCTGTTGAAAATATTAATATTCATTCTAGGGCCTGCGTGGCCCACGAATGCGGGTGTGTTAGACAGCGACAATATCGTGTAGAAAATGTAAAGTCATAAACTTAGTGTCTAAAATCTTCAAGTGTTCAAATGGCGAGGAGACATTGATTCTTGGTTCCCTCCCCTGCTCCTAACCACCGTAATTGGTGTGTCTTCGTGTGGGTGGTCATAAAGGAAAGGAAGGAAGGAGTAGTGGTATTTTCCTTCAAAAACTTTTTATTCACAATTCCCTTGCCTTTGGATAGTGGTGATTGGGCTTTGTATAATCAAATTTAAGCAAATAGTCAGCACGAATGCGAACCCAATTATCATGTGAATAACTCGCTCGTCTCGCCTCAAGTGGGCGAAATTTAAACAAATATATCCACACGTACACACCCAAGAGAGCACGAACAGACATGTGTGTATATGTGAATATATGGTGTGTAAATAAATGCCACTAAACAAACCAAAATTCAACAAAAACAATCTTGGGCGCTGATAACCGCAGAAATCGGACTACGACAACGCGGCGACGTTGCCGTCTGTGCAGACCTCGGACCATCACAAGATCGGTTCTTTTAGCATAGGGATCCTGCCGTAGTGCCCTGACATCCAGAATATTTAGACCACGCATCTTCTCATGTGACAATCGTAAAGGGACGGGACGGCACATTCTTTGTCTATTTACATAAGCGCACACACATATTTGTATGTTCATAATTGTACACATCCATTTCCGATTCGACTATAGCCAGATATTAGCTCTGCGTAAGGATTGTCAGTGCCTTTGTTGGGATTGGCGGAGGAACTGGAACTTGAAAAAGCTTTGCCAGTCGAATGCTAATTAATTAATTTACATTACAGCAGCCGACGACATGCCAGACAACAGCAACAGCAAATACACCACCAACAGGAAAAACAAAAGGCAAGACCGCTAAGATCAAAAGGTAGAAATCAAGATCATGAGTCGCCAGGACACATCTTCGTCGTTGTCAGGAGTGGGACCCCGTTCAGCGGAGGAAGCTGCCGGCACAACAACAAAAACATCATCGCCAGCAGCCGTAGCCACCGGCAGTAAAATATCCACCTCAACGCCACAGAAGGGTGACGAGCAAGAGAAAGAGTTCATCAATCAGAGTGTGGCCAGCGAAATAGATGCAAGCGGCACCCTGGCTATAACTATGTCCGTTGATAGCAGCGGCTCAACGGCCTCCACCATGAGTGGCAGTCCTGTAGCCAAGCGTCAACTGAGCACAGCTAATCTGTCCCGAATACGTCCCCAGTCAAGTTACTCGGCCCGGGTTCTCATCTTTGACGATTCAGATCAAGAGGCTGCTGCCGCAGCAGCTGCCCTAGCAGCCGCCTCGTCTTCCTGCAATAGCAGCGTGAAGTCGTGCAGCGGCCTGGAGATGCTTCCCACATCGCCAGCAAAGCTGTCGATTGAAAACGATAGCACCAATAACTCCTCGATAATGAGAAACCTGAACCTAACCAAGAGCTCGTCCGGGGGGCTTTCGGGCAGTTCCAGCTCATTGCACTCACGTGGCTACACGTCTCTGCTCCGCAAGATTTCCTATCAGCAGCACACCAACTCCTTGCGCGCCGTCAGCAGCGGTAAGAGATAACTGATGCCCACTCACTTCAACGAGTAATTTTTATAGAGATTAATTACAATATCGTTCTGCTCATTTTACAGAAGCATCCAACTTGCTACGCATGCGGCACTCCTCGCTTGGAAAGTCAGCTCCCTGTCTCACTGGCAACTATTTCCGTCATGAGCTGGCTGGTCCGCCTATGGCTCAGACCAAAAGCCATTCAGCAGTTCCCTCGCCTGGCCAGAACATCTCGCGGTCGGGTAGCTGTGCGTTGATTGGTCTATCCAAGCATCATCACCATAATCTCCATGGTGTGGTGATGCGTGGGTCGGCTGTTGGCGGGACGGGCTCGGGCTCCACTGGTGTCTCCTCCTCCAGTGGTGTCGCTCATCACCGTCTCAGCCTGGTCACGAATTCTTCTGCTTTAGCCTCGACAAGCGGTTCGCGTGCGCATTCTCCGTACTCGGCCAGTCCTGTAGACAGTCCGCGCCTCAATTCGCCCATGCCATTTGCATTTGCTCCGATCAAGCGGATCGCCTCGTGCCGTGGAGTGGTGGACGGACGTCGCTGGTCTGTGGCATCATTGCCCTCCTCCGGCTACGGCACCACCCCAGGCAGCTCCAATTTATCGGTAAAGTTGATAAGAAGAAAAGAAAAATATCTATACGAATTTAGAAATGATCATACGTTTTGTTGCAGTCTCAGTGCTCCAGTCAGGAGGCACTTAACCAATTGTCGCACAACATTCCTCCGTGTGTCCAGGATGCTGATGCTGCCGCTGTTGCCGCCGGTGCCTGCTGTGCCGAGCATCTTAAGCAGCACTGTCCCAGGCATTGTGTTTTGTTGCTGGCCGCTGCCCAGAAACAGCCACAGCAGCAACAGCTGCACAAGCAGAAGCTTACAATTGCAGGTTGTAGTAATTGTTGCGCTGATTTAAGCCTTGCCTGTAGCGGAAAGGGTCAAGATAATAGCAACAGATCAGCCTCGAATGCCACGCCAGGCTCAAGCGGCGTCGCCCCCGGACGATTGTCTCCCCATTTTCGTCCACGCTCCCGATCGTTATCCAGTCCCTCGCGCTCGCCCATTGTGGACAATGAGATTGCGGTGATGAATACTTTGTACAAGGAGCGGTTTCCCAAGGCTACCCAGCAGATGGAGGAGCGTCTGAAGCACTTTATCCATGAGAATAAAAGCGCTGCTTGTAGCAGCTTTCGGGACTCCCAGCCCATAGTGCGGTTTGTGCATCATCAGGTGCTAGAAATGGCCCGCGATTGCCTGCATAAATCTGAGGCGAAGCTGATTACCTCGCAATATTTCTACGAGCTGAGTGAGAATCTGGAGCGATTGCTGGTTGAGACCAAGGAGAAGTCCCCGGAAGCAGCCGCCGAGCTGAGTGGCGTGATCAAAAAACTATTACTGATCATCTCGCGCCCGGCACGCCTGCTCGAGTGCCTGGAGTTCGATCCCCAAGAGTTCTACGAACTACTGGAGGCGGCCGAGGGTCATGCCAAGGCCATGCCCGTCATTAAGGCAGATATACCACAGTATATCATACACAAATTGGGCCTGAATCGGGATCCCATTGCCGAGCTGCAGCAGGAATTGCGGGAAACACAGCAGATGTGCTCGGAGCAGGTCACAGTGGATGCGGACCCGCTGCAGCAGGGCGGTTCTCTGCTACTCAACTCACCTCTCACCAGTGCCGCCAAGCAGTTGAGCAGCCTGGCCCTCGATGCCGTGCCTCTGGATTATCCCGTCCATCCCAGTGGAACTAGTACGCCACAGCAGCCGCCTCAAACGCCAGTGGCTGCGTGTGACGGACAGCCTGCTCCCAGCTTCGCCTTAGCGGTTAGTCAGCTGAACGAGGCGGAAGAATGTACGGGATCAGGGTCAAGCACTGGTACAGAAACCTCGCAGCTCCAGACATCTGCTGCAGGTCTACCACAGCCGTTACCACACGAAAACGACTTTGAAATTGCCAAGCTGATCTCGAATGGTGCTTATGGAGCCGTCTATTTAGTGAAGCACAAGACGACCCGTCAACGCTTCGCAATGAAAAAAATCAACAAGAATAATCTCATTTTGCGCAACCAGGTGGAGCAGGTGTTTGCCGAGCGGGACATTCTGTCGTTTGCCGACAACCCCTTTGTGGTCAGCATGTATTGCTCGTTTGAAACGAAAAAACACCTCTGCCTGGTCATGGAGTATGTGGAGGGCGGGGACTGCGGAACCCTTCTGAAGAACATTGGACCGCTGCCGGCAGATATGGCTCGGTTCTATTTCGCCGAAACAGTATTAGCCGTGGAGTATCTACACAGCTATGGCATTGTCCATCGTGACCTAAAGCCGGACAACTTGCTGATCACAGCCCTGGGCCACATAAAGCTGACCGATTTCGGCCTCTCCAAGATGGGCCTCATGTCGCTGGCAACCAATTTGTACGAGGGCTACATTGACTCGGAGACTCGACAGTTTTCCGATAAGCAGGTAAGCAGGGTTGAGGCTGGCACACAACTATCCCGGATGGCCTTACATTTCCTTAGCTTACGTGTCCTAATAATGTTTCGCTAATATTTTTCATTCATCCCCTATGTTCTATACCCATCCCGCTCTCTGTTTCAGGTGTACGGTACACCCGAGTACATTGCCCCAGAAGTTATCTTGAGGCAGGGCTATGGCAAGCCCGTCGACTGGTGGTCTATGGGAATCATCCTCTATGAGTTTCTCATCGGCTGTGTGCCCTTCTTTGGCGAGACGGCCGAGGAACTGTTTGCCCATACAGTCAACGATGACATAGAGTGGCCGGACAGCGCGGACTGGCCGGTGCAGTCGGAGGCGAAGGACATTATAACGCAATTGCTGCAACAGAACCCGCGCGACCGATTAGGAACCCAAACGGGTGCCATGGAGATGAAAGAGCATGTGTATTTCCTGGGAATGGACTGGAATTCGTTGCTGCGCCAAAAAGCTGAGTTTGTTCCTCAGCTTTCGCATGATGATGATACCAGCTATTTTGATAGTATATTTCACTAATAATTGACCGCTTAACTGATCGAATGGCTAAGGATAATCTTTCTCTTCAAATAGCTCGCATGGATCGCTATAATCATGATCTGGCTGGAGAGGATACGGACGACACGGACGATACTCCCGTCTTCGGCAGCTTCAATTCGTATACGCCGCAATATAGAAAACAGCACTACAGCTGGTCCCGCCATGCAACATCCACATCAACTGCAACTGATGAGGCAAAGACCACACCACCCAATTTGACATGCCTGCCATCACGTGCCGAGGCAATGCCAATGCCAGCGGCAGAGGCCAGCCCCTCAACAGGCGCCTTGCCTAAACTGAGAACGGGAACAGGAGCAGGAGTAGCATCCAACGAAGGAGCTGTTAACAAGTTCTTGAATACGCCACAGCTGCGTAAACTGGATGTGAGCTTTCTAGGGAGAAATATCCAAAAAGTTATTCCAACAATTCAATTTATTTTTTTTTGGTACAGCTCTCTTCCTGCTGCCTGAAAGTGCCGTCCACCCCAGATGCGGATTATTTGCCCGAATTGTTGCACAACGTCACCATTGGCAACGATGCTGAGCTACGGATGCTCAAGCACTATCTGCAGCAACCGACACCGACAGCCACGCAACGGCTGCACCAACGACACAGCATGCCACCAAACACAAACACTACCATCATTAGTACGCCGGCCACTCCTCCGCCGGCTACTCAGGTAGCAGGAGCCACAGCCACAGCACCAGCGGTGAGCAGCTTTTCCCGCAGCACCCCGGAGAGCTCGCAGACGGACAGCGACGACTTCTCGCCGCAGATAAATCGCAAGCGGAAAGGAGTCTGTGCACGAGATATTCTGCCGCGCTTCTCCATTTCGATTGAGGATGAGACAATTTCCGCGGGCAGCTCGTCGAATGAGAACATGATTTTGCCAAGAGAGCAATCGCCGCTGGCCTTGCAGCACCAGCCCAAGTCGATGGACGGCACCAGCAGTGGTAGCATGAAACACCATCGCTCGAGATCGATTGTTAAGTCCGCCTCAGCCTTGGGTCTCTCTCTAATGACGTCTCTGGACAATAGTCAATTGGCAGCACAGCTGTGTGGAATTCAGTCTCCAGGTGGAGGAGGCAACGGCTCCAGCACAGCAAGCTCCAGAGATACATCCCCGTGTCGAGAGCTGTCGCCGCTAGTGACCAATTTGAAGCCTCCGATCATTATACGACGCGGGCCTCGAGGTTTTGGCTTCACTGTCCACACAATACGGGTCTATTATGGCGACACGGACTTTTATACGATGCATCATCTCGTCATGGCCGTAGACGAGGGCAGTCCGGCCTTTGAGGCTGGACTACGGCCGGCAGATCTCATCACCCATGTAAATGGCGAGGCCGTCCAGGGCCTGTTTCACACGCAGGTGCTGCAACTGCTCCTTAGCGGAGGCGAGCACGTCACCTTGAGGGCCACACCGCTGGAGCACACCAGCATACAGAGCGGCGGCCGCAAGCGCGATCTAATGCAGAGCAAGCTGGCCAAGAAGGGCTTGAATCGGCAGAAGAAGCAAACCAAACGAGAGCACGATAAAAAACGAAAAACCTCGCTGTTCCGCCGGATAAGCAGCAAGCGTGCGAACGCAGAGATGCAGCAGGTTAGTCATGTGAGTCATCATCAAGAGACACATCAAGTATACGCTAATCCTATGTTTCTCCCTTGTTCTGACAGTTTTCAGCTGGCACCAGCTCACCCACCACTTCATCGGCCAGGAACCTGTCGCCACTAGACTCTTCGTATCACAGCAGCAGCTGCTGCCAGTCGGCAGCAAACTCCTCATCACAATCCACTTCACCATCATCATCGTCGCCCAACACGCCCACAGCCACCAGTGGCAATGGAGGCGCATGCAGTGCTAATGGTGGATCTGTCCCTGCACCAGCTATTCCATCAGCTCTCTGCGTGCAATTGCCCTTGGCCACACCTCCTGCGCAGGTGGTGCTGCTCCCACATGTGGGTGCTGCTGTTGGCAGTAGCCCCACCTCTGTGGGAAATGTTCCAGGTGAGTGTGATTCCGCCAAGGAAAAGTATAAACAAAAAAATATGTGAAATTTGTTTGTTTTCTAGTTTCTCCCACCGGCGTCGTTCCACAGCTGTATCAACGTCCATCTACTCTACATGGTCTTAAGCACAAGCTTCATGCCGCCACCGCTGTGATTGCAGGTGGAAGCAGCACCAGCAATCCTTCCGGTGGATTGAAGAGCTTGCACTCCTCGAACAACAATTCGCTGCCAAATCGTAGAAAGTCTGTGGGTCACATTCCGCTCTCGCCATTGGCGCGCACACCATCACCCTCGCCTTTGCCGTCGTCGCCTACGCGGTCCCCGTCTCCGCTGGCCTTTCCATTGGTCGGTCATCAGCCGGGGGCCTCCAATACCACGCAATCGTACAGTCCTGGGAGCACGTTGCCTACCTTGCAGACGGCGACGAATTCCAACACCAAGAAGGGGGGTTTTGCTAGGACCAAGTCGGCTGAACCGAGCTCTCCTTTGTTACGTCGCGCCTTGTCGCCAGATCGACTGCACCCCCGCAGTGCCGAAACAAAGATTTCGCCTCTCTGCTGCTCGCCACCGATCAAACAACCAACTCATCAGCGGGTGGTGACTACCACTTGGAGATCAACATCAACACCCACTGGGGCCAATGGTGCTTCAACTGGCGGAGGAGTAGTCGGAACAGGAGGCAACGGAACAACGCCACAACAGCTGGTTCCCTCAACTGAGGAATCACAACGACAGTCTGGGGCAGGGACTGTCCCGACAGTGGCAGGTGCGGATCTAAGCTCATCCGCTGTCGTTACGTTGGCCAGCTGCGAGCTGCTGCCCCGAATTGCCGAAGAGAAGGATTCACCCACCAGCACCCAGGACATCAGCAGTGTGTCCGAGGGATTTATGCCCGCCATAGAAGAGTATACCGAGGGGGAGTCATCGTCGCCCACACAGACCCTGGAGAAGCCGGAAAAGATAAAGGGCAACAAGCAGGAGCGGGAGACTGTAGGAAAGGCCAAGAAGGTCGAGTTGGGTAAGAGCTTGATGAACTTTCAATGATGAGTATCAAATAGCATCAACTCTGTTTCCGTTTTAGTTAAATCTGCACCAGATTCCGCTAAAACCAAACCTCTGAGTAGTGGCTGCAAAACTTCGATTACAACGACAAAGCCGGCCAGCCAAAGTGTGACCATATCAACAGCAGCACGCAAGGATCCAACGGCTGGCACAGCAAACGAAGCTCCCACATCTACAGCCACTTCCGCGGCCAAGCAAAAAAAGTAGCGCCAGAGAAACGGTGGGTGTGGACTCGGATGCTTATGCTTTAAATGAAGTGTTTAAATGTGTGTTATAATTTTATAATTGTCAGTCCAACTAGTGAGTGGAACGCAGCAGAGGCAGAGAGGAAGCAACATCCGTATGAATTCAATATATGTATAACGAAGGATTGCGTTTTAACATTAAGCCTTTTTTTTCGCAAAACACATTTTTAGCAATGAAATTAATTAGAAAATTTGGAAAACTTGTAGTGTGTAGTACTATGTTGTTGCGTAACCGACAGATGGAGTTGGAATAAGGAAAGCAAATCTGCTTTAAAATTGCAGTTAAGCAAATCAAAGAGGCACCCCGCAATTATGTATTGTAAATAGATGTTTAACATTGATAGATCGAACCATATTTGGATGATAAAGAAGGAAAACAGTCAGTTTGAGCAAAGTGCATGTAGTGAGGTCTGCTTACGCGTTCAGATTTATAAAACTTTTGCGAATCTATACACTATGCCTAATTCAATATAAATAAATGTTATATGTGTGTAATAAAAAAACCAAAAACCAAAACTACGTTTTTCTCAACTATTAACATTTTTTTTTAATTAATTGTTCTTTTACCAATGTTTACCTAGAAATGAAGCTTATTTTTTTAAATAATGGAGAACGTTTAATGGTCGGACTAGTGAAGCAAACCACAGTCGCATGGACGCGACGCTTAGCGTGACATTCCAGCTAGAGATCTATTTAACCATGAACTCGTGGGCCAACAAGTAAGCGAGAGGGTTGAATTTAATCAACAATTAATTAAGAAGGAAGAGATTAATGACATTAATGACCGTGATGCACATTAACAACAGAAGAAAATGGTTTCTATGAGCAAGTCGGATAAAAAAAAGCTGACAGAGTTTTCGAATAACAATAAACCTATGAAGGATCTTTGCTATGTACGATGTGTCCTCTATGTTCCGGTTCAGTAAATTTAGAGTGAATTTGAGATTTTTGGAAAAGAATGGAGAATATTTAATGGTGGAACTAGTGGAGGAGAACATTTTGATGAGGCTCCTCTCTCCTATTGCTTCGATTCGCACAAGAGAGCGAAAAACAACTGCTAGTTGATAAACTTAATGCAACTATTAAAATATGCAGACCAAATAATACTTGTAAAAAAAATCAAGAACGCAGAAAAGCTTACGGAAAGTCAGAGGAAAACTCTGAAAAATATTATAACAAATAATTTTGTTATACAAATACTTCATTTCCGAAAATAATGCGCAGGACTCTTCACCCAAAAAGTGAATATATTTTTTGGAACGAAATCGGTTGTGAAATGGAAGGAGATATAATAAGCTCATGCAAATATAGCAAGTTTTCGGGAATTATATTATATAAATAATAATCACATTTCTCTCTCAGTAAATAAACGAAATATAAAAGAAGGAGGACCGAAAGCTGCAAGCCATGGTGCCAGAGCCACCAAGAGAGCGATCCGGCCATGATGCAATTATATAAGGTCGTCTCCTCGGCTGACGAATCGTTCGGTGTTTAGTCCCTTAACGTTCAGTGCGTGCTCGATTGTTGAAGAAAAAGCTTTTTGTAAGCATTGTTAAGGGACTGCTTTTGCCAACGAGATCACCTTATATAATTACATCATGGATCCGGCTACGCGGCTCTGATAGCATTTGATATTTTGCAACACTTCACCGCAGTTTCACATTTTCTCACACTAGAGTTGACCAGTTGCCAGCTGTGCAACTGCAACTTTTCATTTTAATTGTATTTTCAAAGTGTGGAATATGCTGCCCAAACTTAAAATTTCGGCCTTCCTACTTAAGGTAAGTTTTTAATACACTATATGAAGGTACTTGCTTGTTAAAACTTGTGCGTGTGTTGCAGCGGCTGGAACGCGTGAAGCAACAAAGCAGTGGCTGTTTATACGGAGTTTTCTATGGTGACGGCACATTACTTCTACTCAGCTTCAACCTGTCCAATGTGGGGCAGCTTAACTATGAGCAAATCCAACACAGATTCCCAGCCGAACTGGATCTCTGCGGCCTGGTGAAGTTCGGCGACTGCACGGATGCCGAAGCGCATCTGAATGAAGTCATCAAATCGGTGGACATCACAGACAATCCCATATTGTTGAAATGTGAGCTGGGCACCTTGGTGGGAATGCGTGCCTCCTTTTTTGTGCACGGCAAGTTGGAGGAGGTTCCCTACGATGTGATGGAGAGTGAGCAGCTCTACAATGACTTTTGTTTTACGCGTTTGCAATGTGGATTTTACTTGCAAACGGCTGCCACGCTTGAGTGTGTTGCAAAGGAGATGCACGTATTGCGAAAGCGTGTAGCTGACGGCAACCTGGTGTTCAATGTGCCACACACAAACATTTACATCAACAGCTGCGGACCATTGGACAAGAAACTTAGAGGTGAATCCCTGATACAGGATCTAGTCCAAGCCATTCCCATCCCAAGTGGCAAGGAGAATGTAGTCGCTGATAAGAAAAAGACCAAGTCATCGGCTCAGAATCAGCTGGCAAAACACTTTGGAGCCACTGGATGTGAATACGACCTAATCAACATTGACGTGATGCGTATTCAAACTCGTGATCCCCTGGCTCGGGACTCTCCGCCACATCCTGCTTTAAGCATTGCCGTTACCACAGAGGAGCAAACCAAAGCTCAGGTCCCATTGGAGATAGAGGCCATGGCTATACTTTGTAAGAACACAAAGCTGCAGCGACTGTACGATGTGCTCATCGAGAGCATTTGCCGCGCCCTTAGACTGTTTGAGCAAAGCCTGAAGGAGCATTTGGCAGAGTCGGAGTGTGGAAGGCTTGCGGTTCCTAGGAGCCACCACTTCTATCCGCAGGAATTTGGACACTTTTTGAGCTGCGCCTATCTGGAGGGGCTGGCCGATGATGAGCCGAGCATGCAAGAGAGGCGCAAGCGACTCCATCGTCAGTTTTCTTTGCCTGTTACACGTCCGTACTTCAGAAGAGCAAACCAGTGCCACTTTCTGGGTGAGGTTGAAGATGCTCCGTGGACTCCACTTCTAAACACCCATGTAGGTGTCAGGCCCAGTGCTGTCAACGACGGAAAGGAGTACCTAGTCAACGGTAACTATCATTACTATCACTATCTGCAACAGCAGGTGCAGGATAAGGGCTGGGGCTGTGCCTATCGATCTCTCCAGACCATCTGCTCGTGGTTC
Organism: Drosophila ambigua; assembly: GCA_018150905.1. Classification (NCBI taxonomy): domain Eukaryota; kingdom Metazoa; phylum Arthropoda; class Insecta; order Diptera; family Drosophilidae; genus Drosophila; species Drosophila ambigua. The sequence continues at coordinate 190,659 of JAECWS010000105.1, forward strand.
GTGCTACAGGGCTATTCGAATGCACTCATTCCAACTCATTTGGAAGTACAGGAGTACCTGCACAAAATAAAGGACAAGCCGTATTCCTTCGTGGGCTCTTCCCAGTGGATTGGCTCAACGGAGATAAGCATGTGCCTGCAGGGATTCCTTAAAGTAGACTCAAAAATTTTGCATGTGGCTTCTGGAGCGGAGCTACCCACAATCGCATCCGAGCTGGCCATGCACTTCCAAACCCAAGGCACACCGGTAATGATTGGCGGCGGTGTTCTTGCCCACACCATCATCGGGGTCGATTATTGTGTACAATCAGGCGAAGTGAAGTTCTTAATTCTCGATCCCCACTACACGGGTCCCGACGACCTGGCAACTATACAAATCAAGGGATGGTGCGGCTGGAAGGGCATGGACTTTTGGTCCAAAGGCAGCTACTACAATCTGTGCATGCCGCAGAGACCGATTTTGTACTGAATTCGAGAGATCGAAGCTTTTCCATTTGCATTTAAGCATGATCTTTCGCCAAAATTTTTATTGGTTTCATGTGTTGTTTTACATTGTATATGAGTTTGTGTACATCAGCTGAAGCAGAGTTCTTCTTTTAAACATGTAAACCATTATACGTATATAGTATCTTAGATTTGTATCGCTTTTATCTCCCACACTTATTGCAATATATTAAACCATTAGCTTAGAAATTATTATGCTCAAAACTGGTATTGTGAGCTGCTAACCGCCACCCTTGGAATATTTCCTCCAATAGCGCTTGACATCGTCGTGGCCATGTTTCTGCACCACCATCGTGCGTGTGCGTTCATTTTGCCAAACCAAGACATGAATCGATTGCGCATAGTCGCGCAGAGTGACGAAATCGTTCTGGGATAGAAACTGATTGTAGACCACCCCCTCCGTATATGTGAACCGGTTGCGCTCCATCTCCCAGAGTTTGATTTGATCAACAACAGTGGGCGGAAGACAGGACTTTGATTGGATGGCTGACTCCACTAGTTTCATGTTTGGGTGTGCGTACTGCTGTAGATAGGAGACAATCTGTTCTGCGGTAATGCCTCCTCGCAATGCCTGCCGCACAGAGTCGCGGGTCAGCACGCCAACGACCAAGTTGGGAAAGCGGTACAGAAGCTCGGTAAAGAGGCCCAAGACCGCCACTTGGAGAGGAGAATCCGTGTAGGCATAGACTCGATAGTTTGTCTCTACCACAATGTAGCCACTGTCCTGCATGGCCTCCTCGTCGGACACTGTCATTGTGGTAGCCGCTTCCTTGCTGGTTACGTTCAGGGCAAGACGTGTGGGATAAAACCGGCCCTCCTTCCGTTTGCGTTGGAAAACCAAACCAAACTCACGCAGATGCTGTAGAAAGGTCAACATCTGGTTGTTCATGCCCTCTGAGCTGTAATCTCGACCGAGGGTGGAGAAACTGAGCTGGAACAGCATGGAAAGACACTCTGGCAGAGATATTCCCCGCTCTTCGCATGTATCCAAATACTGGAGCATAAAATGCCAGACCTGTGCGCGTGTGTCCAGCAGCAAAAATTGAAATCCTTGGCGGGTGATTGTAATGCCGTCTCGTTCGTCGCGCTTCATGAGGTTAGCATGCAGTAGAATCCTCACAGCATCCGGACTGATAGCTTCTGCATCGGTGCCATTACGATTTCCAGTGCCCACCATGTAATGAAGCACACAGCGCCATCGAGACATGGCATAGGAGTCCAGGAAGGCTATGTCACGTGGCTTCGAGTCTTTCTCCAGCGTATTGGTCATTGGCCATGGCTTGCCGCCGCCCAAAAGAACCTGGCGAACACTTTTCTTAAAAGTGGGGGACAGCTCCCATGCAGACAGGCCGCCTGGTATGGCTGTCACACGCCAAACATTCAGAGCCGTGAGACAGCTGGTGGCCTCCGTTTGCTCCCTGCAAGTGAATTGAATTATTGGCTGGGGTATCGGCAATCATGCTCTATCTTACTTGGCAAATCGTTGTGCCCCCCAAGAGGTGACCACAGCCTGTGGTACGGGCTGATCCACGAATAAAATACGTATAATGAACTGTCTGGCTAGTTCGGGCAGCTCCCGGAAGACGGCTAGGCATATCGGAGGGTAATTGTATAGTTTCTCCAGCGTCTCGGGGGTCTGGCGAGTGCGAAGATACTCTTGGAAGTCCTTGCACTCGAGATTGGCCGGCCCCTGCACAAGGGGCACGACACCACTGCTGCTGCTGGTACTATATCTCGCGGATTTTGTGTCGGCCATGAAGCAATAAAATTATAAAAACAATAATTCATCTTCGCATCGATAGCCGGGCTCGTACGATAGTTTCTCCAACTCGATATTTTTGATAGTAAGTCAGCTGTTGGGACTTATTTTCTGACCATTACCTCGTGGTACGTAAAATAATTATTTTTACGTTTTAAGCACAGTGTGGCTAAAAAACTATGGGTGACGACGAGGAACACTACAATCCAAAGGCTCACAAGAAGCTCCTTATGGCCATTGGCAGCTTGGGAGGCGTCCAGCACATACAAAAATCAACGCGAGATGAGCGCCAGACGCGTCAGGATGAGTTTCAGCTGGTGAAAAGCGTGAAAGCAGTGGAGTCGGAGCACAATCCCAGAGCCGTTGGGCTGAATGATCTGGTGCAGATACTGCGTACCTCGTCCAAGCACATTAAAACTGGCAAGAAGCTCAAGAATATCCAGAGCACCAAGAAAGTGTTGGAGAAGCCGCTTGAAAAGCCAGCAGCGGATCGAATTAGGCGCACCATTGGCTATGAGGGAGTCAACAAGAAGCTCGGTCGATGGGATGCTGTGGTGGCCCAACAGCGTTCGGCAGAGACCCAGGTAACGAGCAATACATGGTAAAATGGCCAGAATACAAAAATTGAATAATTTCAGATCTTTCCGTTACCCTCGGAAACAATTTATGTTAACACAGCGGCCCATGCCAAGCCACTAAAGACGAGCATTCAGTCTGACTTGGCTAAGGAGCTGGAAGCCAGTAAGCTCAAACTCCACGAGCTTCGCAAAGCACAAATTGGCGACACAGCGGATGAGAAGGCCTTGGCCCAACAGGAGCGAGAGCTACTGCAGAAAAAGCTCACTCGCGACGAGCTCTTTGCCCGTCGCAGGGAATTGGCCTATCTGAAAATGCGTGAATCCCAGAAATCGGCAAAGGCGCGCATGCAGAACAAAATCAAATCTAAAAAATTTCACAAACTGCAGAAACGTCAGAAGATACTCGAGCAGATGAAGGATTTCGAATTCCTGCAAAAGACAAATCCGGAGGCAGCGCTGGAAAAGCTGAATGCCCTGGAAAAGATTCGAGTCCAGGAGCGGGCCAGCTTGAGACACAAGAACACCGGCACATGGGCCAAGAATTTACAGGTGCGAGCTAAATACGATAAGGATGTGCGTAAGGATCTCGCCGAACAGCTGGCCGTCAGCCGACAGTTGACTCAGAAAAAACAAGAATCGGACAGCGAAAATGAAATAAATATTAAGCCAGATACCCATGAGGTGGAGGGGATAGAATATGATCCGTTTAACCCGTGGACAAAGCGGAAAGTACCCGGAAAAGCTCCAACACAAAATGATCCCAATTGGCGCAAATATTGGACAGAGCGCAATCAAAATACGAAGTTGTTGGAAGAGCATCGTAAGGATTTTGAAGATGTGAAAAATGTGGAGAACGTTGACGTTATAGAAGAGAAATCGAAATCGGAATCCAAACCGAAACCATCGAACAAAAAGGTCAAAAAGTCGAAAGTTTCTTTTGAGAACGGTTGGGAAGTGGAGAAAGTCGATCCTGAGACTAATGTAATAGGCGAAAGCAAAATCATTGACGATATATTTGAAGCACACGAAGATAAGCTAAGGGCAAAGCTGACGAAAAAGCTAGAAAACCTGCAGCAGCGAGCTGATCGACTTAAAGAAGCTCCTGCTAAAAGCAAGAAGCTGAAAAAAAAGGATAGCTTGAAAAACCTCAAGGCTTTGGCTATTAAAGTAACAAAACAACGTGTTGAAATTGATGAGCCTTTAAACCATGAAGATGAGTCCCAGCAACAAGTGGACGCCGCCAATCCGGAGAGTGTTCCTGAAGACGCAGTGGATTCAGCTGTGGACACCATTGATCTTACTAAGGTAACAACTTTAGTGTGGATGCAGAAGGAGCGTAGTTCAGGTGGACTCAATGACGCGTTGACCATTAGTCAGGCCTTCGAAGACGATGACATCATAGCTGACTTTAACAGGGACAAGAACAAGGACTCTGAACTAAAAAACACCGAGCTTCAGCTGGCTATGCCTGGATGGGGTTCCTGGGCTGGTGCTGGGATATCTCAGGAGGTCATGGAAAGGCGCAATAAACGACTCTTGCTCAGATTGGCTGCTCCAGAAAAGCGTCGCGATGACAACAAGGATAATCTCTTTATTAATGAGACAAGTACCAAGCAGGCACGGCAGCACATGGTTTCCACCGTACCATTTCCTTTCAGATCCTTGGCCGACTACGAGGCCAGCATTCGGGCGCCCATTGGCAGGAACTTCGTCCCAGAGACGGCCTTCCGAATGTTGACACGTCCCGCAGTCATTACACGTAAGGGCCAGGTTATAGAGCCAATGGATGAGAGTGAACTGGTTAGGCCGGATAGGCGTCTCAGGCATATTGTTGATAAAAGAATAAAACGCCTGCCCATGGTGCCGCCAAACGCCCAGAAAGCTTAGAATTACATTTGAAAATAAACGGAAGACGTAAATATATATTTTGCTTGTAATAAAGATATCGTAATAAATATCTTGAACAAGATCCATATCGGTGGCTATCGATGTTTTTATTTGCTGATTATGTTTTCTCCCATCTCTAAAACAAGTACATTAAATAAATTTTAACATTTTCTGTTTTGAAATTGAAAAGTTTGATATTGGTGAAATGTACGAATTGAAAACATTATTGCCGCAATTCGACATTAAGCTGCCCACCTGCATGTACGAAATTAAGAACGTTAGCCTATCGGCTGACCATGCAACTTCCACAACATCAGGCGGCTGCGTAAGTCAATTGCCAATCAGAATTTTGGCAGAATATTTTCAAAGATTTATATTAAAATGGTTTACGAAAGAATGTCAACATCGCCCTTCCTTCCATTCCAAAATGTGTTTATCAGAAGGTTCAACTCAGGCTTATCCACAGCGATTCGGAGTTCAGCAGCAGCATCACTTCAAGAAAATCAGTCACATGTGCTCTTGATTTGGAAATTTTAGGCCAACAAATACAACATCTACTAAAGGTTAAAACAACAACTACAACTACTAAAATCCGATTTTCTATTTATAATGATTACCAACTAACCAAAAACAAAACAAAGAATATGGTACCACAGCGTTTTGTGTTGCTTGTTGTTTTCTTGTGTTCCAAATGGCAGCATTAACTTGGCTACGGTCTCGACCACGACCCATATTTAAATTTTATATTTTTATATTCTCCCTCTCCGTTGCAGGATGATACGGTATCGGTAGCAATGCGCCAAGAGAAAGTTATCCAGCAATTGCAAGGGCTTAAGACGCAGTTGGGTAAAATTCGAGCTGGTCTGGGCGTTTGCGGCAAGACGGTGCAGCACCCAACCGCCTATCAGAATGGTGGACTAAAAGAGGTTGGTGGCCGTTTAAGGTTAGCCAGAATAAAACCCAATATGTACACCATACATGCATTCTCCACACAGGTGCCACTCCAAGACATTGTAATCAATGGACATCCCAACTTCATACCCTACGCTCTGCTGGCATTGAAGAGTGCCTGGAGGGATCTGTACACCGTCAATGTGAAGACCTTCACACATTCGACAATGTCGGATATTGGACCGGCAGCTCGTGAATTTGAGGCGAAGCTAGCCAATATATCAGCGAACAATGCTCTACCCAATATCAATGTAACTCTCATTTGGAAAAACTGTAAGCGAAATGATTATGGATGCGCATAGTCCACTAAACTTGGGTGTCTTTCGACAGGCGAGCACACAGAGATGATCAGCTCACCCACCATGTATGTGCCCATTTATGGCGAAGTGAATGTCATTCGGTACTTGGGCCGCGTGGGACCCGTCGAATATCGTTATGAGAGCTCTCCGCTCTGCAATGAGATCGATCTAGTCCTCGACATTTGCTATCAGCTATTGCGCTGCAGCACGCACAAAGCTCAAGTAGCCATGGTGAGGCTACTGGACAAGCGTCTGCAGCAGCAGCAATATTTCGGTGGCTCCAAGATGTCTGTAGCTGATATCGGCGTCTATAGCTCGCTGATACGTATTCCTACCATTACCGACAAGGATCTGACCCCGGCGCTTCTGGAGTGGCGGAAACAGGCTAAGCGAGTTACGCAAATATAAATTATCAAATCGACAAAGCGAATAAATAAATACCCTTAATTATTGATTCTTTAAAAGACTATCCCATTTTCTTTTTAGATATTTTATTTGGCTTATTTATCTTTGTTGCAATTCTGTTTTTGTTTACACAATGTGTTTTTTTCTCTTGTTACTGATCCTGATAATTATTTAACTGATTGCAAATTTTTCACTTACAAATGGCTTAACTGGTACATTGCATTTTTGCTTTTATGAAATCCGTTGATTGTTCAATATATGTCGCGTTCTATGTATATATATTTGTGATTTAGTAGCTTGACGCTCTCTGTATGTAGGATTATGCCTTACCATGACGGTTGTTGCAGTTTGCTCATGAAAATGTAGGTAGTATTTCATAATATACAGACATACATATTCGTATGTATATACATATATAGTATCCTGTTTAATCATGATCAGCTTTTGGTTGAGTTATGTAAATGTTCTGTTTGCCGTGGGTTTAATATGACTGGAAATTGAGTTGACCCATTAAACTAGGAGCTTATACAAATCTTAGGTTTAGTATGTCATTGATCAAATTGATATACTTTCGAATTGAGTAGCTAAAACTATTCTGGTGCCGTTGTTCTTGACTTTCGTACCCACCAAAAAATATAAAATCAAGGCAAATCAATTCGTTATTCGTTTAAACTATGTAATGTAAATCATTATTTTCCTTTTCTGTTTGATTTCTTCTTTTTTGTTAGTTTTTAAACTTCTATTATTAGCGTTAATCATAGTAATAATGTTGGAGAAATGAAGAGGCGGTGTCTGGTCGCCTAGGGCAGGAGTGAAAGGAAGAAAAAACTATGCGGTCTAGCGATGCATGGCTGCATTATGTGGTCTCGCCCTTTCCGCTAACATCGGCAACCTGCATCATCTGCGGCTGCCAGAAAGTACTAGAAAGTTGTCTAGTCACTGTCTAAGTCTAAGTCCTCATCGAAATCCTCGGTCTCTAAATCAAAGTCATCATCGTAGAAGTTCGCATCCAAGGCAGATTCTGCTGTGGGCTTGCGTGCTGGCTTAAGGCAATAGTCCTCAAGAGTCATCGGTACCACAATGCCCTCTCGCTTGGCCTCAGCATTGGCGGCCAATGCCTGTTTGCGTATGATGTTTGGATACTCATTATCCTTGCCCTATAAATAATTGAATATTATTATTGATTAAGTCTGGGAATCGTGCTTCACTAACCTGCGAGTCCCGCCATCGGCGGTACATAACCGATGCATCCACATTGGCCGGTGAAAATGTGTTGGGCTCGTTGAGAAGTGATATTACCGACAGGAGAATAGTCCTCACATTCTGTGTGGGATTCCAGCGCTCGCAAGGCAGCTCACCGCTCTGCGGATCATCTACCGGCGGATGAAGTATGGATATGCATAGATCGCCATTCTCGTAGACATTTGGATGCCACACTTTGGTGAGAAAACGTATTGTTGGTGGCGAGTATGGATAGTCGGGCGGAAATTTCATGTGGGCCTTAAAATAGCCGCCCTGATAGAGTGTATCCGGTGGCCCGAATATGGCAACTTCCCATTCAAATAGATTATCATCGTTAATCAGCTTTACGCGAAATCCTTCGACCGGCTCCTCTTGCAATGACTTGTACTCCATGGCCAAAGCGCGCACCGCCGAGCTACTGGGCGTCGTTGTGTTGGACGAGGATCCAGAGCCGGCCATCATCGTCGACGAGGCATGTTGCGATGTGGAGGCAGCGGTGGTCATTTGTTCGCCGAGCAATTATCGCCGCGCTCTATTAAGACAAAACATGTCAATATTAATGCGTATGGTCAGTAGTACATGAAAATTTCCAGACATACATATATGAAGATCAATGACTGTATGTACATATGTATATATTTTAATGAGCAGGGGACAATGACAACGAATTCAAGGTGAGCACGTCAGAAACGTTTACACATAAAAGATGAGTGTTTTATTATACCGTTGTTGCTGCTTAGTTATTAAAACTCCAAAATTATGCTATAACTCGGTCTGAAATCAATTAGGGCAAAATTCACCTGAAAATGGTTATTTATCGCCTCTGACAAAAAAAAATGAAAGCAAAAATTTAAGGAAAAACTACTTGCATATATCAAATGACTACTATTTATGTACTTACTTGTAAGTATATTCGTTTGTGTGTGCGTGTTAAATTATTTGTGTTATTTTGACTTGCAACAATTCACTTTGCAAAACAAAAACCAGGGTGGCATTATCTGGCAGGGCTGCAATCACAGCACCTTTATTTATTGTGTACGGCCCTGGCCTGTACTTAAAAATATCCTATCCTGATCATTTCTGATAATTCAGATAATTCAGCTCAGATTTTGATAAATGGATCGTAAAAATAGTACGATCCTTTGGTCTCGTATATGATGGTTTGGCTTTGTCCACAAACCATACAGCATACTGTATGCTTTGGCTTATTTCGTAGCTGACATATCGATTCGAGTTTACCGCGGAGAAAATAAATAAGCAAAGACAATTTAAAAAAAAATTATATAATTATATACTTTTTTCGGTTTTATGAAGAACTGTTAAAATTTTACGTTACTGTTTCTTGGTGCGAATCGCGAATCTTCGAAGCCAATGTCGGTCGGTTCTCCTCGCAAAAATACGGGATGCATAAGAATTCAAAACATGATGGATGAGAGCCATCACTAATCGCTGATCAAGTTGTCCTGGTGAATGTCCAATCATTTTGGACGGTCGACGAAAAATTTAAGGCATCCGAAGCAGAAATATTTTGTTTGTGGGCGCTGTAGAGCTGGAGTGCACACCAGGCACACCGCAATGTTGGATAAATCCGACGCACCGGACAGATATGCAATCAACATGGTTTTTATATCCTTTTAAATGATTAAAATGAGTGGCCGCTCTTCCCCAGCCATATCCTGGGCTCCACAAAATTTGATTGACAAGGTAATGTGTCTGACTATCAGCATACGCCTCCCGTGCCGGACACCGTGAAGAAAAAATGTTTTGAAAACTATATTTGTTTTATATTTATGAAAATTAATAAAAATAATAGATTATAATATCCATATAATTCTCATTCATACAGTACACATTAACTAGATTCTATTTTTCTTCATTATTAAAATATTTCATTTGGTTTTTTGTACTCTTATTGCAATGTTTGCTTCGTGTTTGCTGGCAAAAGATATCAAATTGATATCTTTTTCGAGGTGGGTCTAAACATACCAAAAAAACAAGCAAATACTTCTGATACTTTTCCAGTATCTACCGACCTTTTTGTTTTTCGATCTGAGTACTGCCTTCCGTACAGCGCCTAGAAAACAGTTTTACGCGTAAAACATTTCTTATCGGTTTCATACGAATATCAACCCTGATTCTGTTCGCGAGGTGTTTTTTTCGATCTGAGTATTAGGCTTAAACAAAACCAAGCAGCGGTCTGAGCAGTGTAACACCTCTGGTCACACACTGGTTGCTCGAAGAATGTGTGACATTTGTTTGCTGGCAAACAGTTTTTGGATCTGAGTACTAAGTTGAAGGATGGAGACCCAAAAATAATTTACATAGAACCTACATAGAATTTAAATAGAACCGAGTTAAGTAGGCTAAGTTCGCATTTTCCTCGGTATATTTACGGTATATTTTGAAAATGAGAAGGTATATTTTGGTATATTTCTAATGGTCAGACGGTATATTTTGTTAATAAATCCGCGGTCACACTGAAGGTGTGGGTGCGAGAAAGTCGTGTGAAAAAAATTTATCTAAATTTAATTGAAAACTAACAAAAATTGTTAATTTAATAATGTGCTCAGTGGTTTAATGGAAAAAGTAAATGTTTTCTTACTAGCTACCAAAAGTTCGGAGGCATTGGCATACGAAAAAAGCGAAACGCAGGCTAAAGAAAAGAAGCACAAAAAAAATGCATAAAGGAGTGGCAAGCGTGAAAAAAAAGGAATCAAGTCTCTAATCAAAGCAACCCGTATTCATGTGTATTTGTTTGTGTGCTATACAGCTCTCCAAATATGATCTCGTTCCATAAATTTTCATAAAACATAATAATACTCAAACAACGCCCAAGGAGCAACAGTACCTGCGAAAACAATAATAGCAGCAGCAGCAGCAGAGATTGTTGATTAATTTCCTGTATAAGCATTTCTGCGAGAGCCGCTGCCAGAGTGCGGGAGAATTTAAATTTCAAATTTAAAAGAGCAACAACTATCATTCCAGCTAAGTGAACATGTTGTTGTGTAGCATAAAACCATAAAATCTCAACAGAGCTGTGTGGAAAAAAAAATTTTTCTTGTGAAAAATTCGAGCGCATACACGCACATATACACACATACAGGAAAAACCCCAAGAAGTACCTTAAACACGACGAATCATGTCCAGCTGGGCTGAACGCGTTCACCGACGCGCCGCCGATCTTGGCAACGTGGTCACCTCCTGTGGCCATCCGGCGACTGCGCCCGCCTATCCCTATCGCCTGGAGAAGGTGAAATTCGGGGTATCCCTGGAGGAGGTTTGTAAACACAACAACAACATTCCAGCCCCGCTTCTCGTGCTCATCTTGAAGCTCAACAAAGAGTCGCCAAACCGCCGCGACGTATTCAGGGCTCCCGGTCACCAGGGGGCCATGAAGAAGCTCATCCACTTCCTCCAGGCGGGTCGGCTGGTCAATGTCGACAACTATTCGGTGTTCACCATTGCCAGTGTTTTAAAAAAGTTTCTGCGCAAGATACCAAATGGTATCTTTGGTCGCAACGGAGAGATGGAGCTCTTTGCCATCAACGAGTTGCAGAACGAAGCCGAGCAGACGGAGCGTTTACACAGGTGAGTGATGCACAGACACATTCAGAAAAGTGATTGTATTGGTAGTGTAACTAGCTTGCGATAAACTTGCTGAACCGGATCTAGATTTGGCTGCAGCTCTGAGAATATCCACTGTCTCCATTAGCTTTTGCTGCTATTTGGCACTTGCTGAGACATTTGTGAGTATTTTCACCAATTTTCACTTGTATGTTAACAGTTAACAGTTGGCACGCCACCAAATGATTGCTTAACTCTTGGACATATGTATGTATCTATGTATGTACATAGTATGTACATACATACATATGTGCACACATCAGTTTGCACAAGGTTTTCCATATCTCATCAATGTAGCCACATTTAGTACTTATGTATGATTTGCTTCAGATATCGTGAAACACTTGTTCTCAGTTGAGCAGATTAAACATTTATTAGTTCGTGAAACTCATTTGAATTAATTTTAGGTAGTCTTGTATAACCTCTAACACTGTGTAAGGTTTAAGCTTGTCTTCAATTCAGAGGCTTTGATTTTCTTGTTGTTGCGGCAATCGATTTCTAACCAACTGAATTGGAGCATAAAGCGTGGGCAAACATCGCACGCACGCTCAATTAATGGCAAACGAAAAATGTTGCGGCTGTTGCAATTTTCCATTGTTTCTTCTGGCTGTAAGTAAGAGGTAGAGTTTCGGGTGCCAAGTGAATCACAGCTGTTTGAGCCTGGAAGATTGTCTCCGAGCTCGTCTCTTTCCACCTGGAGAGCTACCAGCTCTAAGATAATTTCGAAAGTAATTAGGTTCGGAAAACGGGATCGATCGGTGAGTTTCCTCTCAACTTTTTAATTACTCGTGGAAACGGGTAGAAAAAGGATGCTGCTATCGCTCGGACTGCCTTAACTTTTAGTGGTACGACTTGCTTAGGGTGTGTTTGGCATCATTTAGCATGTGTGTATCTAGACAATTTATTTAACGAAGATAGATGCTACTACGTCAGCACAGTCTATCGGTTACATTGAATGCTAGATGTGCGTGTGAACAAATAACGTCAGCAATTAAACATAAATTTTTAAACTTCTACATGTGTGCAAATCGACCGCCACATCACCGTGGGCCTAGCAAAGAGAGCGGAGGTAACGTAAAGTGTACTTTTTGAAATCTATTTACCTGGGTGCGCTTGTGTCTAAACTTTTCAACTTTGTAATTGTTGCTGCCCGTTCACTCACTGCTGCTGTTCTTCTGTTTATTTGCTATATGGGGCAGGCGCAAGCCGCCACGAGCAATAAAAACATACACTGTTATAAATAGACACGCGTTTTAAACTTTATCAATTGAACGTAAATGTAGAGAGAGGGAGATAGCTAAATACAACCAACAAACAGGTCTCTGTCTCGGCTGCCTGCACGACCCTTACCCACAACCCCCTTGGTGAATCCCTAGTGCTGATACTCAATTCAATCAGTTGGCACATTATTGGATGTGTTGTTGTTACGAGTATTGCAGCGCGTCGACGTCATGGTTGCACGTTTTTGCAATTCACCAAAATAATAAATGAATTGTGTATTATCTTAGTATTGTGTAAATACACACATACATACATAAATATGTAGGCAAGAAATGCGCTGGAGCAAAATTGGGAGAGAAAGTTTCCTACGAAGAAAAGTTGTTGCTCTCCACTCCCCTCTCTCTCTCTCTTCAAATGTTTTGTCCTGCGTGTTCGCAACTTGTTGACTTACTGGAAAAAGCTTCTACAAACTTTTTAGGGAGGACTTTTATTTATGTTAGTTCCTCTTAAAACCTGGAATCTCTAAGCAGAGCCGGTTGCATTTTTGTAACCACTATCACCTGTTTTGAACATTGCCATATGCCAGATGACTTCTGCCAGCTCACTCTCTTTCTCTCTTCCTAACAAGTACGCACTTTCTCCTGCTTCGTCGCTGCTTCCAATACTGTGGAAAAAATATGCGGGTAAGAGAGACACACATGGGGAAGAGAATTTTCCCGCTTTTGTTGGTCTAGGCAAATAAATAAAAAAACTGCAGCGCCCTGTCCGCATCCAGAAACGAAAACGCCGCATTGTCCCACATGGAATTAACAATAGGCAGTCAATGTTCTTGTCTGTAAGTCATCATCCGAAGTCTTAAAGGGCTTCCCAGTCGTTCTTCTCCTACCGACTGATTTTTGCTTCCTGATAATTTTATTCTAAAGCACTAAATTGGGTTCTGTTATTATCGAATATTTCGTACGGGTTTCCTGTTTTAATGTCTGTGCCAATCTACTTTTTTAGGAGTTTCCATTCGACTTCGACGGAAAATATGTAAACAAACAATTCCAAGAAATAACAAAAAATATTTCGGCTAAGATAGAACCACGAACATGCAATGAACTTTAAATCAAAGAGTACAGGTGTGTTCAATGAAATATTAGTGCCGCATCACTTTCAAAACTCATTTTGAGACATTTCCAGTTATCAACAAATTGAACAAATTATACCTGGAATGTTAGCATTAGAAAACCGAAGAAATACCTATACATTTGGATTCCATCTTCTTGTTTTTCATGGCATACCTATGAAATATGCTGTTGAATGAAATATTATGGTTTTTTTTAGAAAATCGAAATAAACGAAACTGAAATGAAATCATTTAATAATAGTTTCTTAATCAATTTGGTTTTCATTGCGAACTTGTACCGGCCGGACACGGGTCATTAATCTCTTGCCAACGTTTGAATAGGATTTGAGCCAATCCTTGAACAACTTGCTAAAACGTTGCTCTGGTTGCTACATTGTATTTGGTATTCCAGCATACAATTTCGATGAGATTAATATTCAGTTGGACAGTTGGGCATGGCAAAACGATAAAAATCAATTCCTAACCAACTTTTCTGGGTGTTTTAAGTCACCCGCCCCTTCTGTTTGCTGCACGCTAGTGTAAAAGTTGCAGTTTCTAGTTTTAAATTTCGTATATTCTACATAATCCCATCAGGTCTGATTAATATCAGAAGCTACATGTCCTAAATGTCATGAGTTGACTTGCGATGCCCCACCTAAAACATAATTCCTTGCATTGTTATTAATTGTTAAGTCACGTTCACTTTTATTACAGTGGTTAGACCCATAAAAATGTTCAGTTTTGCCTGCTGTATACGCATACAATCGACCACTGGGATAGTGTGACACTAGTCAACAAAATTTTACTTTTTATTTAGGCTGTGAACCAAAATGACTTTTTCTGATAGATTTTGGGATTTAAACATTTTTTAGTACTTTATTTTTTTTTTTTTAAGAATTATTAAAATCTGGTATTTTTTATGGTTTTTTTCAGAGGTAGTGCTTCTATTTTTCACATAACTTAATTTTCTTATATCTGGTTGCATAGAATTTTGCAGTTCTGAAAAGCTGACAAATGCATAAATAAACATCACTTTAAACAACGCCTAATTAATTCGTCTATCTAAAACTAAAAATCCATGCCAAGAATTATTTTTCTTTCGACTTTTCCGAGTTTTTAAAGTCGAAAAGTACTCAGATCGAAAAAAACACCTCGCGAACAGAATCAGGGTTGATATTCGTATGAAACCGATAAGAAATGTTTTACGCGTAAAACTGTACGGCTCTGTACGGAAGGCAGTACTCAGATCGAAAAACAAAAAGGTCGGTAGATACTGGAAAAGTATCAGAAGTATTTGCTTGTTTTTTTGGTATGTTTAGACCCACCTCGAAAAAGATATCAATTTGATATCTTTTGCCAGCAAACACGAAGCAAACATTGCAATAAGAGTACAAAAAACCAAATTAAATTTTTTAATAATGAAGAAAAATAGAATATAGTTAATGCAGTACTATATGGATGAGAATTATATGGATATTATAATCTATTATTTTTATTAATTTTCATAAATATAAAACAAATATAGTTTTCAAAACATTTTTTCTTCACGGTGCCCGGCACGGGAGGCGTATGCTGATAGTCAGACACATTACCTTGCCAATAAAATGTTGTGGAGCCCAGGTTATGGCTGGGGAAGAGCGGCCCCAGCCGAAGAAGTGTATTTTATTAACTTTCAACAAGACCAAGCAGCTGTCTGAGCAGAGTAACCGTTCGGAATGCAGTGCACACCTCTGGTCACACACTGGCTGTTCGAAGAATATATGACATTCGTTTGCTAGCAAACAGTTTTTCGATCTGAGTACTAGGCTTTAATGGCATCAGGGGTCACAAAAATGTCAGATGACAATCAGTTTCAAGTATTTTATTTGATATTTGATTTACAAGTTTTTGTTGTTATTAGTGGTGATAGTTGACCTGATATGCAGAAAAGTGTAAAAATGTGCTGTTAAGCGCAAAAGCAATCGAATATATCGAATAGACGCACATGAATCAGAGACAGACGCAACTTTTTGCTACCACTACGGACCCATGCATAACATATGTGAAAAAAACTGCGTCTCCGGCAAGACACAAAGAAGCATGACCCAGCCCAATTGTAAACAGCCTACCAGAGCGTCTGAAGTGAAAAGTATGAATTTTGGCTGCAAACGTAAAACGTAAAAGTAAGTGAAAACCCGGGCCCTGTCTGAATATTTCTTACGAAAGAACCCCCAAAAAGAATACAAAATAAAGCATGCAAACAATTTGCTCCAAAAATTAAATATGGACATTTCTCTGACGAGGTCAACCGATAAATGTCTATAAAAACACGACAAATAATTTACTCAATTTCATTGATGTTGATGTGAAAACCAATTCAAATAAGCAAAATGTTACTCTTTCGGTCTTTTTTTGTATTTTGTTTTTGTTTTAGTTTGCTTTTTTTTTTGTTTTACTTTTAACTCTTATAAAAATTATAATTCTTGAGAAAAAATATTCCACAAAATGGTTTCAATTTAACCATCTCAAAAATACGAGAAAATACAATCGGCTATGGTATGTTTTAACTGTTATCATCCTAGAAATTTTTGTCCCGTGCGTCATGCACCGTGCGAATATGCAACAGCAATGCAACTTCTGCTGAAATCTGAGTTTGAATTGATCGCCACGAAAACCACTTCCATATTTGTCCCGTGCAAAGGGCTTGGCTTTTTGCAAAATTCCCGAAAACGAATAGTTGCCCTAAATCGACCTTAGCACCAGTTATAGAGCTAGTAAAAAAGTGTGCCATAATAGTAAAACAATTTTTAAAATCCGGTTTTTTTTACCTTTCTGCCTTCAGAGAAATTCCCATTTGTATTTGGTTACCAATGTAAATGCGCCTGCCGTTTCTATTATTGTTTTTTATCAGTGTATCTATGTATGTACATGTATGCCTATATGAGCGATCAAACTGTAAGTTTACATAGTGAACATAGTGATGCCTCTGATTTTGTTGCTGTATGCATTGTTGTTGATATTAGTTCTGCTGGGTTCATCATTGTCTTTTATGTAGCGCCGACAACATAAACTTGCTTCAACTGGGGTTATGTTTGCATATGTTAAACGAGCACAAAAACAGCACCACTTCCACATCGTCTCCTTCTCGTATCCGACAACAACTTTGAATTGGAACTGAACAGAAGATGCATATTGGACTTGCCGCAATAAATATTGATGCTAGTTTTGGAGAAAAGACAGAGAGTGGAGGAAATCTACATGGAAATATAATTTAAATCTATGTATTTTGAACACAGTTTCGTGTGTTAATATGTGTTAATCATTAAAAAGTGCAATTCAAATTTGTAATTTTTAAAACATTCCGCTCCTTTTATATCTTTATACAATGTATGTACTTACAAAGTATGTGATGACAGACAGACAGACATGGCTATGTCGACTCGGCTATTGATGCTGATCAAGAATATATGTACTTTATGGGGTCGGAAACGTTTCCTTCTCTGCGTTGCACATATCCATTTTTACCACAAATTCAATATACCCTTTAACTTTTTTTAAATACGGGTATAAGCAGAAATTACTTGTGGAAAACCATATATTTAGCATCCTTTCGTAGGAATATACAGATGCCGGCTAGTGATATTTTTTATTTCTTTGTTAAGTTAAGGGGTATATTAGATTTGTGGTAAAAGACACAGAGAAGGACAATTTTCCGACTCCATAAAGTATATATATTCTTGATCATCATCAATAGGCGAGTCGATAGAGCCATGTCTGTCTGTCCGTCTGTCTGTCTGTCTGCCAGAGACACGCTACTCTATCTCCTTCTCGCTCGCACATTCTGCCGCGTTCAGTGCGCGAGCAAGCCCAAGCGGAAGAGATGTAGAATTTAAATGGTACATCTATAATCTACATGTTAGATGTAAAATATACATTGTAGATGTAGATAACAGATGTAGCAAAAAAATGTAATTTTTTTTCTTTTTTAAAAGAAAAATGTATATACTGACTGAGTACGGGTATAAGTAGAGTCGCGTCACCAGAAGCGACTCACACGTTCCTTCTCGTTTTCTTTGACTTATTGGTTATGTAAATTAGTTGACTCAAAGCTAAAGTCGTCGCGGCGCAGGCGTAACATGATTTTGTAAGATTGTCCAACGACTGCTATGGCGCCGACATTCAATGTAAAGTCCATCAAAACAAAAAACAAACATACAAGAATTACAAATAATTAAACGATAAAGTAAAGATTAAACTTTAATTACACTGACGAGCAAAACTGTAACACGAACTCAGTAGTCTCACTTCAACGGTCTGTATCTTCTCTTCTCTTTTATGCATGCTGAAGATCTTAATTTTGTTTTGTTGGTGATTAAGTCAGTCTACTATGTTTTCTCAAAATTTCTTGCCATTTGATAGGCCGAGAGAAATTTGACAAACCAAAATGTAAAAAAAGTCAAATGTTACAGTTTTGCACTGCAATTATATTTTAAATGAATATTTTTATTAATAATTTTTTAATTATGTGTCCACAGCCCTTTTAATTTTTTTAGTTCTCCTATGTGGTTTGCCATTATATGGGTGTAGAGTTTCACCATTGCAGGTTGAATAGCGTACCATACATCCTGTTCGTCTCCCAGAACTCCATCATTGCACTTGGAGAGACCGCATATTTCAGCAGCTGCGATTTTAGACGGTTCCATACATTTTAAAATAAGATTTATATCGGGAGATTATGGTGGATACTTCATGGACTTAAATTTTTTCCATGACACCCAATTTTAGACCAAAAGGGAAGTGTGTTTTGGGTCATTTTCTAGCTGAAAAATTCATTTTTCGGCAGCAAGACCCATATTCTGCAAGATTCTTTTGCAGAATGCTTAAATATTGTTCCTTCCATACTATTCCATCTATCAACACCAAGGGACCAACTACATTTTTATAAAAACACCCCCAAACCTTAATAGAACTGCCACCGTGCTTGACGCTGACTTTAAGTTGGTTTTGGTGACTGGTAACTGGATTGTGGGATAAGTTTATATGGTTCAGGTAAAACAAAAATTAATCGTTTTGCGTCAGACACTCCCTCCTGGTATTGGACTAGAGATCCCAATATCCAGCCCCCAAGTACTGTGTACCGTTAAGCACGGTGGTGGCTCAATCATGGTTTGGGGCTGTATACATAAAAATGGAGTTGGTCCTTTGATTTTAATTGGTGGCATAATGCGAAAGGAGCCGTATTTAAACATTCTGCAACAGAATCTGCCAGATGCGATGGGTCTTGCTGCCGAAAAATGAATTTGTCAGCTAGAAAATGACCCAAAACACACGTCCCTTTTGGTCTAAAATTGGGTGTCATGGGAAAAATTTAAGTCCATGAAGTATCCACCATAATCTCCCGATATAAATCTTATTTTAAAATGTATGGAACCGTCTAAAATCGCAGCTGCTGAAATATGCGGTCTCTCCAAGTGCAATGATGGAGTTCTGGGAGACGAACAGGATGTATGGTACGCTATTCAACCTGCAATGGTGAAACTCTACACCCATATAATGGCAAACCGCATAGGAGAACTAAAAAAATTAAAAGGGCTGTGGACACATAATTAAAAAATTATTAATAAAAATATTCATTTAAAATATAATTGCAGTGCAAAACTGTAACATTTGACTTTTTTTACATTTTGGTTTGTCAAATTTCTCTCGGCCTATCAAATGGCAAGAAATTTTGAGAAAACATAGTAGACTGACTTAATCACCAACAAAACAAAATTAAGATCTTCAGCATGCATAAAAGAGAAGAGAAGATACAGACCGTTGAAGTGAGACTACTGAGTTCGTGTTACAGTTTTGCTCGTCAGTGTACATTGCTAGCTTTGTTCACATCATCTTATTGACTACAGTCGATGAGTAAACTTTGGCGCTCCCTTGATGTTTTACGACCAATAAATCTATAATAAAATATAAACTGCAAACTTACACGAGTATGACCTTCGCAGAACAGACACAGCACGTGAACCTAAAGTAGGATTATCTGCACAAACAAACAAGTTCGATATCCGATCCGACGATCCACCTATCCAACCTAATCCAACAAATTCATGTAATTATTTAAATTTGGGGATGGTATTAGAGGATGAGATATTTTCCACTGAGATATAATCACGTATCTTCTACTTCATTATTTATTATAAATTCACCATAGATAATAAATATAATCGTACTCGAGAAGATTTGTGGTAGATTTGTGGTAAAAGTGGATGTGTGCAACGAAGAGAATGAAACGTTTCCGAATTCATAAAGTATATATATTCTTGATCAGCATCAATAGCCGAGTCGAAATAGACATGCCTGTCTGTCCGTCCGCTTGTCCGCCTATTTGACGACTATCTCTCAGAGACTATAAAAGCTAAAGCAACCAAATGTTGTTTCCAGACTCATGTGATATCAAAATTAATCAAGTTTGTTTAATCATTTCCCCTCGCCCCTTCCGCCCCACAAAGGACGAAAATCTGTAGCATCCACAATTTGGAAGTTACGATGAAACGAAAAACGTAGTATCGTAGAGAATGATTGCCAAATCTGGGTTATATCGGATAATTATTTTAGCCAGAATGAAGAAATTAATTTTCAGTTGCTCACCCCACTTCCTCAGGGCTAAGAGCTCAATGACCTGAACAGGTATCCTACCTCAGATAGCGAAAAGAAAGAAAACCAAAGAAACGCGATCAGGTACCAAATGTACAACCATTTTTCGTTTACCTTGTTCCCAATTTGCAGTTGGGCCCGCAACCTTCTAATTAAGTTAATTTTTTTCTTTTATTAGGTTTGGTTAACGAAGTTTCTCCATAGATTTTAATGGTCAATACATTCAGCGACGCCTAATTACTGCACCTGTACAAAAAAAATAGAGGGCAGAGGACTTTTCAACTTTTTCTGAGTTTTTAAAGTTACAATTTCTTTAAAAATACCGCACAAAAATCATCATTTTGGGTGTCAAGAGTTTGGGCTTAACTTCTAGCTGTTTTAATTATCTTTTTATTTTTTAGAGTAGTGTAATCTACAGAAGAGATAGATAATCTATATATATAAAAGAAAGTCGTGTCTGTTACAACACTTATAACTCGAGAACGGCTGGACCGATTGCCATGGTTTTTGATTTGTTGGATTTGTTTCCGTCCCGAATAGCAGAATACATCTAAAAACAATGAAAACTCGATATGCGTAGTGAATAGATGCATTTCAATAGATGGTGATTTGTTTATTACATATATCGAGTTTTCATTGATTTTCTTTCTCCATGTCAAACATTTGTTGTCCAATCCTGTCAAATAGTCAAATTCCCGAAAATAATACCTAAGATTTATTCTACAGTATTCTACATAAAATCATCGGAAAGGAACGGAATTTAGGGAATACAAAATCAGTTTGGTGGTTTTATGCGAGTGCACATTTTAATAACAATGCCGCGTCCTAGAAGATCTAATCTTTCCCAGCGAAGCCGTAATGCAATTAGGCAACGGAATATCGCGAGTCAATTATATGATGGAGAACGAGAAATTGCAGGAGAACAGCGACGTGTTAGTATGGAGCAAAGAAGGGCCTTAATTCGTGCTTCTCAAACACAAGAGCAAAGAGAGGCAGCCCTTGAAACGGCTAGGTTAGAAAAGAGAAATCGTCGAGCTTATCGTACAGATGAACAGAGGAAGAATCTTCGAAGTGCAAGAAGAAATGGTTCAAGTATTGAGTTGAATCGAGCAGCGTTTCTGTATGATTGCACCATTTAAAACTTAAAGTTGGCTCGGTAATCATCATGCTTAGAAATTTAAAACAACCAAAACTGTGTGATGGAACGCGTTTGGTGATAAGAAAACTGATGAGCAATGTTATTCACGCGTCGATACTTAAAGGAAAAGTTAAAGATGAGGAAGTTCTTATTCCAAGGATTCCGATGATCCCAACGGATATGCCCTTTGAGTTTTAACGAATTCAATTCCCGATTCGTCTTGCCTTCGCCATGACGATCAACAAATCACAGGGCCAATCCTTGACTTTTTGTGGCCTCAATCTAGAAAATGCATGTTTTTCTCATGGTCAATTGTACGTGGCATGCTCACGTGTCGACAAACCATCCGCTTTATTTGTTCTTGCGCCTGACCAAAAAACAAAGAATGTCGTTTACCACAAAGTGCGTGAATGAAAATAAAGCCTAAATTAGTTCAGCTAAAAAGTAACACGACATTCATTGACTATTAGGCGGTACGAAGTTCGCCGGGTCAGCTAGTATATAATATAGATAGATAGATAACATTTAAGATGTAGATTCAAACTGATAAAATATCTAAAAACTAACTCTCATAGTCTCTGAGATCCAGGCGTCAAACAAGACGGACGGACGGACAGACAGACGGACAGACAGACATGGATCTATCGACTCGGCTATTGATGCTGATCAAGAATATATATACTTTATGGGGTCGGAAACGTTTCCTTCTCTGCGTTACACACATCCACTTTTACCACAAATCTAATATACCCCTTAACTCTTTTTTGAGTACGTGTATACGGTACGAGTAAGCTCAATTTAGATATCGATTAATTTGATAAACGAAAGTTTTGGGCATAGAGGTACTTTTGATTTTGGAGCATTGAAGAAATCATTTCTCGGCCCAGAAGAGGAGACCTAAGAGTTAGACTAAAAATTTAAGGCAGGAGGTATAATGGGATTGAAAACTAAGTTTTATGCACTCTCTCTATTGTATTTAATCCAATTAATTATAAGAATTAGACTGAAAATCAATTTTGTATGCGAAAAATTGTTAGAGAATGGTCGGCAATAGTCGAAGGCAAGAACAGGCCTTCAATATCCTCAAAAATTATGAACAAAATTTTAAATACATTACATTCATATTACAGTTAGAAAATTCCTATAAAAAGGATCTTTTAAGTGAATAATGACTTGAAACACCCAGAAAAGCTCGCTAGGAATTGGTTTTTATCGAAAATGATCTACAATTGTGTTCAATGAAATAGTAGTGCCACACATCACGACTTTCAAACCCCTTTTTGAGATATTTCTAGTCATCCAAATTGAACAAGTGAAACCTTTTTGGAAAGCTTAGAGTGTTATCATTAAACCCCTGAAAAAATCCCATTTCATTTGAATTTCATCTTCTTGTTTTTCATGACTTTAGAAAAATACCCATGAAATCTGCTGTTCAATGAAATAGTAGTGTTTTATTTAGAAAATTGAAAAAATCAACTAAACTCAAATAAAAACATATATTTCATTTTCTTCGTGTATCTTGAGCTTTAATATTTAGTTTTTAATCAATTTGGTTTTCATTGCGAACTTGTACCGGCCGAACATGGGTCATTAATCTCTTGCCAACGCCTCAATAGGATTTGAGCCAATAATCCTTGAACCACTTGCTAAAACTTTGCTCTGGTTGACGGATTTGCAGTTGCAACAACGTATTTGGTATTCCAGCATAAGATTTTGATGATATTAATATCTAGTTGGACATTTGGCCATGGCAAAATGTCGATCTTTTCCGATAAAAATCAATTCCTAGCGAGCTTTTCTGGGTGTTTTAAGTCATTATCCGGTTAAAAGATCATTTTAACATGAATTTTTTAACTGTAATCTGCATTTAATGTATTCTAAAGTATACCCACATACACACTTTCGCTCAAAATCATACTGTACTCAAATTTCAGGCTAGAAAGTACTAGCTCATATGAGCTGGGCCCCATAGGACTCAGCGTAGCATGCCCAATGCTAATTTTTTCATGATTTTAAGTGGTAATCGGATTTCTTTGTATGCCAAACATATTCTTTTGAGTCTATCTTACCATATAATGCAACTTTACTATCATCAGTCAAAAGTATTTTTGTCACTGTGACACAGGCCATTCCATATGATTTTTTCGAAACTGAAGTCGTGCACCCATGTACTCTTAGACCCAAACTCGGAGCTTTCTGGGACTTCTTGCATTGAAATAATATGTAATCAACCGTCTAAAAACTGTCACATCAATGGCAGAGCGAAATAATATTTTTTTCATAATTTTTGAGGGTTTTGAAGTCATGGTCATGCCTTCAACCATCGCCGACCATCCTCTAAAAAATAATTTTTTCGCATCCAAAATTCATTTTCAGTCTAATTCTTATAGTTAATTTGGTTAAGTACAATAATGAGAGTGCATACAAGTTAGTTTTTAATCCCATTATACCTCCTGCCTTAAGTTTTTAGTCTAACTCTTAGGTCTCCTTTTCTGGGCCGAGAAATGATTTCTTCAACGCTCCAAAATCAAAAGTACCGCTATATCCAAAACTTTTTTTATTCCATTATTCGAAATCTAAATTGAGCTTGCAGATGGTGGCTTTTTTAAATAAATTTGCTGTGTTTTTTCATTTTTAGAAATTAATTTAACCCAGCACTACTATTTCATTGAACAGCAGATTTCATGGGTATTTTTCTAAAGTCATGAAAAACAAGAAGATGAAATTCAAATGAAATGGGATTTTTCAGGGGTTTAATAATAACACTCTAAGCTTTCCAAAAAGGTTTCACTTGTTCAATTTGGATGACTAGAAATATCTCAAAAAGGGGTTTGAAAGTCGTGATGTGTGGCACTACTATTTCATTGAACACAACTGTACGTATTGCCATGGCCAACTGTCCAACTGGATATTAATCTCATCGAAATCCTATGCTGGAATACCAAATACGTTGCTGTAACTGCAAATCCGTCAACCAGAGCAAAGTTTTAGCAAATGGTTCAAGGATTATTGTCTCAAATCCTATTGAGGCGTTGGCAAGAGATTAATGACCCATGTTCGGCCGGTACAAGTTCGCAATGAAAACCAAATTGATTAAAAACTAAATATTAAAGCTCAAGAAGCATGAAGATAATGAAATATATGTTTTTATTTGAGTTTCGTTGATTTTTTCAATTTTCTAAAAAAAAACGAGAAGGAACGTGTGAGTCGCTTCTGGGGACGCGACTCTACTAATACCCGTACTCAGTCAGTATATACATTTTTGAGCATAATTTTTTAGAATTTTAGAATTAAAAAAAAAAATTTTACATTTTACATTTTTTTGCTACATTTGATATCTACATCTACATCTACAATGTATATTATACATCTAACATGTAGATTATAGATGTACCATTCATATTCTACATCTCCTCCGCTAGGGGTTGCTCGCGTACTGAACGCGGCAGAGTGTGCGAGCGAGAAAGAGAATGAGTAGCGAGGTTGTGGGCAAGAGGGGGCGGGGGAAACAACTGAAAATTAATTTCTTCATTCTGGCTATGATTATGATCCGATCTGATTCAGATTCGGCAATCTGGTAGATATGGGCATTCTCTACGATACTGCGTTTTTAGTTTTCTCGTATCTTTAAAAATGTGCCTGCCACAGATTTTCGTCCTTTGTGGGGGCGGAAGGGGGCGGAGCGAAATTTTGAAATACACTTGTAGCAGTGTGATATCACATGAGTCTAGAAACCAAATTTGGTTGCCCTAGCTTGTATAGTCTCTGAGATCCAGGCGTCAAACAAGACGGACAGACGGACAGACGGACAGACGGACAGACGGACAGACGGACAGACAGACAGACAGACAGAGACTCGGCTATTGATGCTGATCAAGAATATATATACTTTATGGGGTCGGAAAATTTTCCTTCTCTGTGTTACACACATCCACTTTTAGCACAAATCTAATATACCCCTTAACTCTTTTTTGAGTACGGGTATAACGAGAAGGAACGTGTGAGTCGCTTCTGGGGACGCGACTCTACTTATACCCGTACTCAGTCAGTATATAAATTTTTGAGCATAATTTTTAAGAATTTTAGAATTAAAAAAAAATTTTACATTTTACATTTTTTTGCTACATTTGCTATCTACATCTACAATGTATATTATACATCTAACATGTAGATTATACACGTACCATTTAGAATCTAAATTTTAGATTCTACATCTCCTCCGCTAGGGGTTGCTCGCGCACTGAACGCGTCAGAGTGTGCGAGCGAGAAAGAGAATGAGTAGCGTTGTCGTCTGCTGGTGGGGGCGGGGGAAACAACTGAAAATTAATTTCTTCATTCTGGCTATAATTATGATCCGATCTGATTCAGATTCGGCAATCTGGTAGATATGGGCATTCTCTACGATACTGCGTTTTTAGTTTTATCGTATCTTTAAAAATGTGCCTGCCACAGATTTTCGTCCTTTGTGGTGGCGGAAGGGGGTGGGCGAAATTTTGAAATACACTTGTAGCAGTGTGATATCACATGAGTCTGGAAACCAAATTTGGTTGCCCTAGCTTTTATAGTCTCTGAGATCCAGGCGTCAAAAAAGACGGACAGACGGACAGATGGACAGACGGACAGACAGACATGGCTCTATCGACTCGGCTATTGATGCTGATAAAGAATATATATACTTTATGGGGTCGGAAAATTTTCCTTCTCTGTGTTACACACATCCACTTTTACCACAAATCTAATATACCCCTTAACTCTTTTTTGAGTCGGGTATAAAAACACTACTATTTCATTGAACAGTAGATTTCATGGGTATTTTTCTAAAGTCATGAAAAACAAGAAGATGAAATTCAAATGAAATGGGGTTTAATGATAACACTCTAAGCTTTCCAAAAAGGTTTCACTTGTTCAATTTGGATGACTGGAAGAGTATCAAAAAGGGGTTAGAAAGTCGTGTTGTGTGGCACTACTATTTCATTGAACACATCTGTATATATTTTATGGGGTCGGAAACGTTTTCTTCTCTGTGTTGCACACATCCACTTTTGTTGTTTGACGCCTGGATCTCAGAGACTATAACAGCTAGGGCAACCAAATTTGGTTTCCAGACTCATGTGATATCACACTGCTACAAGTGTATTTCAAAATTTCGCCCCGCCCCCTTCCGCCACCACAAAGGACGAAAATCTGTGGCAGGCACATTTTTAAAGATACGATAAAACTAAAAACGCAGTATCGTAGAAAATGCCCATATCTACCAGATTGCCGAATCTGAATCAGATCGGATCATAATTATAGCCAGAATTAAGAAATTCATTTTCAGTTGCTTCCCCCGCCCCCTCCCGCAAGAGAAACGCTACTCTATCTCCTTCTCGCTGCCGCGTTAAGTGCGCGTGCAACCCCTAGCGGAGGAGATGTAGAATATGAATGGTACATCTATAATCTACATGTTAGATGTAGAATATGCATTGTATATGTAGATGTAGATAACAGATGTAGCAAAAAAATGTAAAATGTAAAATTTTTTTTTTAATTCTAAAATTCTTAAAAATTATGCTCAAAAATGTATATACTGACTGAGTACGGGTATAAGTAGAGTCGCGTCCCCAGAAGCGACTCACACGTTCCTTCTCGTTTTTTATCGACTCCTGAGCTAGAGCTAGAGCTACAGCTGTAAAATAATAAATGAAAGTGTGAACAATGTACGACCAGACATCGGCTGTGAGGAACAGAACAGACTAGACTTTCTTTGCCTACGACGATGATGATGGCTGTGATAGGTAGCTGAAGTTGAATACTACTCACTGTATCCAAACAGATGAATCAGTCCACTTCTGTAATGATAATAAATAATAAAAAACATGACTAACAAGTGCAGACAGCTCAGCCCTATGATAACCGCTATCTAGAAAATATTTAAAATATCTTGAAACATTCTTCCAGACTGTTCGGTTCTCTTCCAAAGTACACACAACATCTTTTGGTTCTACTGTTTGGCACATTCCGAGTCATAGCAAGCAATGCGGCTCATGCATCCACTGGAATGACCAGCGAGGCCCTGGGCGTCTCAGTCGCCCCCAGTTTCTTTCAGTCCTGTGTCAGCGACGGCAAGACCGCCCGTATGGAGGATGTCCTCAAGTTCAAGGTGAACTCGTTGAAATCAAAACCGCTTTAAAAATGAAAAGTTTATAAATTCTCGTATTACGTTTCAGGTTGCTACAAAGATCATGCAGAATATAATAGATAAGTTTGCCACACACGATATATTTGGACGAGACAACTATGAATATTATGCCCGCGTCACTGGACGCATTCTAAAGGTGCAGGATGAGTGGATATGCAGCTTTCAGTACCCCCCACCGCCTCGTGGCAAGTTGGCTCAACAGAAATACGCATGTGAGTGTTGTAACTGGATTTGCCAATTAGAGTCGAAAAGAGATAGATGCAAATGCTGCAAAATAAATGATACGGTTATCATATCAAGGAATTAAAAAACTAAAAATTATAGTGTTCAAATTGATAATAAGAATCGCATTCCAATTATTAGTATTTAGTTTAGCTGGTCTAAACAACTTGTAAAATATCTCAAAAAGATATCGCTCTCCAATAACCCAATATTGAATTCTTGTTAATAAGTTCTTGTCGCTTTCCCAAACAGTACAACACTCTCTTGAGGCGGAGAAGACCTGGCTGCAGTGCCAGTGCGAGCGTTGGGGCTTACGTGAGTACTCCCCAATTTATAGATATATATATAGATATAGACATAGATAGATAAACATATATTTTACTATTGCTTTGCTTCTGAAATACTATTTTTCTCCTTTCCCAACTGTCTACACAATTATACTACATACACTGTCCGCTTTAACTCCGCTATATGGTGATAAGCTCAACTGGTGTACCGAGAGCTTTTGGGTTTAATCTCGGCACGACAATCCCACATCCCGCACCCCCATCTGTTACGCTTACCGCATGCATATTAGTTAGTCCCTCATTCAAAACCGAAAAAGAATCATCAATCCATTTGCTAACAACTTGAAATGCTGACCATTTAGTGGCCCAGGAGGAATCTCGATCGACACCCGCTCTACTGACCAGCTCCAGTTCGGCCCTGGAGAACAGCGTCCTCTCGCTGGGCGTCTCCCCAGAGCACTCGTTCATCGAAAGCTGCGCCCGTCTCTCCGTCTCGTTGGAGGGACCCGGAATCTTTGCCATGACCTCGTCCCCACTGCCAGCCAAGCGCCAGGGCAACGGAAACGGTAACGGTAATGGGAGTGTCAACGGCAATGCCACAGACTACGATGACTATGCCGACGATGACGAAGACAATGATGAATTAGACAGGGCTCAAGCCTTTCCCCCCGAACTGGAACTGAGCTGCATTGAAAGAGCTCCCCCAATAAAAGAGCAAGCAACGGCCCAGCTGCGAGCAATCTATCGCCAAAAGCATCGTCAGGCCACAAAAAACTACGAGGACGACGATGACGAGGATGAGGACGAGATGACCGTTGTGAAACGTCGCTATCGCCAAAACAAGAAGAAGCCGGTGCCCAGCAATAGCAGTAGCCACCACCAAAGACGCCTTCGCACCGGAACCAAGAGTCTTGACGGCAGCGGCGATCGTCGCACTCCTGGATGCTCCTCCTTGACTGCAGCTGTTCTCGAAGCCTCTGCCATTTCCGGGGTTAGTCCAACGCCATCCAAGCCAAAGCAGCGCACTTGTAGCCGCTGCAATCGCGGCATACGCCACAGCAGCTCCTGCAGTTCCAACTCAGCCGGACCAGCCGTCTCTAGTGCAGGAGCAACATCGGGCACCGCAGGAGACGGCATGACCATGGATGAGCTGAGGGCCGTCAACCGCTATGCGGAGAGCACCAAGAGCCTCTCGTATCTGCCACAGGTGAGGGACGAGTTCTTGCTGGGATCAAGGATTTCCGTTTAAGATCCACCTCGATCCGATATGACCGTTATATTAAACAAAAAACTTTCCTAGATTATAGACCTAACCTTATGAAATTGCTGCTCGAATATCAAAATTTGTTTTCCTTTTGCAGGAAAAATATTAATCAAGAATACGATAATCAGAATAATGAATACTTTAGGTTAAACGATTTTTATTTTTATTTTAGTTTTTCTGTTTTCGTTTTTCTTTTGCTACATTTGATTTATTTTAAATGGAATTATTTACTCGATTTTTTTGTAATCTTTTATATATGTATACATTTTCTTTACATCAAACATTTGTACGATCATTATTATTTATTATTTTGTTTAAGTTTACTTGTTTTCTATTTCGTTGGCATTTTGCGGTCGGAAATGTTTCCTTCCTTAACACAATGTTTACCATGTATTCCGCTCTTCTAACTCAATCACTTCGCAAATTTAGCAAGCAATGTAGAATATTTTCCATGTCTCTAGTTTTGGTACTGTTATCATAACATATATCACACATCTTCCGCCTTCCATGAACAACAATACCTACTTACACAATAACAAACAAATAAAACCACACCTAACTTACATATTCATTATTGTAAGTCAAATGAAATGCACTTAAAGCTTTAAAAGGGTAAAACACCCAGAGAGACTTTAATTTTCCACGAAAAATCTGTAAACACAAAAATTCAGTTTAGCGTATCTAAAGTTCGATTATCATATCAATTTTCCTTTTTCTAATTAATGTTTCTTTTTAATGAAAATAGCTAACACAAATAAACAAAAATGGTCAAACGAAACATGAACTACTATTATATAAAGACATATTTTCACTAAATAAAAAACGAGAAGGAACGTGTGAGTCGCTTCTGGGGCCGCGACTCTACTTATACCCGTACTCAGTCAATAGATGCATTTTTGAGCATAATTTTTAAGAATTTTAGATTAAAAAAAAAATTTTACATTTTAAATTTTTTTGCTACATCTGCTATCTACATCTACATATATTATGTATATTCTACATCTAACATGTACATTATAGATGTACCATTTAAATTCTACATCTCCTCCGCTAGGGGTTGCTCGCGCACTGAACGCAGCAGAGTGTGCGAGCGAGAAGGAGATAGAGTAGCGTATTTCTGGCTGAAGTGGGCGGGGGAACCAACTGAAAATCAATTTCTTCATTCTGGCTATAATTATAATCCGATCTGATTCAGATTCGGCAGTCTGGTAGATAGGGTCATTCTCTACGATACTGTGCCTGCCACAGATTTTCGTCCTTTGTGGGGGCGGAAGGGGGCGGGGCGAAATTTTGAAATACACTTGTAGCAGTGTGATATCACATGAGTCTTGAAACCAAATTTGGTTACCCTAACTCTTATAGTCTCTGAGATCCAGGCGCTCAACAAGACGGACGGACGGACGGACGGACAGACAGACATGGCTATATCGACTCGGCTATTGATGCTGATCAAGAATATATATACTTTATGGGGTCGGAAAATTTTCCTTCTCTGTGTTACACACATCCACTTTTACCACAAATCTAATATACCCCTTAACTCTTTTTTGAGTACGGGTATAACAAGTGCTTAAACCTAAACCCTGCAAGATACAAAAATTGTTATGTTCAAGGCGACAGTTGGCTTAATACAACTATTGGCCTTAAGTTTGCTCTCAAGTGTACTGTTGTATAAATGTTTCAGGTTTTTTGGGTTTAAGGATACAGGAATGCTAATGTATGCCTGATTCTACTATCTAGGCGAGAAGTAAATTTTTTCAATTGGAAAGAGCTAGATTCTGTTATATAGTAAACACTTTCGAATGAAGCAAAATTGTTTAAAAATAGTAATATTAATGAGAATACCTTCGGCTTCATTGATGATTTGGCATTTATTTTCATTGCACTAGTTTTAAAAATGCATTTTGTAAAGATCCTTATGACTCTATCCTGAAAGTCATCCTGAATGAGCACCAATTAACACACAAGTGCCGTTCCTGTCGGAGGCAAATATGATCAGATATAACAAATACGCCCTGAAACATAAATTAAACATTAACATTAAATACATTAAATACAGCAGTAGATCAAACTATATGTTATTAGTTTTAGATTTTGAGTTTTCGGTACTTAAATAAACGTTCTTCGTATTATTGCGAGTTTGAAGACACAACAACTTAAAATTATTTTCTACATTTTTTGTTACTACCCTAAATTGCCTCAATATGTGTTTGTTATCTTCACTAACTTTTTTTTATTATTACGCTGCATGCATTTATTTTGTTTTTGTGTGTTTTTATATGCAGATTCAATTGACTGTTTTTTAACATGGGTTTGATCTGTTTGATGCACCCTGCGACACTTATATAGTTTACTATTTAGCCACATCACAATTAGTTTTCAAACAAAACATAACCAAAAAAAAAAAAAAAAAATGTCATGCAACATCTAAAAAACACGAGCCAACTATCTTACTTTTCCTGCATTTATTTATTAAGTGTTTCTTGAGCTCAAAATATAATTCAATCCAAGCGCTTGCGTTCCCTTTTCGCTCAACGCATTTCTTTACTATCCTGTGCCTGGTTTTAATGTTAAAACATCAAATATTAAATTGACAGTGACATGCTCAGCACTTTTTATGATTAAAGAAATATATTTGTGCTTCGAATACCCCTAGTGCTTGTGTATGTACATATATTTTGTTCCTTTCAAATATATATTCATAATCTTGCACTTATTTCCACTACGCTAATTCTGCTATTTTTAATTTAAATTGAGAATATTATTAATTTTTTTTTATTATATATTTTTGATTATTTTTTTTTTAATTCTTTGATTTTTTTTTTTAAATCATTTTTAGTTATGTGAAAAAATAAATTCAGATAGTTAGAACAGAACATTCTTAATTGCCAATAACTCTAATGTGATCATTTTGAATCCCCCACGTCTTTTTCCTCAACTATAATAACAACTGTACAACACAACAACATCAATTGAAAACTGATTCGAAAAAACATGTGTGAAAATCCCAACCAAAATGTTAGGTCCATGAACGCCAAACCGCTCGAATGCGCACTCGCTCCGAGTGGTTCCTGGGGCCTAGGGATGCGGTCGTCTCACTGCAGATGCCGGCGGACACGTGCAGTGACTGCTGCCTTGCCGCTGCCGCTGGTTACTTGGGTGGCGGCAGCACCAGGGACATGCGCCAGGCCTATGCGGATGGGGACCGGAACCAGGCGTCGCTGCTCTATCACTTCTATCGTAAGCAGCACCAAGAGCATGAACCCCCTCTGGAGCAACTATGGGGCGACATGATGGACACCGAAGATAGCTACGGCCATCAGAGGGAGCAGCAGCAGCAACAGATACATTCCAAAGGTCTTCTAAGACCCCCCCAGCATCATCCGCATCCTCAACAGCAGCAGCCACGTCGCCTGCTGCTTGACGTCAATTCGGGTAGATATAACGCTGGACTTACCAACACTAACAGCAGCGACCACTTGGTGGTGCCCAGACTCGCCTTCTACACACCGCTCAACCACTCATGCTACTACTCGACACAATTCTTGACCAGCAGCACCGCCAACCAAACTGCCCCCGCTGCTGTTGTTGTTGTTTCTGAGGAGGACAGCGACTGCGATACTTTGAATGGGGGGAGGCTTCAAACGCTCCAGGCCCATGAGCTAGAGCATCACAAGGAACCGCCGCAGTCGCTGCAGTTGTTGCGCCACTCCTCGCCCATGCCTGTGCCACGACAACATCATCGTCAGCGGCAGCGAATAATCAGCAACGGATCCTCGCTGTATCAATCCTTTGAGATGGCCTCCTCCACAATGCCCCTTTCCCGCCGTAGTGTCAGTCGCCTCAGCAGCAACAACCACAGCAACAGCACGAGCAGTAACACAAACTTTGCCAATGTTGTTTTCAATATTTTAGATTTTTTGTTTTAAAAAAGGATAAAGAGAAAAACAGAATGAATGTCTTGTGTTTTTTCGCTACCAGTTGCATCCATTTGTAGATAATAAACAATGCTTATGACCATACTAATGCTATATGTACATTCATACATACATACAAACGATCCAGAAAAACGAATTTAGTTATATTTGTTGTTAGATGAAAGGAATTTGATATGCTCTATTCGAATGGAAGAAAAAAATTAAACAAAAAAATGTCTTTGGCTGATTTAAACGATTTCCTCCATGTTTAACAAGTTTGCAGTTGCAACCAATTTTAAAGTTTTTAATAACATTTATTTGCAACCGTTTTATTTAATTTTTTAATTTACTATTTAGTGATTGGTTTTAATTAAATTATTTAATGTTCTAGTTTAATATTGTGTTATGTTTTAAGGAGTTTTTTTGTCTGTGTATGTAGCGATCACTTCCATTATTTTTATTTTATGTTTAGCTTTGTGTTTTAATAAATTAAATTATTATGATTATACTGTGTATTCCAAAAACAAAAATGTTAAAAGCTTTTGTGTTGTTTCATACGTGTCACACTATCAAACATACCCATACATATACATAGTTGTTGTAATTTTTTGTTGTGTACTAACAAAGTTCGCTTCTTCCCCTGTTATTGCATTTTTTTTTTTTATGATTCTTAGTTTCGAGAAACATAACCAGCAATCATGGCAAACATACGACGGCAACAACCATTGAAGCCGCCACAAGAAAAAACAACAAGCTTTTTCTGTCGTTAAAATAATCGGATAAAATCGATAATGATCAATAAATATTATTTTTCTCTCTTCTCTGTCCCTGTTTTAACTCGATCAGTTGGCAACATCCGTTTGAGTAACAGCGCCGAGTCCATACAGTATGCCCGTCGTCCCAATACCACCAACGTCAACTCCAGTCTCGGTGGCCAGCACAATCCCGCACGGCGCCTGCTCATTAATGTTCCACGCCAGTACCGATCATCTCTGCGGCGGAACAAGGAGAAGCAGATCGGAGGCAACAGTCAGAGCAACAGTAGCAATAGCCTGGGCAGTGATCAGTTGACCGCCGGAGCCGGACCAGGAATTGGGACATCAGCCAGTGTCAATCAGGCACTGAACAGTCCGCTGTTGATGGTGGGTTTGTTGCCGGCCACCGAGCAGCCATCGTCGGTTCGCAATTCCATAGCAGAGTGTGGCGGCAGTGATGAAAACGGCGTCAGGATGGACACACTGGAGCACCAGATGGGTGTCGAGTGCAGCACTATGCTGAGATTTAAACCGCCTCGGCTGTAACAGAGAAAGGTAGATGATAAAAATCAGTAGGAGGATAAGGAAAACGACACCGAAACCTCATCCCTTCCACAGCTGCAACTAGGTTTATGTCTAACGATTTTAAATTGAAACTTACATTAGAAAATACATTTTTTTATATATGTATGTATGTATACTTCCAACTAAACACATACATGCATACATAGATAATGATAATTATATATTTATTGTGTATGCAAGAAAAGGCTGATTTTCTTTAGTTAAACAAACCAACAAAAGTGGAAGTAAAACCAATTTATAACTAAAACTACCAATACATTGCAAAAAATTGACAAATTTTAGTCAAAGATTGGTTTGTTTTTAAATTGATTGATTCGTTTTGATATTTTGTTTTAACCAAAAAGAAACCCACTGAAACTTAAACATTGTCAATGTGAATACAAACGAACATTTTCCACCTGATCGCAAACCGAAACAACGATGCAAGAAGCATGTCTAAACTACTCGTATATATCATCTGAACAATCTAGCCAATCGATTTCGTAACTGAAAATGATTATGTCTAAGCTCTTAAAATCGAATTAAATCAATTGAAGCTCCTTAAACGCAATCAAAACCCACTTTACAGATTAACATTAATTTTTGATAATGATAATTGGAAATGCAAAACAAACCAATCGAAATATATTTTACCTCTATAATAATTATAGAAAGGATTATAGCAACATATGTTAGCATTTAAATCTGACTAAGCGTTTTCATATTTTTACTTTTAAAGTTATACTTGTATACTTGCTTAATGAGAACAACATGTAATGCCAATATTTAAAATTTTCCATCGTTTATATGTATATCGCTATGTGTACTATCATATATGTATGTATGTGGGTATATATATGTCTGTCACAGAGTTATACGATTTGCTGACACTGCTCTACCGCGAGGAATCAGATATACCATCTGATAGATACAACAACCACAACCAAGTTAATTCCATAATTTATAGAACTCGTCAAATCCTCTACGACAAGTAGTAGATAATTTTAGATAAAATCTAAGTATGAGGGTCATGCCAAGTCCTCCTAGACTGTTCATATACAAAATTCCACTTTCCTTCTATAGCTTGAAGATTTTTTCAAACAATGAAAGCTTCTTTATACATAGTGTTAAAAAAAAAATGTAACACTTTGTAGACTAAGTGTTGGTTCAAGAAACGAAATATTTAAAACAAAATGCTTTGCCTTTTCATACATAGTATGAAACGTTCCATTACATTTATATGTACAATATAAACATATAGCGCTTAACGTAAAGGAATGAGAAATAAAGAAAAACACCAATTTGTTGATTAGCAAAAAACAAAACAGCCTAAGATATCCATAATTTGTATTGCTGTGTATGGTAGGCTATAAGCTATAAAATATACAATCTACATATGTGTAAATCTTACGGAGTACGATATATTCTACGTATGCATAATTACTGGATCTGCTCCATAAAATTTCAATCTGATAAAATTCGAATAGATTTCTCAAATATTTTGTATACATTTATAGTTTTCCTTTAAATTTTGAACTTTTTAAACACAATGAAAATTGTTTTATAGTATTAAAAACAGAGATGTAACATGAAAGTTGCACATAATATTCCGTAAAACAAAGAAAAAAAAATCATACATATAATGTAACTAATTATTGAATGGGAAAATAAACATTTAAATTGCATACAACTTGTGGGCAGGTCTTGCTTAAGTTCTCTCTTAAATGTTATCCCTAAAAACATATTTCGTTATTTTGACATGGTAACATATCTTAGCTGTATAGAGCCCTATCGACTATAATTCCGGTTTCCATAAGTACACTTTCGACATCAGTGGCAAATAAGTCGTCGCTCAGTTCATCGGTTAGGCGCACAAAATTTCCAGCTACCAGAAACTCTTTATACACCAGCACCTTTTCATTTTTGCGGTCACATGCCAGCCTGCCAGCCACAGAGCTACATATTTTGGCAAACTTAATTGAAGGTTAGCGGCTGCAGCGTTGGAGGGGGTGGGGCTAGCAACTGCTCTAGCTTTTAGTCTCTGAAAGCTAGGAGCTCATCAAGACGGATGGACAGACATGACATATCGACTCGGCTATTGATGCTGATCAAGAATATATGCATATATGCTATATTATATATGTACCATTATAAATAAGGGTTGCATCAAAAAAAATCTTGCACAAATATCAGTTTTACTGAGGTACTACTTACAATCATACATGCATACAAAAATAATAGAATGAGTATATTTTTTGTTCGTACTTTTCAATGTATGTACAGCTGTGTTCAATGAAATAGTAGTGCCGCACCTCATCACTTTCAAGTCTCTTTTTGAGACACTTCCGGTTGTCCATATTGAACAAATTATACCTTTTTAAATACACTGGACTGTTAGAATTGAAAAACCGAAGAAATGAAATATCCATACATTTGAATTACATTTTCTTGTTTTTCATGTAGTGTGACCGCGGTTTTATCGAAAAATATACCGTCTGACCATCAGAAATATACCGTATTTATCGAAAAAAAAAATCGGTGGTAAATACCATAAACATATATGTATGTACATACCAATTTGCTGAACCAAATGGTTCAAATGAACCATGCATAAAACATTTTTAGGTAATACGCATAGCTCAGAAAATATGTTAGCTAGCAAAATGTGTCTTTTTTTTTATCGAGCATTGCCTTTTTTCCGAACTAAGTAATAAAACTAAAAGTTCACCGCACTATGCACTTTTTTTTGTTCCCTGTCAATTTGTGACGATACATCGATAAAAAGTTAAATTTAATATTTTATTTTATGCGTTTTGCGAATTACACTAAAGATTTTACCCAATTTTTCTGGCATATTAAATAGGTGCATTATCTGTTCCATACTGTTAAAGTCCGCCTTTTCCAATTCATCGCATGAATCATCCGATCCTGACTCATCGGCCAACGCCAACCGTTCAGCAAACGACACAATGCCGCACCAGGTACGAAAGTCCAAGTCAACATTCTCTTTCTGCTCACACCCATACCCCAGCATATTGAGAGTATTACGAACATTTTGCTCGGTGCCGTGAAACTCTAGAACATCCTCAAGAGCTTGTGGCAAGCTCTGCCAGAGTAGTGTGCGCTCTTTGTACCTATATTCCGGCAGAGCCAGCTCATCAGCGCTCATGGGGGGCAGGTCGATCTCTGGCTCTTCGCAACGGCTCAAATACTTAAGAAAGACGCGCTTGTAGAGCTGTTTGCGCTGCTGAGAGACCCACACATATTTGCTCAAGTAATCCCATGGGGTCATCGCTGCGGAAGACACAAGTTGGATGGGGTTAGATGGAGTTGAGTTTAAAAGTATCTCGAACCGACCGGTTATCATTGACAGATTCATGGGCACATCAAACCTTGTGGCCGACTTGGAGAACTTGCGTGGCATCTTAGACGTACTCTCAGTGGAGTGATTATCCTCAATGTCCTTTTGCACAATCTTGTGTTTGGGGGGCATATACTTGATGGCTTCTCTGAGAGCACGATTAAGCTATAGAAAGAATAATAATAATAATAATATAAAACGTGTATTACAGTCATAGGTAGCACAACAAGTATTGTCCACATTGTATTTATGTATGTACATACATATCTGCCAAAAGTATTCTCTATCAAATCGACATCCAAATCGGTTTTCAGGGCCTGAAAGGCTTCGTCTGTGAGAAAACTTCCCTTCAAGAGGATGGGTGCCCGTTCATTGTCTCGTTTATCCTTTGTCAGCAGACTGACCGAATTGGGTATGAGACTAGGTCTAGTGCTGGCATTGAGTGAGTCTGGTCCCAGGGCGGCTACTTGTGTCTCCGGATCCTCGCTCAAGTGAAAGGTGGTGGTGGCTGCTAATAAGTAATTTTTGCAAATATAATACATGGATTTTCTCACTGGAAACATACCTTGAGTTGGCTTTAACTTTTTTCGTTTTTTGCCCCTGCGCACATCGTCATCGCTCAGTTCGTGTTCATTGATACAGGTCTTGGTCTCGCCGTCCAGCCTACGAATGGGATCTGCTCCTGGTGCTAGGTTGGCAGTGGCTAGAGATGACTTGGGTCGCAGCTCATTGGACTGCTGTCTCATGGGCTTCTTGTCCTCATTGGCATTGGCATTAGCCCCGGCACTTTTAGGCTTTTTATCCTCCTCCAAGCCGCTCTGGGTGAGCTCCGAGCTGGGCTTCCAGTATAGCGTTTCCTGGGAGTGCGATCGTCTGAGATCCAATATGATTTTTTTCCTCTTGATGTTCTCGTGCTTGCCCCATTCGGGAGTGATGCAACGACGGTAAAAGGAGCCAGCACTGGTCCTTGTGTGGATACTGGTCACTGTAGGAGTTGGCGTCATTGGGCGTGAGTCCGTCTCAGCATAACGCCGGAATAGGTCTTCGGGGATGTTATCCGTTTCATGCGGCTCGAGCTGGTCTTCATGAGACACTTTCCCTGTCTTATCCTTGCCACACTGCGGATTTTTTCCTTCGATAGCCAGAGATGTTTTGAATTGATTTATAACATCCTTTACACCAGATGGCGCTGGATGGTTGCACAGCACAGAGCAGCCCTT
The DNA here is from genome assembly GCA_018150905.1 of Drosophila ambigua. Taxonomy (NCBI): domain Eukaryota; kingdom Metazoa; phylum Arthropoda; class Insecta; order Diptera; family Drosophilidae; genus Drosophila; species Drosophila ambigua. The sequence continues at coordinate 229,772 of JAECWS010000105.1, forward strand.
GGCAAAGGGATTGAACAGTCCGCCGAAGGGACGCAGCGAAAGTGGCATGGGTAACGTCTCAAATTTAAGCATCCGCGAATCATCAGCATGATAATTTTTACGCTGTTAACAAAAGATGCTACAGATCTACTGGTACTTACAGCTGCCGAATTTTCTTACCCTTTTAAAAAATTTTACATGTCTTTTGGGAGTCGGAACGAGACCCGTCCGTGTTGTACCGCTCATCATTGCAAATAAACAAACTTTGAAACGGTTGGTAAAGAAAAATATTGATGTCCATTAACAAAGTGTATCGTTGCTATGACAATAGGGCTTACAGGGACATCAATCAGTCTTTTTTACCTTTATTGATTGAATTCCATTTCTGGTACTACAATTACAATAAATTAGTCATTCCTACATCAGTTCGCAAATAAACTATATTGATAAGGGGGATTCATGCTGATCATGCTGTAGAAGTTACCGACAGCTCTATCTATTTATAACACTACACGACAAAATTGAACTTTTTATTTAGGCTGTTAACCAAAATGACTTTTTCTTGGTTTTTTTTCACATAACTTAATTTTCTTATATCTGGTTGCCTAGAACTTTGCAGTTCTGAAAAGCTGCCAAATGCAACTCGTACCCAGGCACTTTGTATCTGCAGCTTAACGCCTGGAAGATATTAAGCTTTCAAATTCAAATTTCATAATTTTTTGGGGGTATATCTTTTCTAAATTTTGGGTTTTAGATAGACGCATTAATTAGGCGTCTTTTAAGGTATTGCGACAGAGTGTGCGAGCGAGAAGGAGATAGAGTAGCGTGTCTCTGGCTGAAGTGGGCGGGGGAAACAACTGAAAATTAATTTCTTCATTCTGGCTATAATTATGATCCGATCTGATTCAGATTCGGCAATCTGGTAGATATGGGCATTCTCTACGATACTGCGCTTTTAGTTTTATCGTATCTTTATAATTGTGCCTGCCACAGATTTTCGTCCTTTGCGGGGGCGGAAGGGGGCGAAATTTTGAAATACACTTGTAGCAGTGAGTCACATGAGTCTGGAAACCAAATTTGGTTACCCTAACTCTTATAGTCTCTGAGATCCAGGCGCTCAACAAGACGGACGGACGGACAGACGGACATGGCTTAATCGACTCGGCTATTGATGCTGATCAAGAATAAACATGCTTTATGGGGTCGAAACGTTTCCTTCTCTGCGTTACACACATCCACTTTTACCACAAAACTAATATATACCTTAACTCTTTTTTGAGTACGGGTATAAAAACCATAATTCGTTAAAAATGTTTAAACCCCGAAATCTATAAGAAAAAGTTATTTTGGGCCACAGCCTAATTCTAGTGTTGACTAGTATAATTAGAGTCAACACCGATCGTTAGTCTGCGATGAGTTATTAAATTACCTGAATAAAAAAGGGCGTTTCTTTTATTGTTTCTATGGATTAGGTCTAAAAACAGTGGATACGTGTAAGGGATACATTAGAGGAAGCAATGTGAGTAAAACATTTATGGCTAGATTCCACACTTAGTACAAAGAGCCGCGATGATGCAAATGCCGTAAGCGATGATCTAACAGCTGGCGCTCATTCGACAGCGACAATGTAGAAGAGGAGCGATGCAAAGTAGGCAATATTTGCGGTCCGCCTCCACGTCCTTGTCCAGATGCCACAGTAAGATTGGCTTCGATAATACCCACACCTGCCGTATTGCCAACGACTCGGGATCGCAGCAAATTGTTTCGCAAGACGGCACCTGAACGAGTCGATTGCCGTCGTACCGAATTATTGAATGAGATCTGCAGCGAGAGACGTTTCTGTGAGAGCGAGGCCAGGTGTTCTGGTGACAGTTCGATGACCTGTGGAACAGCAGCGGCCGCCAAGGCCATGGCGGCTGCTGTGGCAGCACTATAGCTGGGTAGCGTTGAGGTTAAGGTTGTGGAGGCATTTCCACAATTACAGGTTGCCGAATTCAGCGAAATGTTGTCCACACTGCCATCTCCATTGGTCTCCACCAGGCTGTATCCCACGGCCTGCTCCTTACCGCCGCCATTGTCGTTGCTCTCGAATATTTTTATGATGGGCACGACAGACGGAGTTAGTAGAATGCCTGCCTTTCGAAATTCCTCCAAAGCGTCGTCGTAGGTGGGAAGGCCGGAGACAATGGTGTAGGAAGGTAACGATTCGGCTTCGTAGTCAGGCGGACAGCGGCGGCAGATTTCAATTGTGGGGTCACTGTGATTGGCACGGTCTGAAATATAAAAAAGTCGGAGATCGAAAAATATAACGAAAGGGAACGTGTGAGACGCTTCTGTGGACGCGACTCTACTTTTATACCCGTACACAGTCAGTATATAAATTTGTAAGCTTATAATTTATGCAGAATTTTACAAAATTATACATTTTGCTACATCTGTTATCTACATCTACTTATACAATGTATATACTACATATTCTCCGCTAGCGGGCACTCGCGCACTGAACGAGGCAGAGTGTGCGAGCGAGAAAGAGAATGAGTAGAGGGTCTCTTACTGGAGGAGATGGGGAAGCAACGGACAATTAATTTCTTTATTCTGGCTATAATTATTGTCCGATCTGATTCAGATTCGGCAATCTGGTAGATATGGGCATTCTCTACGATACTGCGCCTGCCACAGATTTTCGTTTTTTTTTGTAGCGGAAGGGGGCGGGGCGAAATTTTGAAATACACTTGTCGAAGTGTGGTATCACAAAAGTCTGGAAACCAAATGTGGTTGCTCTAGCTCTTATAGTCTCTGAGATCTAGGCGCTCAACAAGGCTGACAGACAGACAGACAGACAGACATGTCTATATCGACTCGGCTATTGATGCTGATCAAGAATATATATACTTAATGCGGTCGGAAACGTTTCCTTCTCTGCGTTGCACACACCCACTTTTACCACAAATACAATACACCCCTTTACTCTTTTTGAGTACGGGTATAATAAAATACATATAGTACATATACTTCTTAGATTCTATCCTGTTAATCAAATAAAATGAAAATCACAATAAGTAAATTAATTTTTTACATTTCGGACATTATACGGCTCCAACAACTCTCAAGCTTTGGGTCAGTCGTCCCTAATTTACATAGTTTGTGTATTTGGGTATGTTGTTAACAGGAAATTTAAAAGCTTCACTGCGCCAATGTGACAGTGCAACCAATTCCTTATCTGACGAGTCAAAGGAGGTGGTCAGCATCCAACAATTTCATTCGGGTCGGTGGATTGGAGGCAACTGTTGATGCGTTGGCGTAGTAAAAGATTTTGAAGATAAGACGTATGCTGGGTGGCTTGTACAAACGGTGAAAATTACACAAAAAGAAACTCTGCACCCTTTTTCTGTGAGGCTTAAAGCCTGCCTGCGGGTCTTCACGGAGCGGACAAGAATTTTCACACCCAAATGAGCGAACGTTCAATTTTTAAACAACGCTTTGTAAGCTTACGAAATTAAATCGATAGTGCACATCGAATTGTACGGAACGAAAATGAAATCACATTTGATGTAATGTTGGGTTTGGGCTGGGGCATCGTTTGTCATATGGTGGACCGAGACGTTGGGAAGCTCTAGTCTTTCTCTCCAGTGACAACAGCTCAGCATTAAAGCTTTTTTGTAATTTTCAATTGACTTAAGATGCTTATCTGTAGGGAGTGGAGCTACTGAGTTGCTGTTCCTGTTTCTGAGAACCATCTCCATTGATAAGAATTGGTGTATCTTCACATCTTTAAGTAAAAACTTTTCGTTAAAACTTTAACTTGGCGCAAACGCAACACGCGTTTGATTTTCCCTAAGGCTCTGGGCCGCTAACTACTTGACTTGATGAACTGTCAGCTCATATTCGTAAGCCAGGGACATGGCACAACAATAAAATGAAGTGCATCATACATAAAGAAAGAAAAGCGGGGAAAAGCAAATAAACAAGGCAGAAAAGTGGCAGAGTAAGTGCGTCGTGCATAAAACATTCGCCCGCAAGCTATAAGCCAAAAACAAAATGGACACCAAATTTTCCACTAGTCAATATACTAAAGGTCGTGAGGACGCCTCACAGCCACAACATGAGAAGCATAAGGCTACGACGGGCTAAAGATATTTTGGGCGTTCGCAATAACAACAAAATGTTAAACACACTTTATGTTGGGGCCACATCTTAGTGTGCTGGGGCATGGAGAGAGCGATGGAAGCGTTGTGCGTTTTCTGAATTTTTGGCCCAAACCAACAGAGGAGCTCAAGAAACGAAAAGTGACGTGCCCAGGCCGATGGTAATGGTGACAGGCCTGCCAGCAGACAAAAAAAAAGGAGGAGCAAGCAAACGCTATTTTTTTTGGCTGGTTGAATGTGAGGCGGAAGCCTGGCCATAGATTTGCCAGGCACGTAAGCAGTTTATCCCCGCATTGAAAAAGAAGGGGGAACAACTTCAGCCCACTTTTTGGATTCTGGGAGCTATCGTCGTTGTCCTTGGGGTTGGTAAACATGGCACCAAATTGCCGTTTAAATTTCTTCTCAATGTCTACGCTGGGGGCTAACCGGCCTTGAAACATTATTATGACTTAGGACTATTTCCCAGGCCCAGCAACTTTATATTTGAAGTTGTGGCTGTAAGACAATGCCAGGGGAATCGTCAAGACAGGCGTTAAATGCTACCTATGCCTCCCATTGGACTCTGTTCCGATCCATGTCAGGGGTTTGGGTTACTTTGGAAACTTATGGGTTCGTCTGGGACTTTTTCTGGCTGTGCATGCTCACCTGCTCTTTGTTTACCTGATTAAACTCTTGCTCGAGCGAACATGCAAACCCATTTTCTGTTTTTAGGCTTTTGCGATAACCCGGGTTGAACTAAAGGGACGGAAATTTTTGTTAGTCTTTTGCTGTCGCAACCGCATGTACAAATTTTAATGTTTTTTGTTTTGTTTTAGTTGTATGCAAGAAGAATTATGTTGGCCAGGAATTGCCTAAGATCTTTCCTCACAGTTAATGTGACTGCGTAGGAGCTGTCAGACTTCAACGAATATCCCATAATCTACAACTGCAGCGTATTAAAACTACTACTTCTAAATTATTAGCAAGACAACCCATCCATCTAACCAGGAGCTCCATCTTCTTCTGGGCCTTCCTGCGCACACGAAAACCGAAATGAAGAAAAATTGGGGCATGTCAGTTAAAGGCAGAACAACAATAAAAAGGAAAAAAACCGACATGAAGACATCTTTAGCACAAGTAAACGAAACACGCGCCAGAAGCATTCAACATCCAACCCAACAAAGCCAGACCAGACCTAAGAAGTAATAAGTATGTCTAGTTGTTTGCAAATATTTCATTTCCTTTCCCCTGCCGTCCTCATAGAAGGCGTATCTGGTGACAGTGGCAGAGCTGGACAGCGAGGAAGTGTCACCAAATTCACATTTCCCTTGAAACTAAATTATATAAATTTAATAGCAGATGATAAACTTGCTCAAAGTTCAACAAATACATCAAATGACAACAGAGTACGTAAAAAAAATCATTAGTAAAATGAATGGAACAACACAGGTGCCTTGCCTCCAAAGTGTTGAATGTAATGTTATTAAAAACAGTATAAACAACTTCCCTTCCTAGTGGGCTCTTTTGTGGGCGGTCCAACAAAAAGCAGCGTAAAACCACAAAGTACCACTTTGCCATGCCTATGGGCGGTGTGGAGCAGATGCCATGCCGCAATTTTCAAATTGACTTTTGCACATGTTGCCACCGTAACATTACGAAAATGTCCGCCGACAATAGCATAGCATATGTACATATGTCACACACACATGTACATAGCCACGAAAAAAGTAGTTCCAAACGAAGGCGAAATAATAAGAATTGCCAGCAAAAGCCAGCTAAAAACGTGCCAATTGAGCGCGTGAGAAGCATAAACAAATAGTTGTTTAAAATAAAAACTAAAAAGTTGGTTCAAAATCGAAGTATCCATCAAAAGGGCATTAGAGGGCGCCAGCTGCACTTTATATTAACTTTGAATGTGATTTTTAAATTGCAACCGTCTTTGCAGTAAAATTTAAGTGGAGTAGAGAAACATCGAGGATTGATTTTAAAACAAAATATCGATAGTAATGATAATACCGATAGTATCGATCAAGCACACACATAGCCATACTTTCGGCACACAACGCCAAGGGTAGGTATGTATTAATACAAAGCGCGCTCAAAGAACAAAAGAGAACGAATACAGAGAGAGAGCGCAAGAGCAACATTGAAAAAATCTGCTGCCAGCGGCGTCGGTGGATTTATTTGGATCGAAATGCTGCGCCGCAGTTTTTGTTATTAATTTGTACTCCAGACTCTACTTAGTTTTTTAAAGAAAAGCAGAAAGAAATAGAAACTGGATAGTGAGTGTTTAAATTGCTAAAAATGGCCAATGTTCCAGTGCCGATGCCGTCAGTGCTGACAGCAAAAAAAACAAATGGAGACTCCGTCGTGGTGGCTGCGTCGACTGCGGCGGCAGCGTTGGGTGACAACGAAGACTCGGAAGAGTCCGGATTGGAGGAAGATGACGATATGCTTGATGATCCCGACGACGTGGTTCTGCAAATTGACAGCGAGGACGAGGCCGAATTGGAGGCCCAGCGCATACACTTGGATGTGAAAGCAGCGGCTGCCGCAGCGGCAGCGGAGACAGCAGCAGCAACAACAAAGTCGCAGGTCAGTAACGGTAATAAGCAGAAGCAGCAGCAGCAGCATACAAATGACAAAGCAGCGTCACGAAAACCTCGTGGACGTCCTCCTGGAACGGGCAACAAAAACAAACGGAAAACATCGGGTGTTAGGAACTCGAGCAGCTCCCAGGTCAACACCGCTTCCTCTCTTGTCGCCGCCCAAGTCTTTGCAGATGAGAAGTGGCATCGCTTCTTCTACAGATGTGCCCGCTGCTGCAACCACTACGGCGACGGACTGTCTCTCTCCCGGCACTTCCAAAAGGAGCACTCAGAGCAGGACTGCAATCAGGCCAAGCGCAAGCGTAGCAGAAGCAAAGTTTCCCCTAGTGAAATCGAGTCAACGCCTCCTCTTGATTTGTCTAGCTTGAATGTAGGTTACTTGAAACCTTGTGCCCAGCTGCTGTTACAAGAGGAATCCCTGTTGCAGCTTTGCTTGGCCTGCAACTCGCAGTTTGTGGATGTGAAACACTTTCACCGTCATTTGAGCGAGCAGCATGGCTACTTTAAGTTGCTCGTCCCTAAAAAGGAACCAGCTGAGGTGCCACCCACAGCTATGGTGACTATACCTGCTGCTCTAGCCATGAGCAAATCCAGTCAGCAGCTTCAGTTGCCCATCCCAGCACCGGAGACCCCACCGCCCGAACAGGATGGCAAGGAGCCATCGGGAACTGGCTCGTGCAACGATAAAGATGATCTCGATATAATAAACGCCATGGTGACGAAAATGACAGCCGAGAGGGGAAAGCAAAACTGCGCTCCCAAGGTCAATAAGATGATTGTTAAGCTGCCAGGTGTTTCAAAGCGGGGCAAAAAATACAAGGATCAGGAAGAATTTCCTAAACAAAAGGATAGAGAACAGGAAAAACCAGAATTCGCGAAGGAACATGAAAAAAAGAAACAGGAGAAGTCAGACCAAGCAGGTCTAGATCCGCTGCAGCGTCCAGAGGTAAGATTGATCTAGTAATTCAAATTCTTAAAATTCTTAATATTCTTGTTTCTTGTTGTTCACCCAGGAGACTAACACAGTCAAGCGGAAGCGTGCCTGCAAACAATTATCACCCACGTCTCTGGACACAGAGAAAGAGATCAAAACAGAGTCGGAGCCAAGCGAGCGACGCATGCGCAAAACTCGAAACTTTGTCGACTATGTAATGGATGTAAAGGATGAGGAAGACGAAGACGGGACTGAGGGCTCCTCTGCAACAGTTTCGCCGCGCAACAGCTCAAGCGATGAGAGCCTGACCTCGATTAAACGGGAGTCAATTGAGGAGTCTCAGAGCACTGGTAGACCCATACACACCTGCAACTTTTGCGGCAAGACCTTTCAGCGCTTCTCACGCATGCAAGATCATCTGCGAATCCACACAGGCGAGAAACCATTCATTTGTAACCATTGCGGAAGAGCTTTTCGCTTGAAGATGCGTCTCGCAGAGCATAAGCTGCGACATCGTACTGAGAAGGCCTATCAATGCGAGGTCTGTTCAATGCCCTTGGCCACCAAACAAGATCTATCACTGCATATGCGTCATCATAAGAACGACAGGCGGTACAAGTGCGACAAATGTGACAAAGGTTTTGTTCGAAGCTCCGATTTGGCCATCCATGTGAGAATTCACACCGGAGAGAAACCCTATGCTTGTGATCTGTGCGGCAAGGCCTTCCGGGCACGTCAGAACCTTGTGGTGCACCGACGTACTCATTTAGGCGACAAGCCGATAGAGTGTGAGCTTTGCGACAAACGGTTCGCAAGGAAGATTGACATGCGAGTGCACATGCGCAAGCATACAGGTGAGTAGAATATAAAATTAGAGATTTTCTCGGAACTGAACATGGTTTTATAGGCGAGAAACCCTTTAACTGCGAGTCTTGTCAGCGTGGCTACTCCTCCCGTGTGAATCTGCAGCGTCATCAACAGCGCGAGCATGGCAAAGGCTTCCACAAGCCAGAGCGGACAAAGACGGGTCAAGGAAAAGAAGCCAAGTCGGAGGAGGGTAATGAATCCATACCAGAGAATGAAACAGAATCTAGGACAGAGCAAGGAACAGAACCCAAAGACAAAGTTAATCTGCGCCGGCCGCGGCGTGAGAAGTTGCAGCAAAAGATCGCTGCTCAGGAAAAACTACTGAATGATCTGAAGCGCAGCCTAAGCTCCCTACCTGACATAGCCGAGGAGTCTTCTACAGGAAAGAACGACTTAGACATGACTAAATTTCCAGCTGATGGCGGGGCTGGTTGTGTCCCTCCCGCTCAGGTGTCTGTCACAGTCTCAATGCAAGTGGAGGCCGCAGCTAATGTAGAAGACTATGAGATCACGCCGGAGAAAGAGAATGCTTTGTCCAGCGGATCTCCGGTCGACGGTAAGTCAAAGACGAATCGAAAGATAACGAGTTACTTTACCGTCGTTGGTCAGCAGGCGGAGATGAAAAACTTAAAGACTTAAGATCAGGATCCAACAACTATTCTTACTCATTACTTTAAGATGCCACTGTACTTGGAAATTTCGGAAAAATGTTCACCTCGCGATTTGTATTTATTGGATTTGCAATGAAATCTTGCAGCAGGGATTAAGTATTCTTTTTATACCAACTATATATAAATATAAGGTTCAAGTGAATAATTATAATTTTCTGGTTTGAAGGAAGAGAAACCAAACAAATACTTGCTGTTTTGAAGTACACATAACCCTCGAGAACAAGAAAAGACTACTTTTAAAAAGAATAATGATATTTGATATGAAAATCAAGCAAGAGACTGCAGAGTATATTTTTTATACATATATGTATACATACATAAAACTATATTTATATGGACGGAGCAAATTTTGTGAACAAACGTTAAATGTAAAACATCAATAGATTATTTTATAAGCCGAGAAATTGCGAAACTTAATTTACTTTTTCGAACTTTGATTGTAAATAACTGAAATATCACGAAAATCCTTGCAGAAATACGTTTGAATGAAGTGTCTATAATGGAAAAGTTACCAAATCTTTCATTCTTATTGGGTGACCATATCAACTGAATACTTGATGTGTAAGCAATACTAAGCCCCAATATTATCACTCGATATGTCAACCGAACAAACAGAAGAGTATTTTATTAAGTGTATATTAAAATTCACTGCACACGACATTGAACATTGCAATATGCGCAATTTACAACTAAATATACTCATATTCCAAAACAAATACAATTTAAATTTAATCATATTCATTAGTAAATTATAAGCAACTAAAATGCATTCGGAATAGTTCCCCCGAACAACCCTAAGATCTATCTCAGAACAATATTGACTGTATTTATTTTATATGCATTTATTTCACCATATTTACTTAATTTCTCGAATCATAAGCTTAGTGACGATAAACAATGAGCAAAAAAAGGTGTTTTCTTACACGATTTTATTTTTGAAAATTTAAACTGTGGACAATTATTTTGTCCCCAACTATTTAAGAGTCGTATTTTATTTTATAAAATCTACGATAGAATTTCTCATTCTTTAGTAACTAACTCTGAATATACGAAATTTTTATAATTTACATTTTTTATCTGAATTAGATGTCGTTTGCAAATTGTTGAGCTTTTTTACTTCAACCCTCAAATTTGCAATTACCTGAATGGGTTGCCTTGATGGCCTTTAGTTTTGGAAAAGCCAAGAGAACGCTGCCACAGCAGCTACTGTTTCAGTCTGCAGGGCTACAGCACAAGCCCTTTGTCAATTTTACAGCACTTTCAGATATTGCTCGAGAGGACTGGGGTGGACTGATAGCATCTGGAGAGTAAATTCAGGACGACAGTTTGTCACTTGTAATGGGGTTCTATATGGTTAATTTCATCGTGCCAACGGGGTTGAATGCATGAGGGTGATAAGAGAGAGGGTGAACGAGAAAGAGCGAGACTGATTCAGGGGAATTGGTAATCTAAATATCGACACATAGTAATTTGTATTAGCTGCAGTATCTTAATACATGTACCTATTAGTATATGTTTCAAATTATCTATCATAAAATGGTTCAGCAGGAATATATTAACCTTTTGACAAAAACGACAGGAATTTCTTGCCAAACCAATATTTGTTTCTATGTTTTACGTTATATCTTTTCCATTCCGTATCCTTCATTTACAAATTTATCTGACGTTGACGTTTTCATTTTACGTGGAACTTGTCTTTTTTCTATTTTGGCTCTGGGACTTGCTGCACTGCAATGACAATTTATTCTGTTCTGTTATCTTTAAACAAGAATAATAGAAAAAAATAGATAAAAGAATAATGCAAAAGAAAGCCGAAACAGAACAAAGCAACAGACTTTTCCATGCAGCATGCACTTTCAATACAATATTACACATACGAAGAGTGGTACCGTCTGCTTTATATAGTTTTATGTTGGTGTGAACGAGTATTTCCAAAAATCAACGTGGTACCACACACACACGAGCGTGGAAATTGTGGCTGTGTAAAAATATGCAAATTAGGTGTGGCGACTTTTGTTGTAGCCGTTTTGGTGTAGAAAGAATAAAAAGTGGACGATAGCAAGCGAAAGAAAAGTAAAAACATACATAGTTGACTTTCGGACCCATGATGTTGCCATTAAAAACGCCAAAAAAAATTATGACTTTTCTGTTATATCATGTTTATTTTAATGCTGCTAGCTACTAAAATACAAAAAATTCGATCGAAAGGATGTTATAATGATATAATAAATTGGTGCATAATAATATTTTGAAAAAATCTGCATCTCAGAAGGTAAAGATCAAATTATTTTATTGTATCTCTGATATGTTTCGAATTTAGAAGAAAACGTCTGATTTATAAGAGTATGTACATACATATATTCGTGTACCTAACGAAAGTGGAATATCAGTGTCGTACATTTAAGCAAACAATATATATCTTAGAGTCGGGTGTAAACTCTATCAAGTATATACATTAATTGGGCTGGCAGTGGCAGAAAGCTTTGAAAAAAGGAGTATACGCCCCAATGTACATTCAGGAATTCACCGCCGCGACGGGACCGCTTGTGCTTGAGATATGATCTCACAAGTCTAGTCTGCTCCCCTAGTTTTTTTGAGGCTGGCTCGTCAGCTTTTTATACTATTATGTTGTTGGCTTTTAATTGAATTTCGTTTTAGTTTCAGTCTCAGACATTGACTTCTTTTTTTCTTTCATACCTTGCTGTGGTCTCGTTAACATGCTACTGAGCGGCGGCCTCGTCAGCTCTAGTTTCTGTTAGTGCTTCTGCTGTTCTTGCCTCTCTTGGTTCTTGTTTTTTTGATTGTGCTGGTCTCAGCTCTTTATTTGAGCCGGTATGTCATCTTCAATTCGTTTGCGATTGTGTTTGTACAGTAAGAGATCCGCAATGTCACGTTGCGCACCCGACTTTTGACATTTAAAATTTTTGAATTGTAATTTGTTTTTCTGCTTTATTTGTTTGCTTTTTGTTGTTTTGTGTTGGTTTAATGATTTACAAAGATTTCCTACTATTAAATTTAGATTCATAACATGTAAAATGTGAAAATCGTCAGTGAATTTTAAATAGTCCACTTATAAAACATGTGTAGTGAGATTAACACTTTTAAAAAATGTATTAAGTAAATATATCACCCTGCTGGGGCTTGCATTCCCCTGAAAAAAAGTAGTATACATATATCAAGGCCTCTCTTCCACAATACTTTTCAACATTTCAAGTCGTGTTGACAACTCTGAATCAAAGGAAATGTGTTTCAAATTATTAATAGACTAGAGATTGCACTTTCATATCACAAAAATTCGAATCAAGTTTTTTAGTCCACTCCGAAAAGGCAAACAAACAAAGCAGAAATTATGAAAAAATTCAATTTCATAAATTAATAAAGCAAATATAAATGAATCACAGCATCAGGCAATATGACTGCCAAAAAAACCCAAAATGTATAAATGTTTAAAGTCTGGGCTGGGCTGATCAGAAAAAAAAGAGATATGAAGAGTGCCAGTACTAAAGTGAGAATACAGATGCATACAGAGAGTCAGAGACAAAGACTGCCACTAACCGCTGAATGTGCATAATTTATAAAGCTAATTAAACGCCCATTTAACTAATTAAAAATAAAGCAGGCTTCAATTATTGAAATATGATGCAAAATTATGATAAAGTCCAAAAGAGTCAAAAATAAATATTTGCCATTGAAGTTCGAATGTATGTGTACGAGTACATGTAGTTTTGACGACCTGAAAGTTTAGTGTTGCGTACTTACTCGTATAAGTAAATGCATATGTAATGTGTAAATTAGGCATTTATTCGAAAATAGAATTACATGATTTTTTAAATTTTTAGTTTAGAGTTTAGAGGTTTCTACCACGTAAAGAAATTTACATATTTCTGGTTTGAAAAACATTTGTCAAAAATGAATTCGTCGGTTTTTTCGAATAAAATTGAAACTTAGAAACTAGTTCATATTGATAATAAGGTATTTTTATTATTTTTATACCCGTACTCAAAAAAGAGTTAAGGGGTATTTTGTATTTGTGGTAAAAGTGGGTGTGTGCAACGCAGAGAAGGAAACGTTTCCGACCCCATAAAGTATATATATTCTTGATCAGCATCAATAGCTGAGTCGTAATATCAATGTCCGTCTGCCCGTCTTGATGAGCGCCTAGATCTCAGAGACTATAAGAGTTAGGGTAACCAAATTTGGTTTCCAGACTCATGGGATATCACACTGCTACAAGTGTATTTCAAAATTTCGCCCCGCCCCCTTCCGCCTCCACAAAGGACGAAAATCTGTGGCAGGCACAATTTTAAAGATACGATAAAACTAAAAACGCAGCATCGTAGAGAATTACCATATCTACCAGATTGCCGAATCTGAATCAGATCGGATCAAATTTATAGCCAGAATGAAGAAATTTTCAGTTGCTTCCCCCGCCCCCATCCGGTAAGTGATACGCTACTCTATCTCTTTCTCGCTCGCACAGATGTAGATGTAGATAACAGATGTAGCAAAAAAATGTTAAATGCAAAATTTTTTTTTTTTCTAAAATTTTAAAAAATCATGCTCAAAAATATACTGACTGAGTACGGGTATAAGTAGAGTCGCGTCCCCAGAAGCGACTCACAAGTTCCTTCTCGTTGGATTTACTGTTAATGAAGTAAAGATTTTCACCAATCAGGAAGTTCAGCTAAGGTTAATAGCAGGTTTTTTCTTCCAGTAACACTACCCGACACGATTATTCCTTAAGTAACTTAACAAAATGTGATTTTCGGGGGGCTGGTCTACCAATTTTAGGCCCGCCGTTTCCCCATAGATTTTAAAGAACAAAATTTTAAACGACGGCTAATTAATGCAAATATACAACAAAAATAAAGGAAACAAGATATAATTTGGGACTCTCTCAGACTTTTAATACGACACGGTTTAGTAGAGTATAGTAGAGTATCTTTAAGTCTACTCTAATATTTGCAGCTTATTTGTGTTAAGCTTATTAATAGCTAGGCATTACTAATACAAATGTTGACTACCATTTTGGTAGCTGATGCTAATTTGCGCAACATTTTTGGGCACATTTCAGTTAGCATATTTGTGCGAATTTCGCGCTTCGATTCAATTAAAGATACAAATTGAAAACAGCAAATAGCATTTGCATACCTAGAAACATCAGTACATCCCATATAAGCCAAAAATAAGCAGCTTACGGCTTTGTTGTCTGCTTTACAATCAGCATTATATAAAGCTGATTAATGCAACTGCATAACGGTGTAGGAGAGGATGAAATGAAAGTCGGAATTCAATTTAAGATGAACTAACATGGGTATTGGCCCTGTGCCTGAATATGAATCATCATTGCCATTGCAAATTTGTACTTTAATAAACACCGATACATCGTTAATTATTTTTGAAAATTTAATACGATTTTGTTGGATATATTTAATTAACGGATTGCAAAACTCAAATCACTGCATACCGAACTTTTTTAAAATGGTAAAGTGTCGATAAGGCTCTGATGAAAAATCAATTTCAAACTGTGATAGCAACAGCTGTGATTCTTCATAGATTCTTTATTTTTATATATTGATTCAAGTTTTGGATCTTAATTTATTTAAGTTAATTTCTTCTAAAATAAAATGCAATTTCTCGCTTCTGTGGATGCGGCTCTACTTTTATACCCGTACTTAGTCAGTATATAAATTTGTGAGCTTATGGTATATGTGAAATTTTACAGTCTGTCATCTACATCTACAATGTAGATCCTACAGCTTCTCCGCATAAGGTCTCGCACGGCACAGGGCAGAGTGTGTGCGTGCGAGAAAGGGAATAAGTAGCGTTGATAGAGGTGGGGTAAGCAACTTAAAATGAATTTCTTTATTATGATCCGATCTGATTCAGATTCGGCAATCTGGTAGATATGGTCATTCTATACGATATTGCGGGGCGGAAGGGGGCGGGCCAAATGGTGAAATACACTTGTAGCAGTGTCCCTATATCACATGAGACTAGAAAAAATTTGGTTGCTCTAGCTCTTAAAGTCTATGAGAACTAGGCGACAAACAAGACGCACGGACGGACGGACATACAGACATTGCTATATCGACACGGCTATTGATGCTGATCAAGAATAAATATATTTTATGGGGTCGGCATTAACAAATACATCAAAACAGAATTTAGCATTTAGAATGAATTCCTTTCTATTATTGATATATCTACATGATTCATGACTTTAAAAAATAAAAAATATTTGTTTCCAAAAAGGAAGGTTTGCAATATGTCTAGCACCCAGACAGTGGCTTAATAACAAAATAAGTGGAGCAACACAAGAAAGATCTGGGATGAAAAAGCATTAAGCATAAGAACACGGCGAGTAGCGGTGGATAACAATAACAGAAGATACGTAAATAAATAAGCGGAAATTAAACAGACGTGGACCAAAACGAACAAATGGCATGTCGTGAGTCGTCACTCATACGCAGTGTTTTGGATTGGATAAGGTTTTTCCATTGTCTTTTCTCGCATCCGCTCTACCCAAAAACTCCACGCCAACAATTTTCATAACCTAGTATGCAATTGATTCGTCTAATTAAAGGGAAATTAAATAGAGGAATCAACCCCGAGCAGGAACACTTTGGATTGTCCATACGTACGCAAACACTATACAAAATTTTATTTAATTAACACACATTTGTAGTGTAATTGAGAGGCGATCTAGTCAGTGGAGTGCAGAGAGTAAGTAGCTCGAGATGTTAGCAATTGTAAGGCCTTTAAGCACAGGCAACGCTCAATTCATCCTCGAAATGGACCACTTGACTGCAACTTTAATTAACTGAAAGCGTTATCTTTGTTTTTGAAAGTGGCCAAGGGCAAACACAATGACAGTGGGAGAAGGGGTTCCTCCCGGGCCAAATATCATTGTCTTGACCTAGTTCGTCTCTCTTTCTCTCTGATTTTATCGTTGTGTTAGTATTTCTCTGAATGTTTATTCAATGCAGTTGGAAATTCATTGGACTAATTGCCTTATAGTTTACATTTAATTTAAGGCTGGACAGAATATGAATAATATTTGGATGGTTGGCAGTCCCTACCAGCTTATATTCTGGGGCTTCTAATTATTATAGTTTTGAAAATTGTTTAGCCAAACAAATATTCGACTCAAGGTTCACATGCGCTGACAGACCTCTAAAATTGTTTGGGCATTCAATACTCGAACATGTGCCTTTGTTTTCAAGTCACAAGACATGGTTCTGGATTGTGCTAAAAAAAACAAGCTGCAAATTTAAATTTCCCTTGTGTGAGTCAGTCCCTTTCTACTTCTACGTATATACTTTTTTATTTTTATTTTCTATTTTTGTTTGTTTTCTTGGCAGACTTTGCTTTGCTTCTGGTACTTTGGGACTTTTGTTTATTTTATTTTATCGCTTTCTACTATTGTGCTTTTCTTGCTCCCTCTCACTGAGTTCCAAGTCTTGCCTTAGTCAGCCATTCGAATGGATTTGCACTTGTAGCCCACATTTGATTCAGACTCCCGTAACCTGGACTTTTAACTGCTACAACTTGCTTTAAACGCCATTTTTTAGTCGTTGACTATGTACATATGTAGATTATTTAATGAATTCTCTTTACCTCATAATATGAATTTTAATTTGTAATTGTTGTGTTTTTAAACTTTCGGCTCATCACACATTACGATACATCTTACTGTACGCCGACTTACATGAATTCTTCCACTGCTGGAACTTGTGGTAGACAAAGCACGCACAGATAAAGAAGATCACGAACACGATGAGAAGAGTCAAAATAACACCAATCCAGATATCGCTAACAACATGGGCAAAGTCCTGGCCATCATCTCCAGTATATATCCTCGATCCATGAGCAATATGCGGCGGTGGCGCCCGCGCAGCGGGCAACACATCGCTGAAAAGTAAATCATCGGTCACATCGGTGGCGCCGCCACTCAAATTGATCTCGACCTCCTGGCGGTCGATGGTGAAGTTACCCAACGCCGAGTCCAGGCCCAGAGCCAGCTGTTCAAGCTTGTTGATAAGAATTGAGTAGTTGCCGGGCAGATCAAAGCCGCCAAGATCCAACTTCTCACCGCTGCTAGTCGTTGTTACATTTAAGGCAGTTGTGGCATTGATACTTTCAGGCAGTGTGGTGGTGCTAGTCGTACTTGTGGCGGCTGCAATCGATGGAGACTCACGAGTGCTGTCCTCGAGGCCCGCCAGCAGGGTGCCCGTGAAGTTTAGAGCTTTCAGTAGATCAGCCATGTCGGAGAGCCTTCGGATTAAATCTGGATTACTTTCGTTCCGCGTTTCTTTCGGTTTTCAGCCGCGATGTTGGAGCTTCATTTCATGACTGAAAACGCTCGACGAGTGTAGTGTTGAAAATTCTGAGGCGATTTTTGTTGGTACTCTCTGTTGGCATGTGGGGTTTTTTTATTTGATCTATTTCCCCTAAGTTTATGTCACTTTTCACTCTTCTACTAATTGTGTTAGCGCGCCGGTGTTAATTTGTCTTACGCATCTCATACTAATCCGCACGGCTTCTATATAAAATTTAAGCTGGCAGATATCGTTGCTGTTGCTCACAGCCCACTCCGACATCGGGTTTTCTGATTTGTTGTTCAAATATTGATTTTTGGCCTTAAATCTGGGCAAAAAAACGTATGCATCTCCTTCGTAATATCACTTACAAGTACGTATGTATATGAACTCGTTTTATTGATTTGCCAAGTGAAAACGAGGCAAAAAATTTGTCATGCCTGTGCGCTTTGCTCTGTTTCATTTAATCTGTGCTACTGTGGGCTGTAAAATCGTCGTGTATTTTCCTCGCTAATTTTCGATGACTCCTAAAGTTCAGAAAAGCCAGGGGAACACACGTGTGATGTATTGTCTTGCCTTCGAGTCTTGTTATTATTGTCTTGTTTTCGAGTGGTTCTCTTTATGAATTAAAGATGATCAGGTTGGGTCTCTCTATAAGGACTTAAGAGGATTAGCATATATTTAGACTTCCAAAGATTTCTCACGAGAATCTCGGAGTTTCCTATAGTGGTAAAATACCTGACACGAATGCAAGTCCCCTGCCACATTCCAATTCCATTTACAATTGCTCCTGTTCTATTTAAACAATAGTCAATTAGGCCAATTGTTTGCGCCATTTATAAAACATTAATTTAAACAATGGTGAGGCCCATTGTTATTTAACCCAGACTAGATATCAGAGCATCATGTCTGTAGTAAGCCAGACGGAGAAGGGTGTGCAATTATTAAATAAATCAAGTGGAAAATATCAAGTTTTTATTGCCTACAGTGCATTCAAAATAAGTGGACTCTGACTCAGAAAACTATAGACTAGCAAACCGAGCTGGACTCAGATACTGAGGTTAATATACTTAGAAGAAGACTGTTTGACTTGTTCGATTAGAAAATTTTAAATATTTGACGTATTTGTCCCACTAATAACTAGTCATAAAATTGATCAATGCACGTTTTTAATGATCAGCATTGTAGAAGTCTATAATTGTATGTTCCCTTCCTCAGATCTTACTTTAAAACAGAGCTAAGGGCAAATAAATATTTCATTCCCAGTATGCTTACTTAATTAATTTTTTTTTAAATTTTAATATTTGTACTCGTTTATTCGCAACAGTATTTTCACACTTGTCAAAATTCTTATATGAAAATGTTCTGGTTTAATTTGTTATGTCAATATTTTGCTTTATTTTCTCCTCTCAGAATTTATTTAAGTTTACAGACACGGTCGGCCAACATTCAAAAGATCGAACCACTTGCAGAGAATTTATTTTCGCGCTTCCCCCAATGCTCAATCAAGTGAACTCACGCGCTTGTGTACAATAATTAAAATTCTCTCCTTGGGATTTTCACTTATAGGCAAGTTAAAACCAACCGGTTAACAACCGACATTAGCCAACTGCGACTGCGTCGACGTATGCAGCAGCTGCGACTGGGACGGCGAGTTCCGAGTCTATCTAGAAGCAGCGAGAAAGATTCGAATTCCGAATGACTGACTGCCGCCAGTACCTAACAGCCGCTAACCTAGCAGGGCCTAGCAGTAATGCAAAGACGTCTAAATCAACTGAAATAACGTGATGGATCCCGGTCCCCGATGTTTAGTCATATGTAAGTGTTCGAAGTTCGAACACAAACCGACTTCCGACTTAGTAAAGTTATAGTTCATTTTATAATTACTTAGAATAAATAGACACCAGCCGGTTTTCATATATATATATATTTGCTGCTTTATATTAATTTCCCACAATTGTAATTTATTAATAAAACATAAAACTGGCGATAGCAAACGAGTATTTGCATCTGATGTACCTTAATTTATATTGAATATAATTTGTATAAGTTGTATGCATTGAAATTATTTTGCCGGACTGTAAGTATAATATTTTATATTTCCAGATCAGTTCCGCTTGATGATTTATCTCATGTTTTATTTTTCGCGTCCGGTTACCGTGTTAATTTCTTGTTTCTTGTTAATTTCTTATCTCAAACGTTTCTTTAAGCACCTTGCACTCAGCACTCAGATTATTATTTACGTTCAACTTGAAGACCTTTTTATTTTCTTTATTTTTATACCCGGTAATCAAATAGTGGCATAGAATAATATTTAATTTTTGTATATGCTACAGCAAGAAGTAAGCGATTCCGACTCCAGTTTATGGAAATTAAATATGAAAAATGGACGATTAATATCGGTTTGTTTTGATTTTAACTTTTATTTTTTCACGACTCTGATAGTAGCTGGATCATTTAAGATTTAAAGGTAATACAGGTGTCCGACAGGGATATGAACGTCAGTCTGTCTGATGTCCGATACGATACAGATAAATGATAAAACAGAACGATATAAAGCGTATAAATCTATCTACTCTGGGATTTCACATGGATGGATTGCCGATTAAAAAATCATAGTCATGCTATAAAAGTCTCATCAGTTATCTCTGGTTGGTTCAATGTTCCTGTATCAACCTCAGGGGCATTTCATATGTCAGTACTGAAGATAGTCGACGTAATTGGAGCTCACTCAACGTTGCTCAGACAGTTAAGCAAACAAAGGAAGTGCCAATGGTAGAACATGTAATGCGTTTAATTATAGAATTTTTACCCAGCCTGTGTTTGCTAATTGAGGTCTTTGCACGTTGCTGAGCAGACGGGGCTACCGAAATTTAAATTGTCCATGAAATATTAAAGATAATTATATACGTGGTTAAGTTTAAAGCTATTAAAAATTTACTCTTACTACAACTTTCTAGATACAAATTATAGATCCTTTTAAAATAAATGTTCATAATCTAAACTTAATTCTAATCTTTGACAATGCCTTCTATTGGAAACAATTTTTTTCCGCATAATGTTTAATAATGTTGGATAGATACTTTTTGATTAAACGCACTTCCACGTTGGTAGTAACTAACGAAATCGCAACAGTCTTTTATCCAAGTACACAGGAAATGCCTGACAAAGATTCTTTCTTGTTTCCCCGGTTCCTTCTAAGCAATTTGTAAATCATCCAATCGCGTTAAATGTTCTTTTTCCGGCCGCGGCATCTTTCCTTTTTATCTCTCATTCAATGGGCTGCGACAACAACAACAATTTGATTTTTTTTGTTTTGTTTTGATAAGCGGATTCGCTTACGCTGGCAGAGATTCAGACTCTTTTTACCTTTTTTCTTGCACCTCGAACAGGCACAAGGTGTGTCTGGCTTGTTCCTATTGATTTGTTTTTCTCTGGACTGTTCTTTGTACGGCTCTGAGAACGAAAATAGTAGAACGAAAATTTCTCATGGAGTTATGCAAACGTTATTCCCCTAATTTTCCTTAATTTGGAACCAACAAAATACACTTTATGCTTCATGCTACGTATCGCCGGCAACTTCCGTTGCAGCCATTCAGCCAATAAGTACAAATGACAAAACACCGTGACTAATTAGCTCGGCAAATACACAGTAGCCAGGTTAGGTCAGATCTGACCCATCCGTGGTCTGCTCAAAAAATGTCTGTAAAATGAGCATGTAATTTACGAGTTGTTTGTTGAACCCAAAGTCCCGGAAAATCTATTTCGATTTTTATTAGTTGATGAAACCGAGTCCTGGAACTGACTAGAACCGTAATGAGGCATTAAAAATTGTATATATTTAAATATTTGTTGGTAAAAGGTAAAGGTAGAAATAGTGGAACCCATTTTATACAATTGAATTATTATCCTATTTAATTAGATTCAGTTCTAGTTTGTGTATAGATTGGGACGCGGTCAATGAAATTTGAACAATGCGTAGCCAAGATTTATTTAATTTTTGGGACTATTAAGATTAATGAACAATTGGAAAACAGCGACCAAGTTTTAAAGCTATCTCAATGAAGTTTTTTGAATATACTATTAACACAGCTGTCATAGGAAGATAGCTATCTCACACGGTACCACATTAACAAAGAGAGCAAAACTTTGTTACTACTTATACCTAAGTTTTTTTTTTTTAATTGTGAAGCTCAATCATAAGCTTGCGAAGGGTATATGTATATAAGTATAAAATTACTTTCCTTCTGTCAGCTCGTGATCTTTTCAGGTACTTGGCACGAATTATCTGGAGTTTCTTCCGCTGTGAGTCCTCTAGAGCAACAATCAATCATAATTATTTTATAGTTTGTCAAGAAACGGCGCTTCACCTTGAATTCGAAGCTGCCGTTGTCTGTTATCGCAATGCAGTCAGGCAGTGCTAGTGCCAGTTCCACAAAAAGAAGCATCAGCTAACTTCCAACAAAAGCCGTTGACTTTTAAGTGGAGGTATGGCACATTGCTTTACATTGCTTTATGAATTTAAAAGAAAAAGAGCATCAGGAGAAATAGCAAAAATAACGAAGGACGAAAGCTGATAAGCATGGAAACGGAACTCGCACACCGACAGGACTGAGCATATCTATGAAAAAAGAAAGCTCAGTGCCTGAGAAGGGCAGAATGCAACAGTTTGCAAAGGCATATTGACGGAGCGAAGTTGAGTTGAGTTGCTGTCAATGCCAAGGAATTCCCCGGAGTTTCCTGGCCTCTGTTTGTGTGGCCGCATGAAAACTCGATAACGCAAGAATTCTCGCTGTTTATACATATGTGCATATCAACATACATAAAGTATGTAGGAGTATCTGTGCGAGTAGTGAAGATGGAGGACGAGTCGCGCCGAGCGCGTTAACATATGATTGTCGTCTGCCCCCCCGCACATAAAAGGATATAAAGGATAACGAAGCGCAAATTTCAAATAATCATGAATATTACATGGGCTACAAAAGTAGACACACGTTGCACAGACAAACACACAGATGTATGCACACTGGGGCAAGGAAAGGATACGCCACGGAATTTGTTTAGCCCGATCCGACTACTGTTTCTCGCTAGCATTCTCTTTGTTTGACGGGGATTTAAGTGAAAATCATTCACACGTCCCAAATTATTTTTTAATATACATACATATTTTAACATATTTGCACATACTATGTATGTATGCAAATTTCGGACTAGTAGGGAGAAGTGGAGGTTAAAAACTCAAGATTTGACATTTTTCGTGTTAAATCACTGTTCAGGGTAGGCCTGGGAATTTGGCGCCCCTAAAATTTAGCCCGCCCCGCTCACCCTGCCCTTAAGCCGGCCATGGTTTAGACATTGACAAGGGATAGAAGCTGGATCCTGTTTTGGAAATCGATTGAACGTTTTGCTTTTTTAATTTTCTTTAAAAAAGGATTATTCAAATGTAATTTCTTCAGTAATCACTCATTGAAAATAAAAAAAAATTTTATAAATCCATACGTTATTAAAACTAGTTGCGTGAATTTTACTTATTAATATTAGAATTTGTTATTCTTGGCCAGAACTTCACATGACCATTATTTTAAAATTATTATTTTACTGCTATCTTAAAGGACTTTTTAATCCTTGATTGTATTGTATGCATCCTGTTAATCTCTGTGTGGCATCAGGGTCTGTGTCCTCATCGTTAAAGCACCTCTGCAAAGGAACAACCCACTAGAGTTGACTGATAGCACCCTCCGACCACATGTGTGTGCGAATGTCCATAAAATGAGAAGCCGGCAATGAACTTGCAATAATGTGATAAGCGCAACGGAAATAAAAACAAGTATAAGCGCAAGTGCAAAGAAAGTGGGGACACAGAGAAACAAAGAGAAAACGATAGAGCGGGAGCGGAAGTTACAACAAAAATCAGAACAGCAACAAAAAAATACAATCCACAACAAAAAGCCTCAGGCAAGTGAAGGTGCCAACGTGAACTTCAATGGCTGTACGCAGAGGTGCAGAGAGAGAAGTGACTGAGCCAAAGAGGTAGTGACTGCAGGGGAGTTCAGGGGATCATCAGGAAATAAAAGCAAAATTGCCATTGGAGTCAAGACCTCTGCACTCGCTCTCATGCATGGTCACATGTGGTAGTTTTTGACGCAATTATTTGCATTGGTTCGTCGCAAAAATTTACGTTTCATACTTGCCTTCTGCGCCGAACCCACTTACGGGAATGGCGTTAATTTTATTATGGAGAATTTCAACAACATGACGTGAGAGCGTGTGTAGCAACCAGACCAGGCTGATAGGAAACCGATTGATGGAAGGGGACCAGGGTACGGCACTATTTTTTGTATATTCCCCGGACAATATACATGTGTAAAAAATGAATCCATTAACCTATCCTATTGAATTTCAATATATTAATATATACGAGCACACATATTCAAATAAGCTTACATTATGTATATAAGCAAGCTTTATCGTTAGGCTTGTTTCTGAATGAAGATCGAAAAATATGTAAAGCTAGGTAAGAACGTGAGTCTAAAACAGTTTACGACTGAAGTTGGTAATAAATAACATTGAAGCAATAACAATTTGCTGAGTTATTATTTTTTTCTGCAAATCAGGTGATCTGAGAGGGTGGTAATCATATTAGGGACCAACAAGACTATATATTTGCTCTAGCTCTTATAGTCTCTCAGATCTAGGCACTCATCGGGACGGACAGAACTATCTATAGAATTATCAAGTACGTTGAACGAATTCATTTAACCTCAAATTCAAATCTAGCTCAATCAATACAAACATCTTTTAATGCCTAGGACGCAATCAATTAGAAATATGTTTGAAAGAGGGGGGCGACATTATATGTACACTGCATGGACTTGACAGCAGTTTGGGCACTATAAATAAAAAATGCAAATTTGTGTAGAAAAATTCCACAACATAAATTCAAATTGGATAAAATGTCAAAGCAGTCGACCATAGAGTAGACTAAAAAGAGATGACAGATCATAGAGACTAGAGTGAAGGTTAGTGTTAACCCAAACGTTAACTCTGAATTGAACTCTAAATATAAAAGTTACCTATGGACATGGAAAGTACAAGATTCATAAGTACATATATAGTTATATTATTCTTGTAGCTCTCTTTATCCATCTTGATGTTTCTCAGCGGGCCCAACTGCCAATTGGGAACAAAGCAAACGAAAAAGGGTTGTACATTTGGTACCTGATCGCGATCGCAATTCCCAATTGGCAGTTGGGCCCGCAGCCTTCAAAAAGGTATTTTTTGTTAATTTTTTTCATTTTTTAGGTTTGGTTAACGAATTTTAGCTCCAAAGTCTCTCCATAGATTTTAATGAACGATACCTTAAACGACGCCAAATTAATTCACCTGTACACAAAAAAATAGAGAACATAGGATATAATTTTTTTTCGACTTTTCCTGAGTTTTTAAAGTCAAAATTTCGTAAATAATACCGCACAAAAATCATCATTTTTGCATTTCAATGCTTTATATTTCATAGACGGTATGCTGAAATCACAAAGTGTTTGGGCTTATCTTCTAGCTGTTTTAATTATCTTTTCAAAATATTAACCATATTAACCATATTAACAACCAGATGAAAGATACTAGAGTTATGTGAAAAAAACAAGCGCTACCTCTGAAAAAAACTTTAAAAAAAATACCAGTTTTCAAAAATTCTTCAAAAAAAGTTCTGCCATAGAAAAAAAACCATAATTCTTTAAAAAATTTTAAAGCCCCATATCTATCAGAAAAAGTCGGTTTGGATCCTTGAGGAAAAAAAAGTTCGGTTTTGTCGAGTAGTGTAATTTAAAGACCCGAGAGTTTGGCATCATCAAATAAATGCCAAATGAGCAATCAAAGTCCCATGAAAGTCTACATAGGCAATGCCTTCAACTGATGAGAAGCCGTAAAAAATGATAAACAAGAAGTATCAAGAATGGGAGGAGTAGAAGCAGAAGCAGAAATAAGAAGAAAGACTTTCATTTGGGGCAAATCGCTTTCCATAACCTTCAATAAGTCCCTATGAAAGCCTTGCTATCCAATTTAGATATTGTTAATCTTAGCTATTCTGTTTTGTTTTTCTGGAAAAATGATTTTTAACTTTGTATGTATAAAACGAGAAGGAACTTGTGAGTAGCTTCTGGGGACGCGACTCTACTTATACCCGTACTCAGTCAGTATGTAAATTTTTGAGCTAATGATTTTGTAGAATTTTAGAATTAAAAAAAAAACAATTTTACATATTACATTTTTTTGCTACATCTACATATACTATGTATATTCTACATCTACCATGTAGATTATAAATGTATCATTTAGATTCTCCATCTCCTCCGCTAGAGGGCGCTCGCGTACCTAACGAGGCAGATTATGCGAGAAAGAGAATGAGTACCGGGCCTCTTGCCTGTGATGGCAAGGGAAAGCAACTGAAAATTAATTTCTTCATTCTGGCTAAAATTATGATACGATCGACATTGATACCAGATACCAGTTGTACCAAAAAATATAAAATGTAAAATATTTCAAAATTCTACACATTCTCACAAATTTATATTCTGACTGAGTACGGGTATAAAAGTAGATTTGCGTCCGCAGAAGCGACTCGTTCATTCTCGCTTTAAGCAGCTATCAACATGTGTAGCTTAAAGCAGCTATCAATATTTATTCAGAAAAACTTTAAAAATATTAGTTCATCTCTAACTGTAACTTAGCCATTTTTTGAATAAACGCATGCCAAATTTGCGGAGACGAAACACGAGAAATAGGTTAATATTTTATGATATCGATGAGGGAGGCTCTCACAGTCTGGTCCACGGAGAAACCCCACAAAGACAAATATGAGTAAAAAAGAGTTTGGGGCTTTTTCGTGTTGTTCGAGCAGTTCAGCAATACCAGTGAACGTTAAGATATGTACATATTCAAAAGTGCTTTTTCTACACATATTGGGGTATGAAGAAATTAATTGCATGCCGGTTAAGGTTGTATGTGTATGAAAAAAGATCTGCAAAAAATCGTATTTTGAATTTCTTATTCCATTCTCTTTTCTGGTTGGCATTTTTTAATATTCTGTAAAATACATACATACATATGTCTCCAGTTGTGCGAAGTCTAGGGTTTGGTCTATCTATCTATTTCCCCATGGAAGTCTAAAGTATTCTTTATCGCCCACTACAAAAGCTTTAAACTTACCTGAGCCACCTGTGCTGGATGCAACTCCACCTCCACCAGCACCACCTTCAACGCCGCCTCCTCCACGCTCAGCGCCATTGAGTCCCTCAACGCTACAACGCTTCTTACCCCTCCAGACGCTAACGCCACAGCACTCGGCACAGCAGCAGAAGACAAAGCCCAAAATCAGAAGTGTCCAGGCAGAAACCATTAGCACAATGGTCGAGGTGGATCGATAGCTGGAGGTCTCTCCCTCAATAAGCACCAGCATGCTTTCTGCAGCTAGATTGTCATGGCTTCCGCTGGTGTTCGCATGGAGGTCGAGCACTCCAGTGTCCAAGGCCTTGGCATAGAAACGGTCCACATTTGCTAGGGCGGCATAACTGCTGCCCACCGTATGCAGATAGGGCTGAACTTTGGTCAGACGCACTACTGTGAAGTTCGACATGATTGCAGCTTAGTAACTCAATCAGTCAGTCAATCACTCACTAAAATAGGCAGCCAGAAAATCAATATGGCAATTTATTATAATAAAAACGTATATTGCTACACGAAATATATCAAAGCGAGCAACTTCCTCGCAAAACGTGACTCTTTCTAAGGTTACCCGCCAGCAACTGGGCAGCAGAGAAAAACGACATCCTCTACTTTGCATTTATTTATATTTTTTGTTCCTCCTTTACTTTTGTGGACTGGTTTATTTGTCGGTGTATGAAAATGACCTAGAAGCAGCAGCGTCTGTTGTCTCTGCCGGCTTTATGCCTGCAATTTTCGTTATCACATTGTGTATTTAAGCAGATAGATAGACTGACAAACAGACGGATAGACAGGCGGCAGCGAGAGAATCTCATCTCTTGTTTAAACAATATGATACATGTGTTAACGCCTGTGTTCGTGTCTATCCAGCTGGGACTGTTTTCTTTTAAGAACTTTTAACTGAATTTTGTTTAACTGCGGGAGTAGCAACGACTATGTGGGGAAACTAAAACAGCTTTGATTAATTATTCTCTGGGCCGGCCTAAAACTTGTCAGAGAGCGGTTCGATGTGATCAAGCTTTAGTTCGATGATTAAATGGTACGGTTCCGTTCAGAGGTTATCCATACAGTTTTGAGCGACTTGTACCAAACCAAATTTCGTTGTAATAATTACATTTAAGAATACAAGGTCTTCTGAAAGGGTAAAATGGTATTATGGAATCCATTTTTTCAGTGCGCTTGTTTTTCTCGGAGCTTTTAGAAAGATTTGGTTAACGTATAACCAATATTTAATATATTTATCAGAGGAATGGACATAAAAAATAATGGTTTAAAATGGTGTTATAAGACAAATTAATATGAACCATAGTCTTTCTCTGATTAGCCTGATTAAGCACGACAAAATAAATATATAATGGTATAATTGATATGGTTAACCTTGTGACAATATTTTTACATTTTACATTTACATTTTTACAATACATTTTAAACAAAAAATTTAAAAGAAGTTTCTGATTGAATATATAATATATATATAAATACACAAATATAAATATAAAAAGTATAAATTTTTATATTATAAATCAATTTCTCAACAAAATTCGAATCAAGGCTTCGGAAAACCAAATAATGTACAATTAGGTACTTGACGCGAAACCGACACCGAAAAGATGCCTAATATTACGAAGCAACATTTTCGAATGACGATCAATAAGCTGATGACGCAATAATTCTCAATATTAATTAACTCGATCACAAAACACCTTCTGATGTTGAATATTATCCATATGACTACCATTTGAAAGAGAAATGTAAGATAGTATGTATAATAAAGGTATGCTATCACGAAGCCTGAATGAAATAGTTTAAGGATTACTAACGAAACCACTATTTCCATATCACGATGGGAACCATATAAAAAATAATTATTACGATAAATATAAAAGAGAGAATCCCAATATGTGTTAAGCAATATTAAAATAACTTTTTATTGTACAAATTTGACTTGACAAAATTGAACTTTTTCTTCCCGCTGTGAACAAAAATTACTTTTTCTGATAGATTTCGGGATTTTAAAATTTGTATAGTACTTACCATGATTTTTTTATGGATAAGTTTTTTTATAAGAATTTTTAAAATATTTTTTTCATGTTTTTTTTTAAAGGTAGTTATTTTACTTTTCACATAACTTAAGTATCTTATATCTGGTTGCATAGAGCTTTGCAGTTCTGAACAGGTATCGATTGTAAAAATCGTTGGATAAACGGTCAAGTTAAACGGCGGTTTGACCAAAACGACTCAAAACTCATTTTACCTGAAAAATATCGTACGGTACGTTGCTGGTCCAATGCCAAAGGAACACGTTCAGGTACCAAAAATTCAAATAATTTTTGGTCAATTTTTTCATTTTATAGGTTTGGCTAACGAATTTTAGATCCACCGTCTCTCATAGATTTTAATGAACAATACGTCAAACGACGCCCAATTAATGCGTCTATCTGAAACTAAAAATGTTTGCCAAAAAATATTTTTTTTCGACTTTTCCTGAGAAAAAAATACCAAAAAAAATGTTAAAATTTGAATTTGAATGCTTAATATCTTCCAGCTACAAATTTGTATGGGTCGGATTTATAGCTGCATTTGTCAGCTTATCAGAACTGCAAAGTTCTATGCAACCAGATATGAGATACATAAGTTATATGAAAAACAGAAGCATTACCTCTAAAAAAAAACATTAAGAAAACACCAGAATTTTAAAAATTCTTAAAAATTTTAAATCCTAAAATCTATCAGAAAAAGTCATTTTGGGCCACAGAGTAAATGTTGTGTTGACGAGTGTAATTTGTAGTGATGTGTGAAATCATTCTGGAATAAAAATTCGTGCAAAATATGTCTATTCAAACATGCTAACAAAATTTTCAGATTGGATGCATATAAAAATGATCAACGAGAAAAGTAAAGTTTAAATAGTTACGGTCAGGAATGACTCTACAACAATTTTTTCATAAACACTTGATTGCAGTGTTAAGATGATATCGTACACATGTACATACATATACATGTATCGTAGCATTGCAATGCATTGGAAAAAAAATCCCATCCGTATACAACCATATGTATTAATTTGGGGAATGCATATGTACATACATATATATGCCCATATGCACATTTATTCTTGATCAGAATAAATAGCCGTGTTACGAACGCACTTTTAGCTGCATACTTTTAGGATGTATATGCAGATGAAGTTTGTTTTAAATTTTTGCCATTGTCCTCCCGACAGGCACGTGTGTCTCGACTCAAACGTTTCCCCTGGTTTAATGGAACTTTTAATAAGTAGCATATAACCTGCAAATCTTCATATGTTTGGCAAGCCCACCTATACCATTTTTGGCACATTTCTTAAGAAAACAGATATATTTCAAGAGCCTCTTGTTAACCCTTATCTGGGGATATGTGTTTGTTCTGGAAGAACTCAAATTAAAATATGTAGCAGTAATAGAGATCATTCAAGTGTTTTATCTATAAAGATATTTACCGTGTCCGTGATTATTTTATTAATTTGATACTGTGGGAGGAAGGGGCCTGTGAGTGGTGCGTGGGCGAGGAGGACTCGTAGGTTGGGCGTGCGGGGAGTTGGAGTTCGTGATGTAGGAGGAGTATGCGTGGGGCGTGACGTGCGGGTAGTTGGAGTACACGTTGGGTGGGGAATTGGAGTTCGCGGTGGGGGAGGACTTCGCGTAGGGCGAGGAGTACGCGTGGAGGGGGCTGCGCAGATTTGGGGTACGTGGTGATGGGCTAAACTGAAGAGCACTTCTCATATTTTGATAGGAAAGTGTCCTGCATAGCAATATGGTCACATAAAATACATCGATTGATAAATTAGTAACCAGTAACATTAAAAATATACGCCTGACTATTCTTGGTGAGCTTACATTGATAGGTAGCTCCAGCCAACTCACAACGAGAGATATTACGCCAATTGGCGTGACTCCTACTTTTTTGCGGTATTTTTTCGAAATTTTGACTTTAAAAACTGGGGAAAATTTGAAAAAAAATTCTTGGCCAACATTTTTGGTTTTTGATAGACGCATTAATTAGGCGTCGTTTAAGGTATTGTTCATTAAAATCTCTTTGTACCTGGAATTCATAATTTTTATTCTTTGTTTTGAATGTATATTTTTTGGTAGGCATGTATGTACATATGTACATAAAATAAAACGAGATGGAACGTGTGAGTCGCTTCTGGGGACGCGACTCTACTTATACCCTTACTCAGTCAGTATATCCGTTTTTGATTTCGATTTGATTTTTTAGACTTAAAGACTTAAAAAAAAATTTTACATATAACATTTTTTTATTACAATTTTAATTAATTTCTTCATTCTGGCTATAAATATGATCAAATCAAGATTCGGCGAATCTGGTAGATATGAGCATTCTTTACGATACTGCGTTTTTAGTTTTATCGTATCTTTAAAAATGTGCCTGCCACAGATTTTCGTCCTTTGCCGGGGCAGGGGCGAAATTTTGAAATACACTTGTAGCAGTGTAATATCACATGAGTCTGGAAACCAAATTTGGTTTCCCTCTTATAGTCTCTGAGATCTAGGCGCTCATCAAGACGGACAGACAGACAGAAGGACGGACAGACGGACATGGCTATATCGACTCGAGTATTGATGCTGATCAAGAATATATATACTTTATGGGTTCGGAAACGTTTCATTCTCTGCGTTGCACACATCCAATTTTACCACAAATACAATATTCCCCTTAACTCTTTTTTGAGTACGGGTATGAGATACTGATATTACTGGGTCTTGAGTAGGGGAGTCGATTAAAAATGTTGCACAAGCTGGATAATCCTAAGCGATATTATTTTTGCCTCTAGGATATAATCGTCGTATGAACTGTGTAGCTTGCTGGAATCCGACGAGACAGGAACAGAAGAAATATTGCCAATTGAAAAAATTATAATTAAACAAAAATTTAATATATATAATTGAAATAACGAGAAGGAACGATGTGAGTCGGTTCTTTTTACTTTTTTTTGCTATATATGTTATATATATATCTACAATGTCGCTTTCACATCTATAATGTAGATACATACACCATGTAGATTCTTCAATGAAATAATAGTTCCGCACCTAATCACTTTCAAAGCCCCATATGGCTCAGCCCAACATGCTATTTCTATCATGATTTTGGGTGGTAATCGTATTTTTGTGAATGCAAAAAATATTCTTTTGAGACTATCTCTCCTTTAACTTTACTCCCATCAGTCGAAAGTATTTTTGTTACTGTGACACAGGCCATTCCGAATGCGTTATTCCCAACTGAAGTCGTGCCCCTATGTACTCTCAGATCCAAGCGCAAAACTTTCTGGGACTTCTTGCATTCAAATAATTTGTAATCAACCGTCTACGAACTGTCACATCACTGACAGAGTGAGAGATTTAAATTTTTTTTCATAATTTTTGACCATTCTCTAAATAAAAAGGTTTTCCGCATACAAAATCGATTTTCAGCCTAATAATTATAGATAATTGGGTTAAATTTAGTGAGAGTGCATCAAACTCTGTTTTCAATTCCATTATACTACCTGCCATAAGTTTTTAGTCTAACTCTTAGGTCTGCTTTTCTGGTCCGAGCAATGAATTCTTCAGCGCTCCAAAATCAAAAGTACCGCCATGTCCAAAACTTTCTTTCATCAAATTATTCGATATCTAAATTGAGCTTACGGATGGTGGCTAATTTAAATTAACTTGCTTTGTTAAATTAATTTAACCCAGCACTACCATTTCATTGAACAGCAGTGAACAGCAATGCAAAATTAACGGGGTTTCTTCGATTTTCTGATGCTGATCTCCTTAGTATCTAAGACGACCACAGTTATCTGAATTTTCTACAAAATATACATACTTCAAAAACCGTAAAAACTGCGTCACCGTAAACAATGGTTTCTGCCTGATTTTCCAGCTATGGAATTTTACCATTATACATAAAAACATATTGGTTCGTCATTTATACATTCAAATATGGACCGAAATGGTTTTCTAATATTACAATCTGGAACTAAGGTAGTCTCTTAAAAACCAAAATTATTTTGGGAAAGTGATCCTTTTGTTCCTTTTGTTGAGGATATATTATTATTATATCTATTATTTTGACCGCAGCTGTAGATAGCAATGTGAGAGACTAGTGAAGTCAAATCAACTCTCTTTCCCTGATGGCAAGTTCTTAAATCTCCACTTTCATTTTTTAATTTTTGGATCTCAACTTTTCTGCGTTGATATTTTACGTGCTTAAATTTAATTCAAAAGCGATAATCACCGCTTAGCTGTCAACGACACGAGTAAAAGTCAGCCACGGTAAAAGTCAAAGTGTGAACGTGAAAATCCCAGCACTTGAAGCACTCTACAAAGGGCATGGTTATATCTGGATGTGTGCATATAGGATGTATGTATATATGTTGGCTAAAATAAAAATAAAAAAGTGTAATGCAATCGCTGGCCCTCTTTCTACAGCTCCAATTTCAAACTCAGTCCAAGCTCACTTCACATTCCCATTTTCCTCTAATCGCCATGGTCTCTGAAATCTTTGGGACGTCATCTGGCCGGACATTTCTAAAGTCGAAAGCAGTTGGAAGGAAATACTAGGGTCTAGAGCAGTGGTGTGAGTCTGCTGGAACGGGTGTGGCAAGTGTGGTCAAGAGTTTTACAAAGTTCATCATCATGGCATGGTCCAAGCTCTTTTCAAGTGCAACTCAAAGAGATTTTCCATTTTCATACATTATGTAAGCAGTTAACACCAGCTGGCCGTAAATATTATGATAATTTTTCATTTATACCGATGGGTATATACACACTTCTTACATCGATGCAACACATTTAGTATCATTTTCTATAGCAATCCTCTTTACACGAAAACTAAAATTTAAGTTGTTTTTAATTTTGAGTACATTCTATTCTCTAAAAAACTTTCTAAGCGTATCTAAACTTCGTAGAGTTTAGGTGAATAGTTTCAAATCCCATTCGCTTTGCTACACATTTATAAAGTCCATAATCATGTTCATGACGTGAGCTGAAGTGGGTCTCGTCTTGGTGTTGGAAGTAGCCCAGTTGAGTGGCTGGTAAGGATAAAAGCTTAAGCCGCTACAAGTATTTAAAAATCACTTCACACGATTGAAAGCGAATTGAAATTCAATGCTTTATATTATTTATTAAACATCATTCGCATAAGTTCGTTTTAACCAGATAATTTGGTATATACGAGAATAAATACATATGTACATAATATATGTATATAACTTTTTAAGAAATCGCTTAATCAGAGTTTTGTATAGATAGCTTCCAATTTTTTCTCATTTACGGGAATTCAGTAAATTCCTGTTCGGAAGCGGCTTATGACTCAAGCGTACACGACGCTTAGAGCCGGGTCGCTATAAGCACAGATAGTGAGGATTAGTTGTAATAAATAGATTTTAAAATAATTTTGTTTGCAAATATGTTCTTCAAAATATTACAAATATAAGATATTTGGGGCGAGACAGATATTTTATGAACTGCCAGGCGAGGCTATGTTAAAATGAACTATTATTCAGCAAGTATGGGCGAAGTCCAAAGAAAACTTGTGCGTAGCTGGTTCATTGAGATGCTTGGTTTCTGTTTTCTTGAAATTATATGGTTCGTGAAAAATTCGGCAGATCGCGTGCACATCGACGGAGATGATGGATTCCTGGAAAAGCTCCAATATGAAGTTGCTTAATATTATCTATCGTCAGTAATCTGTTTGTCATATCCGCCTCTGCCACATATAGTTTTCTTATTTAAACGGTATTATAATAGTTACCTAATGATTAAAAAGGCAATTGATTACACTGGTCAACACGATTTTTCCTCAAGGAACAAAACCAACTTTTTATTAAAGATTTGGGGCTTAGAAATGGTTTGATGATATTTTTTTTTTCTAAGCTTTTTTCAGAGGTAGCGCTTGTTTTTTTCACATAACTCTAGTATCTTTCATCTGGTTGTTAAGATGAAAAAAAAATTTCTGCCATAGAAAAAAAACCATAATTCTTAAAAAAAATTTAAAGCCCCATATCTATCAGAAAAAGTCGGTTTGGATCCTTGAGGAAAAAAAAGTTCGGTTTTGTCGAGTAGTGTTATTAAAGATGCAAAATTATCTAAAAGGCTTGACAATTATTTTTATTAAACCATCTAGATAAGTCATCGAAGTCATTTCAACATAGCCACACTTGTAGTATTCTGCATTTGAAAAATTCCCCAACTCGCGAAAAATATATAGATATATATATATATGTGCATAGCCAGTCAGATTGCTACATTTGTCAGGGAGCATAAGTATATAAGGAACTTGGCCTACAAAAATTGAAACTAGAAAAAAAAACAATTGATATTAATATTAATCAGTACTTATGCCCTTTCAAATGTACCAAATTTTGTAAAACTACTCATCTTTAATAGAATTTTTGATCAAGTTAAATTCTTTTACAAAATTCTGTGGAAGGCAGTACTCTGAAAATTCCTTTTGATTGTAATCTGAAACAAACTCCCAAAGCCTAGAACCACCCCACCTCGTAATGCATCAAGCCACCCCCATTTGGTAGCTTCTCCTGCGATAGAATACACACAAGTCAACACAATGATGGGCGCACGTTTTGTTGCAATCCCAATGAGGAAATACTAATCCGCATGTAATATTCGAAAATGGTATGAAAATGAAAACCCAAACCACCACCCACTAAAGGAAGCTCACCGAGAACCCCTGTTAGAGTCAAACTTTGTCTCGAATCCTAAACCGAATCCGAATCTAAGCGCTTCGTTGAACGAAACCAACATTACTCAATGTCAACATCAAAATTGCTTTGGAATTCATGTATTAATTTATTTTGTTCAACAAAAAAAACTTTCATACATAGTGAAGAAATTTCATTTTGGACGAATTTTAATTTCGAGAATCTCTCCTGGGTACCCGTACCCCTTAAATAGCTGAACACCCGGTCTAAGAGATTAGGGGATCTTTTTTATGCTGATGAAAAACTCTGAATTCGGGGTGGGAATGTATTTTTGGGTTTCATATTGCAACCTTTTCCACCTTGCCATCGAGGCTGACTCATCTGAATGCTGCACTTGTCAGGGGCTCTCTGTCTATAGAAAATTTCGTCACAGACATACGGTGGCGTGAAATTTCGTAACGAATTCTCAAAATCGTTCATTGTTATTTCTATAATGTTCTACAATGCTATCCTATACATGGGTATGAGGAATGTAACAGGGAAGTTTGTTTTTTCTCAAAAATGTTTGGAGTTAGTTGGTTGTTTTGCGGGTGGAATTTGTGGTGGGTTATTGTGGTTATTGTACACTGGCTGAATGTATGCAACAGCTGCTGCTCATTGCCTGGAATGGAACCACAACTTGGTCGTATAAAAGTCAAGGTGCAGAAGGGCGTTTAGAACGTTAGTCACACAAGTTAGTCGCTTACCACAGTACTTATTTTTACAGAGTGTTTTCTAAGATATAATCCTATAACTTCTCTGTGTAAGCAAAAAAACAAATCCATAAACTGTCGATGGCTAGACAGATAAATGGAGCTAAAATCGACCTCAGTGAACCGTGCGACGTGAGTTATTGACATGCCACGAACTTGAAAACAATTAATATCCAATTTGGATAAATATGCGATCTAATCGAAAACCGCAATCGACCAGACAACAAGTTCTAGACAATGTAAACTGGCACTCGGTCTGGGCTGGATATGGACAAGTGCTTTACGTGATGGGAAAAGGTATTTCACGGGCTTGGTCCTAGTCCCGGTCAATAGTATTTATGTGATTACATAGAAGTTTATCTGCCTCCGAGACT
The DNA here is from genome assembly GCA_018150905.1 of Drosophila ambigua. Taxonomy (NCBI): domain Eukaryota; kingdom Metazoa; phylum Arthropoda; class Insecta; order Diptera; family Drosophilidae; genus Drosophila; species Drosophila ambigua. Next base: position 266,329 of record JAECWS010000105.1, read on the forward strand.
ATATGAGTGGTGAGCGGAGCGGTCCACATTTAATGTCGATTTATCGCGCACCTTACATGAAACGCCGGGCAAGGGACATCTCCAGCTGTGCGCCTGTCCTTAGAATTACCATTGATCCGACGCGGACCCACTTCGGTCAGTTGCACCTTTATATTTTCTATCTTGTAGTTCATCCCGAATAATGTTTCCATTGTTCCCATTGCCTTTGGTCGGCCGGTGAATTATTATCCCTTTCGCATGTGTTCTTGTGCTGCATTGTCCTTTTTTTACTTTCCCTTCACTTTGTATTTTTCAAAGGTCTGGTTGCTCCAGCCACGCCCTCGACTGGCTGATGGCTGGGCGTTTGGCAGTTAAACGGCGTTCTTCTAAAGTTTTCGGGGCGTGTTCTTTTATAAATTGCTTCTATGATATCTGTAGAAAATTGAGGTTTCTGTAATTTTAAGATTTTGTTTTTCCTGAAATTTTATATATGCATGTATATCTTTCTATACTATAAATTTGTAGAAAAAAATCTGTGTGTAAGCGGCTATCTCCGTAACGCGTGCACCAACTTGTATGCTGTTTTTTTTTAAATGTTAGCCAGAGAATGTGACCTGGTTTGCACAAGAAAATTTGTACTTTTCTATAAATAGGTTCCACAAAAATTTAAATTTAATCAAAAAAAAAATCTCAAATTTGGTCTAAAAATGTTGTGTTTGAACGCCTATTTCAAAGAATATTGTTTATCACAAAGCATTGCAATAAATAAAATATGTCATTACATCAAAATTATTATTTTTTAATTTCGATGAATTCCTAAACATTAAATTCATTTAGTAAGCAACGAAGCGCGCGGGTATTCTAGTACTATATGAATATATATGTATGTTAATATGTATTTTGAGCAATACATACAAATGCCTTCACTTGTCCACGAAAGATATTCGAAATTCAATTTCTGTTCCCGCTGGGTTTTCCGGGCTGCATGTCAATATCATACCCTGTTCAGTTGTGGTTGCTTCTGCTAGTTGTGGTCATCCCAGTATTGGACAGCATTCTAATTATATGTGCTGCCTTTCGGCTTATTAATAGCAAATTTCTGAGCCAGGAACAAAGCAAACGCTTATTAAAGCGAAGAAATCAGTATTTCATTTTGTGGTATTAATGGATTAAAAAACTCATTTTTTCTATAGATAAAACGTAGTTTCTGTATGATGTGCTTCAAGCAACTTCTTTTCTTTTTGGAAAACTTCCGGCGTTCATGATCTCCTTTATTGTTTACAATTTGTAAACTACAGGCTGAGTAAAGTCGGAAGCCAAATAATCGCCTTGAAAGCTTAAAGAGAATTCCATTAAGCTTGTTTAAGGTGTTTGCCTTTTGGTAGGCACTTCCTCTAGTCCCGATTAGCCAGATTATCCTGTGGAAGCATGACCAATCGTTATATATCAACTCTAGAGACCCGTTGGATCTATGAAAATTACACATTTGCCAACTGCTAATTGCAAGTCATAAATTAAACCCTCACACATGCCGGGCACAGGACCTTGGGTACTGGTCCTAGTAGTCTGGCGACAGTACAGTACTGAAGCCGGGTCTCTAATCTTTTTGGCATAGCTTACAGATAAGTGCGGGACTGTCAAAAACTTTGGATTACATTAAAACGTCTAATAGGCTGTCGGCATAGATGTGTGTGCTCCATGTCCTGTTTAATATGCGACCTGCAATTGGGCAGGACGAGATAGACAGAGCACGCATTGCCATAGTCAGAGCTTCAAATTATTAATTATGACAGATCTCTGGAACAGTCTCTCTCATACACGCATGGAGAATGTCGCTGGTGAAATTTGCATTTATATTAAAAACAAACAACAGGCCAGAACAAAGACCACGGCAATCTCGACCAGGGAAACGATGACAACGCCAACGAAGCAGGCGACTTGCGGCATAATCAAAGGAACGTCACCAACAGCCCATGGACGGACCAATTTGCAATCAAGCGATACGCCCCACAAACCACCTCTTTCTCCAATTCTATCAGAGCACACTCCGCCGCAAAACTATTGCACTAAGCCAAAACTGATTTCGTGGTCTGAACTTTAATTACATCTCATATATCAGAGAATAGCTTGAAGGGTCGCAGGATTTGGAAGGAGGTTGAATATAACACAAAAATGATTTCATTTTGATTGCAATAGCTCCCCCAATCACTAGGCCGACAGTGGCAAGTGCACTGCTTGAGGGTTGTTTGCTCCTCTGAGCCACACACGAGTGTTGCAAATTGCTTGTAACTGTTTTACCAGAGACAGTCTCTCAACATTTGACTTACATTTTACGAAAGCAACCCCCATAAACCGAAATTATTAGGTTTTACAACAGGAATCTTTCTGAAATGAAATTTTTTTGCGTCGCTCCATTTAATGAGAAAATGTTTTGCTTCCGATTAATTGAAGAGCACAGTCAGTATTGTGGTTGTTTTTAATATGTAAAAGTGGATTTTATCAAAATTTTCATTATTGAATTACCTTGCATTACATTATATGCAGGTGACACCATATACTTGGGTTGCTGGATGATATGTGCGCCCCAAACTGTAGAGAGGCGTAAATATTTTGTCGAAACAGAATTAGATTGGAGAGCCCAAAGTTGTTAATTAAAAGTGTATATACCATATATATGTACTTTCATATTTAATGAGTAAGTTCTCTGAGTCTGATATTTTAAGAAAATCCCAGGGAGATTCAAAACGAATATTACTTAAAACTATCGAAAATTTTTTTAAATTCCGGGAACCTACATTAATGAATATTTAAGGTACGCCCTTGTTAGCACATAATTTCCATTAAGGCTAAGGTTCAAGGTTTTTTTGTCTACGAGAGTAGTCAGCTGAAGCATTGTGTTAAATATCTCCAACAGATGACAGGTTCTTGGACTACAACTCTTCTTCTCGTTCTGCTCGTAGGCGAAGAATGAGGGCATTCAGCGCATCCTAACAACTGCTATATAACATCATATTATTAAACTAATTGCAGACCCGCAATCCGCCGGGTTCAGAAAAACCGTATACTATAGAGGGCTGTTTCCAACAGATGGAACCTTGATACTAACCATTAATTCCAGCATATTAAATGATCTTCGACATTCGTAGTCCCAGGTTCTCGGTCGACATGTTAAACTGACAAGCCTGAAATTCCATTCCAGGAAAGCCAATCCATTCTAAAAGAATAATAGTAGTACCAGAAATTTGAACGATGCTTAATTATATATACTTTTTAATTGTTTGCATACTGGTGGTAGGGATCTGATTACAATTACACATAATGCAATATAAGGGTAGTCTCTGGAGTTGATTGAATAAAAGAATCCACATCTTACGGGTATTCTCTTTTTGATGCGTAATTTCATAATGCAAACTGATGGAAAGGCCGCAGATAAGAAGTCACCTGCTCGATCTCAGCTTACCTTTGGCCTGGCGATCATCGTACCTCCTGTTGCCGTCTGTCAGCTACCTGAGCCAGCCAGGGGCACTTAGTGATTTTTTTTTCATTTCTTTTGGCCGTTGTTTGCTGCTGACCTGACAAGCAGCTGCCACTTTTTCGGGCCTGGGCTTCCGAAAAAAAAACAGAAAATTGATGAGGACAGGTTACCGGACTAAGAACGATGGCAACAAGCTGATCTTGGGATGCCAAAAGTCTGGATCGTCTGCTGATCTGACGTTAATCGACTAAATTGTAGCAGCTGAACTGCCATTTTAGTTAAGTGGGCTGAGCCTCAACTCTCTGGGATACTTTGAGTTTGATGAATTGCTGGCTAAATGATTGATGCTGAGCTGGCGATAAAATACGTCTGTTGACCAGCAAGATAGCTTCTTTCAGAGTAAATACTCGTACTCCCCTCTCGTTAAACCTTTGATTAATGTAAGTTCTGCTCTATTTTATGGTTTTAATGTTGCCCCTATGGCATAAAGCATTTTATTGCCCTCAATTTGTTGTATGAGTATCTTTCAATGTTGTCGGCGTTGTCATCGTTGCCGTATCTTGGGCTTCATCAACAGCCTTTCGTTTGTTTTTAGTTTGTGATTTGTGGCCTCCTTGTAATTAGTCTCATTTGTTGTCATAAATTTTCGGTAAATGTTGTTGAAAACTCGCATTTAATTGCACTGATTTACAGTTTTGTGTTTTTGCAGCTGGGTTTCAGTTTCAGTTTGGTGCGAGTTTTGGTCTCCTTTTCCAGCGGGGAACTTTACCACTTGGATCTCACAATTACGTGTAAAATCAATGATTTCTTTGCTTTAGAAAGCACTTCAAAAAATTTCGAATTCAATGCTTATTTGCATTTTTTATTTAAAGGTATTCGCGCAGATTGTTAGAAAATTTGTTTCCTGTCTGGAATTCAGTAGGTGCCATTTGATATGTCTATGATCCTAAAGTTAGAAGGTTAGAAGTCAGGATGCTTAGGCTGTAACACATCGTGTTTTGAAAATACCTATATTCCAGTTAGAAGGTAAAGTTTAAATTTATGGATTGACTAGCAGACCCGCCCGTTTCTCTGCTTACTAAATGAATTTAATTTTTAGGAATTAAACAATTATATTTATCATGATTACAATCAAAAACAACAAAATGACACAAAATAAAATGAAATAGGCGTTCAAACACACATTTTTAGACCAAATTTAAGATATTTTTTTTGATTAATTTTTAATTTTTGTGGAACCTATTTATAGAAAAGTGAAAACTTTTGTAAAGAAAGAATGCATACTCTGGCTATCATTTAAACAAAACCGCATGAAATTTGGTTCACGCGTTGCGCAGAAATGAAATAGGCGTTCAAACACACACTTTTGGACCAAATTTAAGATTTTTTTGATTCATTTTTAATTTTTGAGGAACCTATTTATAGAAAAGTACAAATTTGTTTGTGCAAACCAGGTCCCATTCTCTGGCTATCATAAAAAAAAACAACATGTAATTTATTGCACGCGTTGCGGAGATAGCCGCTTAAACACAGATTTTTTGCTACCAATTTATAGTATAGTATATTTATATTATACTAGCTGACCCGGCAAACTTCGTACCGCCTAACAGTCAAGGAATGTCGTGTTACTTTGATGAACGTAAAACAATGAAACAAAATAATATATTTATATTGGAGTGCCTACGATTTGATTTTTAATTATAATATTGAGGTCATCTACATCTTTATTTTTAGCGGCCAAAATTGCTCGCTCACTTAACCATTTAGTATTTTTGTGGTTAGCAATAATATCCGGGAATACTTTGTTGATAAGCTCGTCTTTTAATGATACGAAATTGCAAAAATTTGGAGGAAATGAAATCAAACCGCTCGATTTGTCAACAGGAACACGGCCATTACCGATAGTCAGCAATTGCTTCGAGAAATCATCAGCAGATTGATCGTCACCAAAACATCTCGAGTCATTTCGCAGATCTTTTAATGTTCGGTCTAGTGCTTCCAATGCGCGTTTGTGCGCCATTGTGCATTCGTCCCATATGATGATTTTTGATGCTACTAAAACTTTGGCCATTGCGGAGTGTTTCGAAATGTTACATGTCGGTTGTTCAGTAGTTTGAAGGTTTAATGGCAATTTTAACGCTGAGTGAGCCGTACGGCATCCGTCTAACAATGTGGCCGCTATTCCAGAAGAAGCAATTGCTACCGCATTTTCGGATCTCGCACGTACAGTGGCCAAAATCAATGACATGAGGAATGTCTTCCCAGTTCCACCGGGGGCATCCAAAAAAAAAAAAGCCGCCATTTCCATCATCAATTGCATTAATCAGTGTATCATAGACTTCCCTCTGCTTAGGATTCAACACAGGTACATTCGTTTGAACTGATTGGATTAGTTCATATGGATCATATTCACGTTCACTTTCCAATTCTCTATTAAATGCGTCATTCATTCCGCGATCTGGCGCTGGCATTCCTAACCTAACTAACAAACAATCAAGAGCAAAGTCTGGGTGGGTTCGATGGGAAGCATGTTGAAATGATGATAGCAAATAATGTGCGTATCTGACTTGGAGATGCAGAAATAATTGCTTCAGCGATTGTCGTGTCCCAATGAGTATCGTTTTCAAGCAAATTAAGCTCTTGACATGCTACACGAAATGTGGGGCACACAATACCATTAACAGTTCGTAGTGATTCAAATGATGTTGGCCCTCGAACATGTACCAGCAACAACCGCAAATACGACCAAGAGCATCAGTAGAACGCATATCTGGATGACCCCTTTCCGATGATTTTATGTAGAATACTGTAGAATAAATCTTAGGTATTATATTCGGGAATTTGACTATTTGACAGGATTGGACAACAAATGTTTGACATGGAGAAAGAAAATCAATGAAAACTCGATATGTGTAATAAACAAATCACCATCTATTGAAATGCATCTATTCATTACGCATATCGAGTTTTCATTGTTTTTAAGATGTATTCTGCTATTTGGGACGGAAACAAATCCAACAAATCAAAAACCATGGCAATCGGTCCAGCCGTTCTCGAGTTATAAGTGTTATAACAGACACGACTTTCTTTTATATATATAGATTAAATTAATTTTGTTTAATTATTGTTCATGCATGTACCTAAATGCAGAGAATGCGGCATACCTGCGCGTTTTTGGTACATTTATTATATTTACTTAATTGCCATTTTTGAACTTTGATAACTTTCCTTAAATTCGAATGGCATTTAATCTCATATTTATTTTTTCACAAATATTTTGTAATTAAATGATGACTTTATCAGAAATCTAAAAAAAAGGAGAAGATCCAAATAAATTTCATCTTCTCACCCGCTTGAATTCATTGAGTCAATTCGGCTTCTCATCAGCCCCCAACCACGGCCTAGAGAATAATTGAAACTCATCAAGTTTGGTTGTACGAAGGTGGCGGCTTAGCCATCATTAATGGCCTTATCACGTACTTCACTGCGACAGAAGCATCCGCCGCTCGCCTCAAAAATACCCCAATTACATTTCCAATCCATAAGAATCCATCGTACAACTCTTGGCAACACCTTACCCCAAGGATTTGTATGAAAACTGCCACCCTTAATTACTTGTAAGAGTCTCGAACCACCCTAAGACTCCACCTTCCCGCATCACCTCAGAACGTTCGTTCTGTTTGACTTGCCATTTGGGAGGCCAGTACGGCATCTCGCACTGACCCTCATGCAGGACGCCCCGGTAAGCTGACCATTGATTAAATTGATGATTTTTGATGACTTCGGAAACCGATTTCATAGAAGAATTCTTTGGGGGTACGGGAGACCACATATGTTGGGCAACCCCCCGCTCATTACACTGCATTGGACATGCATCAAGATGTCTTGAAGTCAGACGTCTGGACGAGACTGGGCCCCTTTACCCATCTTAGACGGAACTCTTTCATGCCTGAACTCCCTGCTGGCCTTAATTAATCTGCTGAGCCACATTTCTTAGAGTCCAACATGCAAGCTAAGACTGAAACCGTCCAAAATCACTCCAATCCATGTCAAGTAAATCTCTAATTTTGATTTTGAGTCTAGCTCATCAACTCCACTTGTGACAAATGCCTCTGGGGTGCAATATATTTTCAAGACTGCATACATGAGTACATATGCATGTGTGTAATGAAAGTTTGTCCTGAAATGTTCTATTGCTTCTACTCTCTGTTACGTCTTTCCCTTAGCCAAGACAAAAATGTCTGTAGAAAGTTCAAATAGAATTTAATACCAAGCGAATGCTTAAATCATGTTCCCCTTATGCCGGTCAACTTCCAGCTCCCTTGCAAATAAACATAAAACTTGGTTTAAAAGTCAGTACCACATCAAAACCGCTTTGGCGGCAAGGTAAGAGGAGCTTTTATTGAAAGTTAATTTGTATGTCTGCTGAGGTTTGCCAGCCCTCGGCCAATCAAATCATCTCTGTAGCCCTTGGATTAGTTGGATAAAAGTGCATTTTATGAATATTACAACTTCCTCATGCTGTTCACATTCAATGAGGTTTCATCCCATTAAAACGTTTCCATATGGAAAGAATTCCATCCTATAAAAATAATGATCACAGAAGCCACTCGCAAAAAATGAGCCTCAATACGGACCGGAGGTCAAAGTGTGAAAGCGTCAGGCAGCTAGTTGCTTTGATTATAAGTTTATAAGAGATGGGATGAGCGACCTACAAAGTCCAATGATTATAGCTCGTATTTCAAATCTGATAAATATGAAGTGTACCATTGCATTATTGCTGCAGCCACAGACACACGCAGTAGGAGCCACCGTTCCTGATTGAATGTGAAGCATTTAATTTAAACTTGCTCACAGGCAGTTCCTGTTCCCCCGACCATGCTAAAGCCAACCCAAATAGCCAAGCAAACCAGAGACGGGTGGATTACGGATTTGAGATGTAATTTATGCACGCACATCAATTTAAATGGATCTAATTTAAAACGGAGCAAGGAATAGATGCATACACATAACGAAGGAGGCAAAGGAGATGGAACGCCGCGGCGTCCCAGTCACACCTGCTTGGTCCTCGGCAGACAATCGGCTTAAAATAGTTTTCATTTGTTTTCAGCGACTATTGGAACATGAGGCATTGGCTCCGCCACAGCACAGTGGAGTCTGCATCGTCAGCATCTATTTAGGGAGATGTCCGTCTCGCATGGCTGTATTACATGCTCCTACATGCAGCTCATTTAGTTGACATTTATTAAGGTCATGTATCGAGCAATATTTGGAGTTAATTAGATTCATGCTGAAAGATAAACATACAGAAGTATTTCTTTGTTTCTTTGTCTTTCCTATATGTTCATATATTATGAATATAATCAGCTATTACGACCCCACAAAGAAAGCGTATATACATATTTTCTTGAGCATCGATGTAGCCACGTTCGTCTCTTTTTGCGTCTACCTGTTATTATTCAAACAAACCTTTGCTTTAAATATTGGTGAGTTTAACTTTGCTCAAGCCCCTTATAGTTTTTATCGGTAAGTCCGCACCAAAAAATCAGATTAGCTTTCTTATAGAACTGCAATTGGAATTGGAATTCTTATAGTATAATCGTATAATCCGACCATAGGATAACAAGCATTTTCATGCACATATTGCTGAATACTAAAGCCAAATATGGTATAAAAACAGATGACTTTGGTAAAACATAGGACTTCCGTTACAAAGATTTCAGTCCGCTGATGTTTTTGATGATGTCTCTCGATTACTGAGAACTAATCGAAGAAGTGGGTGAGAGAAGTAGAAGTTTGGTTTATAAAACTCTGTAAACGAACAAAATGTCAAAAAACTGTACTATTTGGGCATATTGACGCAATGTTTTTGCATTACAGAAAATGTGTAGAATAGATGGGGAAAAAGATATGGTACAGTCGATTGTACGTTTGTTTTATTTTTTTGTAAATGTCATATAAAAGTGCGTTTACATCTTTGAAAAAAATATCGGCACTCCTTTAAAGCTCTTCGGCGGGGTGGGTAGCTAGTGGGGTAGCATCCATTTCTTCAGCGATAGCATGGATAGTGGCCGGTGGTCTTCACCACTGCCGTCTTTTACGAAATTTCCATTTAATATGTTTGCGCAAAGTATTAAAAGGCAAACGACGATTGAGTATCGAAGAGTAGTAAAGCAAAGCGAGGAACGGAGGACCAAGAATGGGCCACAAGATGGGGTGGCCATTCCCAGTGAGAGACCCATAAGGATGCAGATGCAGTGTATGACTATGCCGTACCCCAGTGGCAGACTACGAGTCCGCCCTGGGCCCACTGCTGACTGCTGAGTGATTGCCATGATAAGTGGCCCATTATGATGGCAGTTTGCACAGTGAGATTGCTCTGCGCTCCATTGGAGTGTCCGGACTCCGCCATTGGCATCGCCTCTCGATTCGCTTTTAATGCATATTGGAGTGGCAAACTTCTGACCGAAAAGTGCGTCATTGTCCGTTGTCTACAAATCCCTACTTCCCAATTCTGCTCTGTTCTTTCCGCAACGTCTGTTGACAAAAGACATTTAATTTTCCCTTAGTGTGTTTCTGCCTGGCACGTCTCTGCAAGTACAACTATCTGCGCAATAAAGTTAATCGTAGATTCTTTTCTGAGCGATGCTTCAATGTTTGATTTTTTTCGCCAACGTCGACCGAAAACTTTGATAAGTGAAATTTATTGTGACTGCTCGGTGTGTCGCAGACAGAAGACTGATGGCTGCTCTGCTCTAAATTTTGTACTGAACTCGCATAGCGACAAGAAACTGCTATTTTTAAACCCGTACTCAAAAAGAGTTAAGGGGTATATTGTACTTGTGGTAAAAGTGAATGTGGGCAACGCAGAGAAGGAAACGTTTCCGAAACCATATATTCTTGATGTCCGTCCGTCCGTCTGTCTTGATGAGCGCCTAGATATCAGAGACTATAAGAGCTAGAGCAAGCAAATTTTTTTTCCAGACTCATGCGATTTCACACTTGTACAAGTGCATTTCAAATTTCCGTTCCGCCCACTTCCGCCCCACAAAGAATAACCATAACTACCAGATTGCCGAATCTGAATCAGCTTACCGCATCTCCTCCAAAACACGAGACCACGCTACTCATTCTCTTTCTCGCTCGCACACACTCTGCCCTGTGCATTGCGGAGAAGATGTATATTCTACATTGTGTATGTATAATATACATTTTAGATGTGGAATTGACATTGTAAATGTAGATGTAGAAAAAAAAATGTAAAATGTAACATTTTTTAAAATTCTGCATAAATCATAAGCTAACAAATTTATATACTACGAGTATACGAGCAGAGTCGCGTCCACAGAAGCGACTCACACGTTCCTTCTCGTTTTTTATTCGCTTAGGTTGCAGCCAAGTCACCGGGAGGACCAAACTCAAACTTGTTAATTTACGTAGAATCCACTTAAATTGTATGCCGTACGCAATAAATTCCACTACTGTGCGCCTCAGCAAGCGGCAAAGTCAGACAATAGAATAGATAGAAATCTACATGAAGTAGATGACGAGTCGACATTGAATTTCAGAACATGTGGTGTTATGATGAGGTTGGAGACCACCAAAGGCAAAACGAGCCAACCACCACCCAGCAGCCACCCACCACCGCCACCCACTGGGACGAAGATAAAGCCACCCCAAGTCCTTAGACTTCGACAGACAAAAGGGTGGGCTTTAACAGTGCATTGATATGCCCCGTACGGTGTAAGCAAAGCGATTTCTTCAGCATGATTTTGTGGGGGAATTCCCTTAAAACCCGATACTGGCGAGTACGTGCCGTCAGATCCCTCTCATGCCAATGCGTTGGCATAATTTCAGGCAATTGTCAAACAATACTAGGGGTGGCAGGCGAATGAATTAGATTTTTTTCTGGCGCAATTGCATAAAGCCCGACAAACGGAAGCCCCCAGCTCCATTCCCTTCCGGAGCATTGTAATCCTCAAAGGACCCACTCGTAAATATTCATTGCATACGGCCGGGTGTTTGAGCTTAAAGTTCTATCACTCACCTCGACTCTCGTTCCAGCTCCGCTACCGTAAGCTACGCTTTTTTCAAGGTCTTTGCCAAATTTTGGGGCGGCCGGAATTACATTTTTGCCACCCGCCCAGTGTCCTTGCCATGCGTCCCCCAACGAACTGGGGGTTGGCATTATCCTCCAAGGGTGCTGAACTATAAATTGAACCTTTTGTTGCAGGGGTCCGACCACCCTCGCTTTGAGATGTCTTTAATAAATGTTTGGATGTTTCGTTGGTAGATTAAGTGGATTCTGTTTATAGCATGAGTAATGATGGATGCATAATGCGCACGTATGTGACAGGTGTGGAATGAGATCAGAGGAATGGGTTGTAGTTGAAGGAAAGTACAGGGAGAACGACACCAAACATTCGGACTTAACTGTACAAGAAATTGACCAGAAATTAATATAGAATAAAGAAAAAAATAATTGTGAAATTAATAATTTCTTATTGCTTAAATTTTACTTCCCGAGAATCTATCAGATAATACTATGCAACAGAATTTTTCCTCAACGAACCAAATCGACTTTTTTGATGGATTTGGGTAATTACATTTTTGAAATTTAAAAATTATACCCGTACTCAAAAAAGAGTTAAGGGGTATATTAGATTTGTGGTAAAAGTGGATGTGTGCAACGCAGAGAAGGAAACGTTTCCGACCCCATAAAGTATATATATTCTTGATCAGCATCAATAGCCGAGTCGATTAAGCCATGTCCGTCTGTCCGTCCGTCTGTCCGTCTGTCCGTCTTCATGAGCGCCTGGATCTCAGAGACTATAAGAGCTAGGGCAACCAAATTTGGTTTCCAGACTCATGTGATATCACACTGCTACAAGTGTATTTCAAAATTTCGCCCCGCCCCCTTCCGCCCCCACAAAGGACGAAAATCTGTGGCATAAAAACGCAGTATCGTAGAGAATGCCCATATCTACCAGATTGCTGAATCTGAATCAGATCGGATCATAATTATAGCCAGAATGAAGAAATTGATTTTCAGTTGGTTCCCCCGCCCCCTCCCGCAAGAGAAACGATACTCTATCTCCTTCTCGCTCGCACACTCTGCCGCGTTCAGTGCGCGAGCAACCCCTAGCGGAAGAGATGTAGAATATGAATGGTACATCTATAATCTACATGTTAGATGTAAAATATACATTGTAGATGTAGATGTAGATAACAGATGTAGCAAAAAAATGTAAAATGTAAAATATTTTTTTTTTTTTTAATTTTAAAAAATTATGCTTAAAAATGTATATACTGACTGAGTACGGGTATAAAAGTAGAGTCTCGTCCCCAGAAGCGACTCACACGTTCCTTCTCGTTTTTAATTGTTTTAAATATAACTTTTTTTAATTTTTTTAGAATTATAATATTTTTTTATGTTTTTGTTAGATGGTGCCGTTTTGTAGCTTCATCTTATCGTCTGGGTAATATGAAGCTGAGAAATGCGAAATGTAAATTTTGCGGTAAAACGATAAAACGGTGTTTATTGGTAAAATGTGATTCTTCTGAAGGTTCTCTGTTTAATTTTTATCCTCAGAAAAGTTCAAAAATCTGCCGGGATCGAATCGAAAATCTTGAGAAGTATCTCGGATATCCAAACGAAGAGCATTTGTGGACTGTAGTGACTGCGAAACAATTTTCATTGCCTACATGTGTGCAATATCATTTTCGTTATCAATGTCATCTTCAGGTGGGCATCAATTCTGATTCAACGAATCAAAGACTCGCAGATAATTTATTGACAGATTCAGTACGCATGGGACACTGTCAGAAAACAAACCCCCAGAAAGTTTTGTGAAATATGATACGACGAAGAAGGTAAATATAACATTTTGAATATGGGCATATCCGCCGAATGGTCAACCAGGACCGAAAAATAGAATGTTCATAATCATCGTATTTTTTGTGTATACTTATAAAGAAATGTCCAAATTTTCATAATGCGATGGTTTTATGGCATATCTCAGTGGTTTTCATGTCAAAATTTGCCTGAAAACTTGAAAAATGGGATTTCTTCACTTTTAGCTTTTTTTAAAGGCATTTTTATATTTAAATCTTTTGCATGCAAAACATATGATATGTTTGCACTCTTTCTACCAAATCTCTCTATTGCAATCTGTTAAGAAGAGAAAAATGCAAAGAGACCGAAAAAATCTTCAGTTAACGGTTAATTTTTATTTTGCTTCTTATCTATGTTCTAATCGTAGGTTCGCGACCGAAAACATCATTTTATTGTAATTGCTTCGCATTGAATGCAAGCAGGTCCCTGCAACTGCATGTGTAAAGTAAGTTTTGTGTAACTATTCTAAATATAAAAAAACTTTGGGTTACTATTAACCAAACTTTTTATTTTGATTTTCGAAGTAGCGTACGTTTGCGACCGTAAGTATTTTTTTATTTGTTACTTTAACTTTTAATTGTTTAACACGCATATAAATATTCGTATATGGCTAAAACAAGTGGAAAACAGACCCGATATCTCAATAAAATTAAAAGCGATCCACAAAAGTTAAATAAATAAATTTCTTGTTATCATTTATTTTTTTCAGTTTAAATAAAATGTTCTCTTATTACTAAAAATGTTATTACGTACATAAAATGGAGTAATAAGTTGGTTTTAAGGGAAATATGAACTGATTCAAGAGAAAAAGTAAGGTGAAAAAATTTAAAATACATATGGAAAAATCGTACGTTCGCGACCCGTACGTTCGCGACCGGTACTTAATTTAATTTTTTTTAAACCAATGGAGATAATTTTATGAGAATATACTTTATAGAAAGATACATTAATCCTCTTTTAAAGTTAATTTATCGTTTTAGAATATTCCGTTCCAATTCGCAGATAATTGCATTTTTCTAGATTAAGTCGAAGTCGACTTCTATTTTTCGTACGTTCGCGACCGCATGTTTTTTTAAATTATTTTAAAAAGCTAAAACTCGATGAACCCCATCATTTGCACGCGGATATGCCCATATAAGAATTTCCAAAGGCTTTTCAACTTCTGGAAATTATTGATTCAATACATGATTGGATTGGATAGCTTTTGTTTTTCGTGTATTTTAGCTCTTTTATTTTATGAAAAATTACTCTTTTTATACCCGTACTCAAAAAAGAGTTAAAGGGTATATATTGTATTTGTGGTAAAAGTGGATGTGTGTAACGCAGAGAAGGAAATGTTTTCGACCCCATAAAGTATGTTTATTCTTGATCAGCATCAATAGCCGAGTCGATAGATCCATGTCTGTCTTGATGATCGCCTAGATCTCAGAGACTATAAGATCTAGAGAAATGTGGTTTCCAGACTCATGTGATATCACATCGCTACAAGTGTATTTCGAAATTTCGCCCCACCCCCTTCCGCCACAACAAAAAACGAAAATCTGTGGCAGGCACAATTTGAAAGATACGATAAAACTAAAAACACAGTATCGTAGAGAATGACCATACCTACCACAATCTGAATTAGATCGGATCATAATTATAGCCAGAATGAAGAAATAAATTTTCAGTTGTTTTCCCCGCCTCATCCGGCAAGAGATCCGCTACTCTATCTCCTTCTCGCTTGCACACTCTTCCGCGTTCAGTGCGCGAGCAATCCCTAGCGGCGGAGATGTAGAATATAAATGGTACATCTATAACAGGTAAGATGTATAATATACATTGTAGATGTAGATAACTGATGTAGCAAAAAAATTAAAAAATTTTTTTTTTAATTCTAAAAAATCATAATCTCAAAAATGTATATACTGACTGAGTACGGGTATATGTAGAGTCGCGTCCCCAGAAGCGACTCACACTTTCCTTTTCGTTTTATTTTGCATGTGTCATTCTTACGAATACTTGTTCTCGAGCTCCCAATTTTCTGAGTTCCATTTCTGTGGCGCTCCAAAGATGTGAACATTTTGAGTGAAATAATATAAATCATATGCCATAGGAATCAGCATTAAATGAAAGCATATCGATCTCAATGAGACAGGCAGGTTCATCTGTTAAGTTAAAAATGTTTTTCACTAAATAAAAAATAAAAATGTTCGACTTGCATCAATAACCGGATGGTAGGAATGCTCCAGAAAGTATTTGTGCAGCTCAATGGAGTCATTCATGTGACCACCCAAGTGTATGTCCACTTCGAAGGGCAGGAATCGATGTTTTCTCCATTCGTCTCGACTGTCGCCGGCTATTACATTGACATTGCTTAGGCATCGACCCAGTTCCTCCGCAGCCTCTCTTCCTCTATTCTGAGAGCTGCACAGGTTTTCATTGATTAATGCCTCGAGCACGAATTGCTTAAGACTGGCAGCACTTAACACAATTCCAGATCCATCAAACATATAAATCTAAATAGATAGAGGCTTAGAGTGGATGATCAAGGGTTAATACTTACTCACCAGACCCTCTTGATTGCTTCTCATCTTGCAGCCAAAGTAGATGAGCTCTTCGGGGCTATAGGACTGCAGCATATGACGAAGGTTCTCCACGACCACAAAACTTAAAAAGTAAACTTAAATGCCTTTTTTGGTCGAAGCTGGTATCGTAAATTCCTACTTATCATCGTTGGCATAGAGGAACCAGTCTCCTTGATGGAAATGATATTTGTAGATATACTCCAGATGTGCCCGTATCCGCTGCCATTTATCCCCAATACTCTTAAACACTGCGGGTTCCAAAACCATATGCACATCGTCGCTGACGAACAAATACCGATCGCAGTGCCTAGCCCAGGTCTTTTGAATATGGATAGCAGCATGCTCGTGCCGAAATGCATAAGTGACAATCACACAGAAGATGCGCGGACGAGTTGGCAATGTCACCAAAGTATCTGAGCTGGTTGCATCCCTTTGATACAACCGAATAAGCAGAAAAATTATGACTCCAAGCAGTAGCCAGCTATTAAAAACGCCACACTTATTCTTGCCAGCAAGGAAAAGCCGCCGTGTACTGAAATGTCGCACCATTTTCAATTGAATGGTAGTCATGTGGTTCTGTTGTGGTTCGGGTGTTCCATTTAGAATTTAATTATATTAAGTGATGTTTTCTGTATGAGATAGGTTATGCTGTCTTTGCTGTCGTTTGATTAGAGCCGCTTCATAGAAATTTCAATTTTCAATTAGAATTATTAACTCACAATGAACTTACCTGGAGATCGTTTTCTTGCCTATTTACGAATTCTTTGTTAGTTTAATTTGAAGATTGAGAAGTGCAGCCCAATACAATTGTAAGTGAGGAAATACATTGAAAAACGAGAAAAAACGCTTCTATGGATGCGACTCTACTTTTATATCCGTACTCAGTCAGTATAGACAGACAGACAGACATGGATATATCGACTCGGCTATTGATGCTGATCAAGAATATACTATATCTACTCTTGGAGTACGGGTATAAAAATGCTATTACACAATTCCAAGTTTAAGTTCATTGATAAATGTTAATTCATTTATGTAACGCACAATAGAAATCGTTTCCGACCCCATAAAGTATATATATTCTTGATCAGCATCAACAGCCGAGTCAAAGCCATGTCTGTGTGTCCGTCCGTCTGTCTGTCTGTCCATCTGTCAGTCTATTTTGACGCCTAGTTCTCAGAGACTATAAGAGCCAGAGCAACTAAATTTTGTAGACAGACTCCTGTGATATCACACTGTTACAAGTGTATTTCTAAATTTTGCCCCGTCCTCTTCCTTCTTCACAAAGGACGAAAGTCTGTGGCATCCACAATTTGAAGATACGAGAAAACCGAGTAGAGTAAAGAATGACCATATCTACCAGATTGCCGAATCATATGGGATGGTTCAGGTCGTTTCGTTTTGCAGTGGCGAAATTACTTTTTCTATCTCTGGCTCACACACTCTGCCTTGTGCAGTGTGCGTCCTCTGGCGGAGGAGAACGAGCTAGAACGGTGTGTTGTTGTGAGAAGAGAGTGAGATACTGATGTAGTAGAATTAAATGTATATGTATATAATATAGTGTGACACATATCACAAATCGAATAAATATATATATCTATGAAGAAGCTTTGAATCCATTAAAACGCGTTCCCAGATTTGCATAAAAATTCATTTCAGTTCAATGATCACAAATAACTGCCAAATACATATACCGGCAAGGAAAGAATTCATATTTCCATCGATTATTGTCAAAGCGAAAGACTCGAACTTTATAAAATCATATGGAAAACCATGTATGGGTATTATTTTGGGTATTAGTGTCTCACATTACGTGCTCAAATTACCAGATTATGGAGTTGTCTCGTCTCATAGGTAAATGTGAAGGCTCAAAGATGCCTAAACACAAATAAGGTTTGACGGGGGCCTAATGCAACAGGAAACAGGAAAAAGTGCAAAATTTCGTTTTTTGTATTGTATGCATTTTTCCTTTTCTTTGGATGCTCTATTATATCAAACGTGATGCAACAATAACACTTAGCAGTTAAGCCGAGAAAAAAGAACGGAAGTCCTTTCTGAGCACAGGCAGGCAAAATGGCAATTTGAGAGTTTAAACTCCACGCCCAAACGACAGATTCATTGATAAACACGTATGTCCCTGTCCTTCAATGCGTTTGGGTTTGCATCTGGTTTGTAGAAGGAATAATATTGCAAATATTGCAACTTACATGATCTTCTAGGAAGTAGAACATACTTTCTGTGGTTGTGTAATTTAACTTAGAAGTCCAGCTAATAAAGACACTCTTTTATTAATTAAAAGATTGAGTAAAGTTTTGCATAGGAAGACCGAACAATTGCACTCTATAAACAAAATAATAATAATCGTATATTTCAGGTGGATATCCAACACGAAAAGTTATGGCGCGTTTAGACAAAGGGACTGTTGCCTGAAAAGAGGATAAGTATTAATCACGCAGATCCTTTAAATATTATTATGTACTCACTCTATCCACTTTATGGTATGCCAAGTTCTTTAGCCAGTTTATGTAATCATAGCCCTCCAAAAAATGATGATCCATGTGAACGGGCAAGAAAGTCTCATTTCCGTCCTCATCACGGCTGTCTACAGCAGTGACACCCACATGACCTAGACACCGACTCAGCTCCAGCTCCTCTGTAAAGCCCTCCAAGTGTTGGCAGTGGTTGTTGTTTGGATTCCTGCCTAGGTCCACATAGCGTTTTAGTGCCTCATGGCTAATCACATAGCCACTTTTGGAGAAGACAAATGGCTTTAAAGCAGAAAATACTATAGTACATTATAAATTTCAGAGGCATTTCAATCACCTTATGTGCGTATATATTTGCCAGTTCATGGCCGAAGTAGATCGGCGCAGTAGATAAGAATTTCTTTCTGTGTATTATATAGCGGAGGTTCTCCAGAACTACAAAGCTATAGGTAGAAAATATTTTATTCGTCATGCGAAAATTGCTTGAGGCGAACAGCAAAAAGTCCACATTTATAGAGATTGTGTCTCAGATGTGTCTCTCAAACGAGCGACATAAGCAAGGCGGGGCTTATACTTGAGGTATACGACTAGATACTAGTTATAAAATAGAGAAGATCATAATAAAAATCGCTTCAAACCAACTCTATAAGATACCATATATAACACCGACGAGTTAAGATTTGCATAGAACAATAGGTTCATAAGTATGTAGAGAGAGCATAAAATTTCAGCTTAGAATGTTTGTAGTTTGGTTCGGTTAACGTTTGGTTGATTTTAAAGTTTAATTAGAAAAGAGAATAAATATAACTATAAATATAACTACTTTCTCAAATTTAGGTCACACATCTAACTTTAATGACTTGTTCTATAAAATTAAATCATAGTTGCGGGTCAATGACCATTCCGTGTATCCGCAAAGACTATTACAAAAAAAAAAAACAAAACACATCAAAGATTAGAGAAAAGTCTTTCAATTCCAATTTAATTAACGTTGTAATATTCTATTGCTGATGTTGACATCACAGCTAATAAATCCTCAATTATATTTCATTGATAGCCCTTCAACATACATACATGCCACATATTCTTACCCATCTCTCCAAAACACTTTCGATAAGGTTTGTGAGCATGGGTCTTAAATTAAAACATTTAAGATTACTTTTGATTGATATATTAATTGGAATATTTAACAATTAATTTGCCATTCATATATAAATGAATATATTTTAATTGAATGCGTTTGCATATTAATGCCAAACTTACATTAAAATGTATGGACTAGATAAAATTGTGCAATAATTACTTACTACAATCAACATTATCTAATCGAAGCTATGTCAACAGTCAGCCTCATTCGTGCACATGGCCATGAAGATTGTAGAAATTAAGAAAAACGAGAGGGAACGCTGTGAGTCGCTGTTGTGGCCGCGACTCTACTTTTGTACCCGTACTCATTCAGTATATATGTACGTGAGCTTTTGATTTATGTGGAATTTTAAAATATTTTATCAGTTTATTTCTATATTGTACATCTATAATGTAGATTCTAAATCTCCTTCGCCAGGGGTCGAATCAGGGTGTGCCAGCCATTGAGAGAACGAGGAGCGCGCAGCACTGTAAGGAAGGGTGTTCGCAACTTTAAATTAATTTCTTATTTCTATAAAAATGATCCGATCTGATTCAGATTCGGCAATCTGGTAGATATGTTCATTCTATACGATACTTTGATTTTATCGTATCTTTAAAATTGTGGCTGCCACAGATTTTCGTTCTTTGTGGGGGCGGAAGTGGGCGGAGCCAAATTTTGAAATACACTGGTATCAGTGTGATATTACATGAGTCTGGAAACAAAATTTGGTTGCTCTAGCTCTTATAGTCTCTTAGAAGAAGGCGCTCATCAAGACCAGCAAACGGACGGACGGGCATACAGACATGGCTATATCGACTCGGTTATTGATGTTGATCAAGAATATATATACTTTATAGGGTCGGAAACGTTTCCTTCCGTGCGTTAAACACATCCACTTTTACCACAAATCTAATATACCCCTGAACTCATCGAGTGCGGGAATACAAAAATACAGAATACGAACTGGAAAGGGAACGAGAATAAGCGCTGTTGAATGCTGATAACTTTATCAATGTAAATGTAAAAGTATAATAGCTCTATGCACGAAAATACACATACGGAGCAGCTATAATGACAGAGAGGAACAAGGAGAAATGTATTGAGTGCCAACAATTAGCGCGAAATAAATACAAAAACAAAAAGTACACTTGATAAATTACGGCCATTCCGAGTTAATCCAATATTTCTATGATTAAGAAAAAGAAAAAAGGTCCTTACCTAGAGTCTTCTACTTTAAGAAACCATTCGGCCTCGTCTTTGTAAACCTCAAAGGTATGTATCAAGCCCCGATGCACCAGAGTCCAATTGTCTGTAGCATTGATTCCTGGCACATAGGGCTCAAGTTCATCATCGATGTTTCCGCTGACGAAGAGCAAGACGTTGCAGTGTTTTCCCCACGTTCGCTTCACATATTTTGCAGTGCTGGGATTGTTGTAGTTGTATGGTATCATGCAGAGTATTCTGATGTCATCGTACAGTGAATCTACCTCAGCTTTAGAAATGCTCTTGTTTGGGGATTTCCCTTTGGAACCGCAGAGATTCCCAGTGAAATTGTAAGAAAGCACGGCCAGGATCAGCAGGATCAACACCAAGTAGACCGCATAGTAGACACGTCTATGCGCACTCATTGTGGGTAACTTAACTGAAATAATTCTTAAAGAGCGAGCATGGAACAAATCATTCTTAAAAGAAGATAAGAAATTTATCAAACTTTTATGTACACTCTAAGACAATTTCAAGTCATTAGAAAGGGAACTTCAGCACCCCGAAGTTTATATACTCTTGACATCCAATTAAGATCTATATATTTCAATTCACGCAACACATCCAACCAAACACTGCAATGTCTTGCTCTTCGTCAGTAGAAACATCGATGATGAACTTGAGCCCCATGTGCCAGGAAACAATGCTACAGACAATTGGACTCTGGTGCATCGAGGTTTGATACATACCTTTGAGGTTTACAAAGACGAGGCCGAATGGTTTCTTAAAGTAGAAGACTCTAGGTAAGGACCTTTTTTCATTTTCTTGATCATAGAAATATTGGAATAAGCCCGAATGGCCGAATACATTTCTCCTTGTTCCTCTCTGGCATTATAATTGCTCCGTATGTGTATTTTCGTGCATAGAGCTATTATACTTTTACATTTACATTGATAAAGTTATCAGCATTCAACAGCGCTTATATCTCGTTCCCTTTCCAGTTCGTGTTCTGTATTTTTTTATTCCCGTACTCGAAGAGCTTAGGGGTATATTAGATTTGTGGTAAAAGTGGATGTGTTTAACGCACAGAAGGAAACGTTTCTGACCCTATAAATTATATATATTCTTGATCAACATCAATAGCCGAGTCGATAGAGCCATGTCTGTCTGTCCGTCTTGTTTGACGCCTGGATCTCAGAAACTATAAGAGCTAGGGCAACCAAATTTGGTTTCCAGACTCATGTGATATCACACTGCTTCAAGTGTATTTCAAAATTTCGCCCCGCCTCTTTCTGCCACACAAAGAACGAAAATTTGTGACAGGCACAATTTTAAAGATACGATAAAAAAAAAACGCACTATCGTAGAGAATGAGCATATTTAACAGATTACTGAATCTGAATCAGATAGGATCATAATTATAGCAAGAATGAAGAAATTAATTTTCAGTTGCATCCCCCGTCTCACCGTTCATGAATCAAACCACTCATTCTCTTTCTCGCTCGCACGCTCTGCTGCGTTCAGTGCGCGAGCAACCCCTAGCGGAGGAGATGTAGAATATGAATGGTACATCTATAATCTACATGTTAGATGTATAATATACATTGTAGATGTAGATGTAGATACAAAATGTAGCAAAAAAATGTAAAATTATTGCGCTAGTCACTCGGTGAGTATATATGTATAGTTCACTTGAGATGTTATCTACTTAAATATAATACTTATATGTACATTGAAATTTTTACAGGAATTATGTAATTAAATCGAATACTTATACCTTAACATTTTGTTTTGTTTTAAACTTTTTATTTTCTACATTTATTTTTATGTTTATTATTAATGAGTTTATTTATTTTGCTAATAATATGTTAATGCTAATTTATATGTTAATGATCTTTGATAGCATTTTGAAATTGAGTTTCGCGCCTAATAGATTTATGGTGATGAGGAAGACTGTTGCATAAGCGGATTCCATTGACAAAGAACTGTCTCTTTGAGCAAAGCGTTTGAGTTCTCGCGCATAAACACTTGTTAGTTCGTTGCGATGTAGCAGGGTTAAGTTTGCAGTAAGGGTAAATCGGTCTTTGGGTCGTCACAATTTTATGAAAGTATACTAATGTTCTAAAATCTATCCAAGTGGTCAAGTTAAGGTCAAATAATTTATTAGTCAGGTGTGATACATGGTCGAAACGTCTTAAATTAAACACATATCGTACAATTGAATTAAAGGCTATTACTAATGTGCGCATGTTGCGAGACTATGTCCAAATATTTCAACACCATTAAAGAGAGGGGATGAGAATGGCTTTAGAAATCAGAAGTCTTATTTCTTCTGGCAAAAATGTGCTATACGCTGACAATTGGCGCAACAGACCACAGGTACGTCCTGTTGCTTTTCATATATGTTTACTCCATTACAGTGTGCTACTAAATATTATACCCAGGTTAACTGCGTGGTCTTCATAAAAAATGGGTGTATTGTCCATGTGTAGTTTCTCCAGATTGTTTGTATTAATAATTTTTTAGCAATTACCAAACATTTTAATTTTTTAGGATTGTTTTCGAAGCCATTCTCTTTTGCTCATTTTTCTAATATGGAAACCATTTTGTTACACGTACTGACACAAACATTTATTTCTTTAACGGGATTTCTAACATAAATTTGGACGTCATTAGCATGTAGATGTACTTCACATTCCGGCAAGATACTAGGTAGATCATTAACATATATTGAAAACAATAAAGGGCCTAACACAGATCCCTAAGGGACTCCCTGCATAGGTTTCATAATAGTGGAAACTTTCGTACCTGAGACTACTGCCTGCAATCGATTTGTAAGATAAAACTTAACAAAGTTGACTGCAAAACTTGAATCAGTTCGTCAATTTTGTGCAGAGTTAATGGTTGACGGAGTCAAATGCCTTACTATGGCCAAGAAGTTTTAAGAATGTAATCCAGTTCTTGTCAAGTTTCTGTCGTATATCTTCCACAATATTCGTTATAGCACTTATACAACTTGGTTTTTTCCGAAACCCCGTCTCCTTTTGGCTCATCAGAGAGTTTTGAGCCAAAAAATTTTCAGTCTGTAAAGACATACGATTTTCAACAACTTTTGCACTGAAGAGAGACGGAAGAGAAGATATTTTTTTAATTTTAATTAGTTATTGCTTTTTGTCATTCATCTAGTTTTATAGACACTACAAAAATAGTTATAGAAATGATGACCGCTTTCGAAGTTCGAACAGTTTGGAAAGACCGGCTTGCCAGTTCTCAATTTTTGTGGGTATTTTGTTGTGCCTTTTTGTATCAAAAAGTGGGTCAAAAGTTGCGTATGACGTTGTCGTTGTCGTGTCTGTGCCGCAATTTGTTGCTGTTGACCAACCGGTTTCACTTTCAAGCTTCGGCGGCACAGCGTCTGAACTTGCTTTGTGAGACGTAGTCAAGTCGGTGTCTCTTTCAGCCCCAGCATCAGCTTAGTCCGCCGAATGAATTTGGCGCCTAATTCCGCTTTGTAAGCTCAGCCATAAACGTGGGCTAATGTGCATTTTATTCATAGATTTTTGGTTTCATTAGATTCAGATGTGGTGTTTCAGGGTGAGGTTTCGATGCCCTGTGGCAGCATCAAACTTTCACCGGACGGATGCATCTTCTATTAATAAATGAGTTTTTGATAAATTGTCTCTTGGAAAAGTGCTTTCGCGGACGGGCTTGAATTTGCATTTATGGCAAATAATGTTGTTGAAGTTGCATAATAATGGGATGTACATACTGGTCGATATTCAAGTGAAAGAGTATTCCACTGTTAATATGCAACTGGGGATTTAACCGAAACCACATAACCTTTAATACGATATTGAAAACCATTAGAAAATATTTGCTCATATTTTCAATGTTAGTTAGGGAATGGTGTTACAATGTGTTTAGAATGAGTAAAGCTGTGTTGATCACTCCACAACAGAGCCCTGTTAGATGACAGAGCCGTACAGTCACGGCTGACTTTACACAGAGGAAGCTTTCGATTAGGTTCAGAACGTGAGTGGACTACCAGACTGTTGGCCACGCGCTGTTAAATATTTTTGGCATGTTTTCCTGGTTCGGAGTCGCTTAATGAAACAATTTGCACACATTGTTGTGTCTCCCCGAATTGGTAAGCGTATGTTGGCATTTGAATTGTGAGGGATAGCCCGTACTGTAGGTTGGTAGTGTGCCAAATGTAGTAATAATGGTATATTTATAGATAATAGAGATGAGTCTAAGTTAGTTGAACGGCTCATAAGGGTTTATGTCATAAACTGTCAAATAAACTTTAAACCGTCATAAATTACAATTGAATTTGTAATTAATAATAATAATATGGCGACTATTCAAACCAATATGCAAATGCCTTACGGCCAGACACGGAAAGAGGCTCTTCCCAGAATGAAGCCAGAATCCCGGTTCTGTCTGCACACATTTCACACCGGTGATCAGTACCCTGCGATCATTCGATGGCATGGGATAAATCATTTATATTACGCTCGCATAATAAACTGTATTCGTGCTCTCACCTACTGACATTCCATGTGGTTTTCTAGTTAGTTGTCGGGCATTTGTTGACCCATTCAACAAATAATAACAATAAAGAAACTGACTGCATCGGTGAGCACGGAAACTGAAACTGCAAGTGCAAGCAGCAATCTAAAAATACAATAATAATAATAGTAATGAAAAATTAAAAATCACGAAAGAGAGACTAGTTCAATACAATGGAAACCACATTTCCATAGAATTCCTTCCATATGTTAATGTCAATTGGAGTGCGCTAAGATAACTGAATTGAAGGAATAATTAGTTAAAGCGGTTAGATAGACATATTCAGGCTATGGATGGAGAATATTTTACATGTTCGGGCAAACTGTGCTCGTATTTAGAGAGTTTTTTTGATTTCTTAAAGCAAGACCTACCACAATCCATATTGCCTTCAGACATGGCCACGTTTTCTGGCTGGTGACTGACTGACTGGTTGGGTGGCTGAACTGAGAGTCACGTATACAGGCAAAAAACGACAACATCCATGCTAGAGAATCAGTGCTTGAGATCATTTATTATGTCTATTGTCTGTGCTGGGGTAAATCAAAGGCGATTTGCATACCTATAGTTGTATTTACTAGCTTATCAATACGAAATTACAATTGCACAAATGCATTGTACACAACAATTGAAGTCGCAGTTGCTATTGTACGAGTATATGCCGTATAGGGAATAGAAATCAATACGGTCGCAGTCAGAACAAGCTATCGCGTCCTTAGCTCAATGTCAAACCCAAGCTGTCTCTATCTGTCTATCTATCTATAGCAACTATCCCAATATACTTTTTTATTTCTGCTCTGCTTTAAGTCTACGAACTAAAGCTGGAAGCTATTTATAAAGCTCAACGAGAAGGAACGTTGTGAGTCGCTGCTGTGGCCGCGACTTTACTTTTATACCCAAACTCAGTCAGTATATAATATTTACTATATATATATGTGAGCCTATGATTTATATGGAACTTTAAAATATTTATAAGTCTGGAAAAAATTTTTGGTTGCTCTAGCTTTTATAGTCTCTGAGATCTAGGCGCTCATTAAGACGGGCAGAGAGACATGGCTTTATCGACTCGGCTATTGATGCTGATCAAGAATATATAGATTTTATGGGGTTCGAAACGTTTCCTTGTCTGCGTTACAAACATCGACTTTTACCACAAATCTAATATACCTCTTAACTCTTCGAGTATGGGTATAAAAATGAGAGGAACCCCTTTCTATAGATTGGGGGTTTTGTGTGCCATCTGCTCTTAGCGGCAATCAAATCAGTTTATGCAGCATCAATGAATCAATTTGAATGTTTGATGGAAAAATAATAATGTATATAACTGGGGGTTTAAGTAGTTGAGTCCATTGAAAGATGAAGATAGAAGAATGGTTCCGTTTTCTCGCAGTAGTTTCTGTTAAAAATACATACACTTTAAAGCTGCATATAATTTGCGTATTATTTATTAATAAAAAGTTAGTTTGAGCCTACCTAAATCTAAGAACATTATAAATATATATGTACATATGTATACGTTTTCCTCTTTAACGGATTTTAAGTACGAAAATAAAATCTCTAAGCACAATTTTCATTAAACTAACTGACTGGTAGTAAGTAGATTTTGTAGTAACGTCTTTTTTATAATCACAGCGTTTTGTCAAAACTTATGTACCTACATAGGTGTTTGGTGAGGCCCATCGATATCAATAGAATGAATGAAAATATCACAGAGCTCAGTTAATTTGATATCCATAAGACCGATTTTGAATCCATCCATCCGCGTTCATCGCTTCAAGTCTTTACACAGGCTGTCTTTTGTTTTAAATTTATTTTTTTCATCCCTGGTGTTGCAGGAGCTGCCAAATACCTCTGCATAGCTGGGCACAACCGGCATCATTACAAGGTTCGTCTTAGTCGATGCATATGTGGGCGTGGGCGTGGCTAAGCCCGGTGCTATTTGTGATTCTTCCATTGGTGTTGCTGTTGGAGTGGTGATGGGTGGTAGCAGGGGCATTGTTACCTCACTTAACGGTGGTGTTTGTGGCGTTGCCAAATTTTCAGCTGCTCCGTTTTCAGTTCTTAGTGTTTGTTCGATTAGTACTGCTGCTGCTTTTGAGACAGAGCTAGCTCTTTCGTGCTTATTGAATACATTAAAAACGCTTGGATAGACAATCAGGCATGATGATTGGGGTGCTTTGTGCAATAGCTCCAGAGCCGCTTCGTAGCTGGGTAAGCCCGATACCATGGTATATTCCGGCACAGGATCATCTGCATCAGGATGCAGCTTCAGTGCTTCAATATCAACAATTGTGCACTGTGTGGAATTACTCGCATTACTGCGATCTAGAAATTATAGAAAAAATGGCTTATTAGGTTTGTATAGAAATGGGAGTAGATTTTTGTATAACTCGACCTAGTCTCTTAAATAATTTGACTATATGCTGAATTATTTCTTGAATTAAGAAAAAAGACACAAAATTTAAATGAAGCTAGAGGTTGGGTTTTTTTTAGCCAGCCGCAGCACATTATTTTTGGCTAATTTCTGTGCATTCTTGCTGGTCCAACGATTAGCAATGTTGACGGAGTCTGTAGAGTGTTGAAAATTCAAAAATTTGCTAGACCTGCATCTTTATAATGAGATAAGTATTAAATGACCCATAAATTGCGTACGTCAAAATCCACTCAAAAAAAATCATCAAAACTCTTTAACGATTGGTTCTAATGGAATATTTATTTTATAATTGTCAAAGTCAGGTATCATTTTAATTAATACGCTTTCTTCAATCTAATATTTTATAACTTCACTAGAAACATTTTGTCTACTTTCTTTTGTCACACAGGAAAATCGAAATACGATTATAAATGTTGACTATTTTTGTTTACTTTGTCCGGCAATAGCTAATCAGAAATCACACAATTTGGGTCGATAAGAATTGAATCTCTATCAGCATAGAAGTTCTATAAGAGAGCGTCAACACAACAAAGTGGTATTATGATCCCACTGCGGAATACTTACAGTTGCGTTTCCAAGTCCGAAACTGATGGTAAAGAAAGCACGAGCAGACGCAAAAAACCAACGATATGAGGATCAGTGCGAAAACGATACCAATCCATACCTCGTTCATGAACTTGTCGTATTCGAGCTGCTGCTGCAACTGATCCACACTGCTTCCGTCTAGGATCATATGGTTGGCCAAGTCAAAGTCCATAATTGCCGCACTCGAGTTTCTCGGGGAGGCAGTGAAATCGCTAAACTGATGATGATGCTTTAGCTGGATTGAGTTAAGAATCGTAGCTCCAATCTGCTTCAGAAAATCACTATTGGCTAGGGCGTCCAGAGTGGTTATCGTGGGTGTTGAGTCCTCGCCACCGGACGAGTGTTTGCCGTTGTTCAGAATCTGCTGAGCCGTCGCACCAGCATAGTGGTCGAAATGTAAATCATGCGACAGTTCGTAGTTTAATGCGCGTGGCAGGCCCTCCATATTCTACTTTTATACTACAAGAATTATCCAAGAAAGCGGTAGAGTGTATTGTGTCTCCGGCTGTTCGGCACACTTTCACTGTATCAGTATCTTCTTGCTGGTACGAGAATAATCGTTCTGAATCTTGCTCTACCGCACGCTCACGTCCGGCAAGCACTGGGTCGAAAAAAACACTGATTCGTGCGCCGATCAAACAGAGAGTGCCGGCCAAGCTATCGCTCGCTGGAATTCCAGTCAAGAGAGAAGTTGAGAGCGGTTGGTTTCCAATTTCCATTCCGCTCTCTCTGTGGGTTTTACACACCACTGGGAAAGAGGCACTCTGAACTGCCGGAGAACGATCTTCGTTATTTTCTCTGAGAGAAATCGCCCTGCATTAGTCTTTTGTGCATACAGACAAAGCCTTCGAATTATGGTCCCATAATTGGCGTTACAAAGCGGAGGCGCACATGTTGCCCGGGAACAGCGGGTAGGGACGGGTGGAGAGGCCCAGAACTGTGTCTGCTGAAGCATCGATCTTTATTTCTCTTTGGGCTTCGTTTCGTTCCGTCTTGCAGCCCGTCAAATGACATATCTCCCTTTACAGTTCTTCTTGCATGTTCGTCGGGGTGGGGGAAGCAAAATTAGTGTTGGAGGATAATGTGTTTTGTTGCTTTGTTTTTGTTTGGTTGTACCCTGCCCGAAGGGTCCATTGGGCGGACCCAGCCATGCCAAATCGATTCTCTTGTTCTTCTTTGCGTTTTTATTTCTTTCTTTCGTCGTGGTATGGTTTTAAATTACAGTTACGTGCAGATATCTTATTTTGGCAGTATATTTGTGTGCGACACGATTGTCAGCTCAGCTGTATAGGTAGATCTTTCTTTTAGCAATGCTGGTATGAGGATACATCAAAGATTGTAACACCTGTGGGTGTAGAAATGGGTAGAATTTTAGGTAAAAGTAAATCCTAAATCTATGATTTAATTTTCCTTTTTCTCGCTGGCTATAACAACAGTACTTAGTAAACTTAGCCTATAAAAAATGAAGATATTTCAGATAAGATATAAATAAATACAGCAGAAACTATAGTGGAGACTTCTATCGAAGCTTGTCAGACAAATCACAAAATGAGAGGGATTCAAAAGAGAATAGCAAATTCCTGACGTAGCTTTCTCTTTCTTCATTTTGGTAATTATTATTAGCAGACGTATTTGATAAATTATTTACAATTAATTTATTGAAAAAAAAACTGTGCTCAGTCTTCTTCGGCCATTGCTGCTAACCTCAATGTGTGAAGTATAGTATTCTATTCTATACCCATACATGGAATTTCGATATTTTTTTACTCCAGGTATGCCGCTCGCTTGCAATAATACCACGAATACCAGGAAGGGTTTCTAATACCGTGTCAATCTGTGCAGTGAGTAGTATAAACTTATGCTGTTAATTATTGTATGCTTGCCTTAATTATGCATTTGGCCGTAATAACGTTTGTTCCTTCAATGTCGACCACTTTTTATAGCTTGCTCTTTCTGTTTCTTTTACTCTGCGTCATCAATATTAAATACATAATCAAAAGTTAAATTAATGAGGCATTCGCTTTTACGTTCTCATCATAATTAATCGGATTTTATTTAGTCTCAAGCAAAGTATTTTATTTCCCATCCCAACTAGGCTTTAGCGTTTCGTAAGTGCATTATTGATTATAGGAACTGACATTTGCCAGAAGCTTGAAGTAAGTTTTTTCTGTCCGAAATTAGCTTTGATTTTATATATATTTAATGTATCGAGTTGTAAGTATAAAGGAAATATGTCAAGGAGCAAATACCCAATGGCGCTAGAACAATGCTTCTCCATATATGAGTTAAGTTGCCTACCATCTCAGACATGCTAAAGTAAGCATAGCTATAAAACTGTCGGTTCTAAATTCAACCCTTAATTGTGTAGAAAACATTTTGAGCTGCATTTGTTCACACTGTCAAACCATTTCCATATGGAAATAATGGCTTGCACATATTGCTCGAATTGAGTAATCAGCATTAGAATCATCAGTCTATTCGATTCCTAGAATACATATGGAATCGCATCTTAGAGCCACCCGTGGGGCTTAAAATTAACATCCTGCCGGGAAACAAGAAGCACTTGTTCTTCTCTCGCACAGCCGGGGCTCGGCTCATATTCTCTTCGTTTTTGAAGCTCAGCAAGGCGCAATGACAACCAACTGTGAGGCAGCCAAGGACTAAGGGCCAACCGTCAAAAGCAACACGGGAAGAAAAACTGCAGGGCCAGATTGCTGCAGTTGTCGGGGGGTAGTGATGTGAAACATTTGTCAAATGGACCGAAACTGAGACCGACAGCGAAACAGCGCAGGAGTCGTAGACGTGCCGATGCCATGGGAAAGTAAGAAGTTCTTCATGTTGGACTGCCTTCGCAGTTCTCTAATCTGTGATATAGGTCATGCAACCCTCAAGGTTCCGGGTAGGTCTACACAACATTGCCAGCGACTTCGCCTCTGACTCCGCTCAAAGCATTGTCTTTGGCCCTTTTGTTTTTTGTGAACTAGTATAAATTTCTTATGTAAAGGAAAGTAGCTCTGTCCTGTTATGTCTGCCTTATGATGACTCTGTCCGTCTTCGTCTTTCTACCAAACATTAAGTGCATCGTTGAGTGCGTCTTTTATTCCATGCACAATTAAAAACGCAGTTGTGCATAAAGCTAGAAAACCCGAGACTTAAGCGGGCCCAGAACTTTTGCTCTCAACTTAAGCCAAGCTAAACCTTTTTCCAGTTATCCTAAAACTCTAAAGTGCACTCCACTGCCAGACCCACCAATTCAATGTCAATGAACCGCAGCTGTAATGTTTATGTACCCATCACTCCATACACAGACAGATACACACAATCATATGAAGAGCTCGGTTCTCGGAGCACTCCAAAGTTGTCCACCTTCCGTCGTTGTCGTTACTTGGATTTTATTTTATTTGTTTATGGTTTTTCTGTCTGATTATCTTGGGCGCGTTTTAGCGTCAAGTTCGTTGCGCTTGGCCGGGCGGCTTCCTGGTAGACTGCCTCTGCCTCTCCGACCAATAAAAATCTTTAGCTAACGTATGATTTTATTTATTTTATTGTCATCAACGTCTTCTTCGTACCCTTTTCTCATCCGTGGCTGTCAGATTTTTTGTTGTTGGTTTATCGCTTCAAAGGTTCTCTACAACAATTGATTGAACAATATTAGCACTCAAGCATATGCTCGACATTCCCAACAAAATTAACCTGCTTTGTAAGGCTTCAAAGTTTGTACCTCTTGTAATGGAAAACCTAGAGGTAAGATGAAATATGAACATAGAATTGTAAAATAAAATTATTGAAACATTTTTAGTAAGTGATCACATGATTTGGCTTATGACATTTAATTCTTTATTTGAAAAACTCATACGTTGCCAACAAAAAGTTGGTCCAATCGTGGTCTGATATTAATTATATAGCTGAACCCTTGATCTGGAATTGCGACTAAAGAAATGGCTGAGCAACAATAATACTATAACCACGTTACATTCTAAATAACATATACTTATTTATGTACACACCTATGTACATTTATCGCAGGAGGGATTTTATATATTCAATATTCATATATTCAGACTGGGAGTTTAGTAACTAAATGGGAAATTGTATGTAGTATGTATCTGGATCTGAAAAAACAAGACTAATCGTATATCCTATGCACAGTTCTATTACTTCTGAAAGTAAACGAACTCTGAGTGATGAAGCACTACTGCTAATGTACATGCACTGCCAGTCGTTGAACCTAAGTGCGCACGTGTCAAAAAGGTATTTACATTAGCATAACTTGTGCAACAATCGAGAAAAATTGTATACCCCCAAAGTATTAATAATAAGTACGGCTGGGGCAGACATAGAGAGGTATTAATCAACGGAGAGACCTCGAACATCGTCTCAATTTTCGTATTCTCGTACTTAGATCTCAGCCGATTTTCCCTCTTATTTTTAATTCCATTGGCCTCAATCGATTTTTTGAGCATTCAATCATCGATAAATAAACAAATTAGTCATGATAGCCCCGAAAGGGTTGGGAAACTTCGATTTCTGCTTATCAGAAAACTCTTATCAGGCACGGTATGTTTTATATGATGTGCAAGGTGTTTACTTAATTGATCTGTGGCTGTGGCATTTCATCGATGCACTTTCTATTTCTTGAACTCCGTCCTCGTCTGGGAAATTTGCCCCTCTCATTATTGTCATTGCAAATGTTTTGGATTGTAACCTTATTTTATTCATTTATATTATCTTTGGTTTTGGTTATAAATATGCAGTGGGGCTTACAAAATCGAAAATATACCTACATGGTTTTTATTTCTACACAAACAACAATCACCTGCATTCATTGGGACCTCCTTCCACATCTGATCAATTCACTGATAAGCACATTAATTTTCGAGTGCTACAAAAAAAATCATATTACCGCTGTGCTTGGTGTCAATCAGACCTGCTTGATTCTATGGGTTGGTTTGTCGTGTTGATATTTATTTTCCTCTTTCCCTCGTCAACGTTGCAAACAAAAGTGTGAGGTGGAGGTGGGCACGTGGGAAAAGCATTTTGGGGTTGGGCCTAAGGCCCCGACCGGCGAAAGTGGCATTGCAACGCATTTGATTTTAAACTTTTTCGGATTAAAGATTTCAAATCTTGAATGTGCCACTCTTGTTTCATTGTGGTTGTCCTCTCTCAATCAATCTTTCCTCACTCATAGCGATTACTCGGTTACTGGAGAATTGGAAGAATTGCAGGGAAGTAAGAATCACAAAAGAATGCTTTTAAACAGTATCACAGGCAATTGTAATAAGTTTTCACGGGTTAGAATCATCTGTTGATACTCCAATTAAATCTTTTTATGTTTTTTCTCGCTCTCTTCGTCTCATTTCTCTCCAAATTTCAAATTTTTGCATGAAATTTGAAATTTTAAAGAAATTTACACGTGGATTTGACCAATAACAGAACCAGTTTGTAATGCACTTTAGCTACATCGCGACGATTGTGTTGAAGCAAGGCCACGGCTTGAAGCGGGAACGGAGATAGCAGAGACAAAGCTATACCAAAGGCAGCGGGTCAAAATCCAATTAAGCGATTGACAACGACATTACATCTACTAAAATAGCAAGTGAAGGGGAGCCTGGGGCCAGGAGTGGGAGAAGTATTGCGAGCTGCGAGCTGGCATACAAATCGAATTAGGCGCATATTCAAATGGACGAAGGCACAGCCATGTGGCCTGGCCATGTTTCTGCAACCTGCCGTCTACTTTACAACTTAAAACGAGAAGGAACGTGTGTGTCGCTTCTGTGGACGCGACTCTACTTTTATACCCGTACTCAGTCAGCATATAAATTTGTGAGCTAATGATTTATGTGGAATTTTAAAATATATTATAAGCTTACATTTTTCTGCTACATCTGTCATCTACATAACTTCTTACACCAGCACGCCGTTCTAGCTCGTTTTCCGCTAGAGGTCGCACGCTGCAGAGAAAATGAGTAGCTCTGCAGCACTGGAATGAGGTGCTTAGTCATTACAAATTAATTTCTTTATTCTGGCCATAATAATGATACGATCTGAACCATCTGATCTTATTCGGCAATCTGGTAGATATGGTCATTCTCTACAATACTAGGTTTTCTCGTATCTTCAAAATTGTGGATGCCACAGACTTTCATCCTTTGTGAAGCTGGAAGAGGACAGGGTGATATCATATAAGTCTGAAAACAAAATTTGGTTGATCTAGCTCTTATAATATCTTAAAACTAGGCGACAAATAAGACGGACAGAGGGTTGGAAATGTTTCATTCTGTGTGTTACATACTCTAAACTCTTCGAGTACCTATTGTAAAAAGTCTGGATAGAATGCCTGACAGGAATTTGAAAAGCACTGGAACACGATTCGACAGTCGCTCTCTCCTCAAACACTTGATACTTCACGCCTCAACCGCAGCCTGAAATATTTGGTTTTCCCTGTTCGTTTAATTCTTATTGTTTTAGCAATATTGTTTGGAAAGAATCTTGCTGTTATTTTACTGGAGCAAACGTATTCCACAATCCACGCATGATTTAGATAAGGGATTTTGACAAAAAATCCTCGAAAATAAGCAAAAAAAAAAAAATACAAATTGTACGACAAAGGCAAAAAAATATGTACTTATATTTGAGAAATGTAGACGTTGACGTCGTATTGTATAAGGAAGAAAAGGAACAGGGATTTAGTTGTCCAGGTTCTTTTGTGTAAGCTGAAAATTGCTCAAATTTCCATCTTATACATATATATCTCTTATCTTAGGGCTAATGAGAGTGTAGGTAGTCTTAAGTAAATTCTGGTGTGGATTACACGAGAGCACTAAGGTTACAAAATAGGTATAGAACATACAAATTGTTGCTCAGGAAGTACCGCTCAACAATTTTAAGAATGAGCCCGTTACCCCCCAGAGTGTAAGTTCTCTTGGAAATATATACTTCTCTGCTATGATTCAGAAAGTTCTGTCAGCATAGGCTTATCATTTGATAACGCAATGTGTTGTTGACTTTATGTCAATAATTGTCTTATCTTTGGAGAATGAATATTCTAGATAAAGATGATGTAAATGATATTTAATGATGTTTATTTAAGATGGTTCAAATCTTGGCAATTGCGTAAAGGCTGAAAAAAAAACCTCAATTTTTTCTTCTCTAATGTCTGTCGCATTCGTTTGCGCTTTGAATCTCAGCAAACATTTTACGGTTTACCCGGTCGGAATCCTACAGCAAAAATCTAAGAGTGTCAAACTAATATTTACTCCCCACCCAAAAATTTCCCTGACAAAAAGAACACATGAATCTAAATTGATTATTTTTTGGCGATGATCCTGTATAGGAAAAGTAGGAAGAGAGAGAGGAAACAACAAAGTCCTAATGTTGATGCTGTTGATGTGATGATGGGCTATCTAAGATATCGAAGTCCATTAGCACTCCGGAGCACCAGCCACAGCATGGGAGAAAATAAATCTCGGAAATGCGCACAGATTAAAGGTAGTAAACGACAACAATAAAACGCAGAAAGCAAAAATATCTAAGTGCTGCGTTGCACGAATATCATTTTATGATTCATTTTAAAGGTAATTTTCTGAATAAATAAGCAGAGTTGAAACGAATTTTGGCATTGTTTTTGGTAAAATTTTCGACTGGGACGAGTGGGCACGTAAAAATTGTATTTGGCCCCGCTGCACAACCTTTTCAAGAGCAACAGGTGGGAGGTCGCGAGTTATAAATTGTGAATTCAGGAAACAGGTTAGTCCTGGGAGAGGGACTGGAACAGGGACAGGGACCCGTACCGGGACTCACTATAGTTTCCAGTCACGAACTTGTCATAAAATTAGCCGAAAGGCTTTAAATAGCCTAGCATCTAGAGAGTCTAAGGCAAATGATTGCGAAAAATAAAATTCTACTGTTCATGTTGAATTACGCTGAAGCCGTTTTCAATTTGTCGTTCTTGGTGTCTGACCATATCTTTAGGTCATCAATCTAAATTACACCATAACATTGTCAGCACAAGCCGGACTTTTGTACAATAATAAAAATATTTATTTTCCTGGCGACAAATTGATTTATCTGACAGCATAATCAACTTTGCGGATTTTTTTGGATTTGTGTGCAAATTTATGAATCGACTGTAAGGCGAAACACTGAGACAAAGTCACAGCTGGAATTTATAAGTTTTTTGTCCAATTTTGTCAAGAAGGAAGAGGAAGTGTACAAAATCTACGGGCGCAAATTGACATGTTCTCTTCAATAATGAAGCAATCAGGGGAAAGAACCGAAACCTCATCCTGCTTCTTCGATTCCTTGGCTATTGATAGATCCTATATTCCTGGTGATTACTCAGCAACAGACAAGCGACGTTGACAATGTGCGAGTATCCTTCTGCCAAGGATAAACACTTCTGTTTCTTTCTGAGTAGTCTTGTCCTGCGTACTTGTTATTGTTACTCCCACTCCCTCTATATCCATCCTTATTGTTGGCCTCTTGCTCAAGACCTAACCTTTTCCATCCATTGTTTGTTTTTACAGTGCACCGATTTGAAACAAGAGTAAGCGTGTGCATAATTATGGGTTTCAATTATTCCGAGAACTGAGCAGTCCCAAATTGATGTCGTTCTGTTAGAGTTGTCTTGGAGATTTACCTAGAATCCGCCCTGCTGTTCGCCTTTTGGAATTCGGGAAGTGGGTATGGCTGCTGTTCCTGTGGCAATGTAGGGTAATAATGCAGGGTTTGACTAGGAAAAAAAAATATATATATATATAATATAATATATAGTGCCTCTCCACATACAGATTTTAAAATATTTTCTAGTCATACAGAGTGAATCAACAAAAATTTTATATATGCATAGTACATAATACAAATTCCCAAAGCTTTCAAACCTTTTTTAATTTTTAACCTTTCGATACTTAGCTCTTTTACTCATGGCCCATTTAACAAGGCAAACACTGAAACGATTTCCTTTAAAACGTGATTACATTTAAGAACAAATTTATATTCATATTCATATTTATTTATATGTCCTAACACAGAAACAACATCTGAGATGTCAGCCATAACAAAAATGTCCTGCCATTAAGAGGCTCATTCATAAATCAAGGGCTAGGTATTGTTAATTCTCGATACATTCTTGATGAAGGACTCGAAGGGTTTTTCTGCTTTCTGCTTCCTCATGGTTGTTTTAGCATGCGGCAGCTGATGGGAAATGTTTTATGTATCCTTTTGGGTTCCTGTAGCAGCATTTTTGATTGAAACTGATGACTGACTGATGACTTGCCGTGGGGTTCTTTTAAAATTCATCTTTTCATAATATAACAGCGATTTCCAGAGAGTTCTCATCTATTTTATAAGTCTTATCTCGTTTCTGCATAAACCCTAAACGTGACTCTATCTTTGACCTCACACATCTTCAGTTAATGTTTGCCTTCCTTTCCAATCGAGTCACCTTTTCTCAGAAATCTTTCCAACATGCTCTAATCAAATATATATAAGCTATACCCAATGCCTATGGTTTCCAGTAGCCATAAAACTGAAGATGAAAAAGACAAAACAACGGCCACAGAGTATTTTAACATTTTAACTTGAGAGCCAAGAAAGAAACGTACACCGAAGTGGAACAACATGTTTGAGCTATAAATATCAATTAACTCAGATAATGCTACTTATGCGAGCCACAAATCTACGAATTGGAAAATAAAACTAATTGCAGCAAGTCGTGGTCCACAGATACAGATGCCCTTCAAAGAAGTCTCCGACTTCGGCTCAAGGCAAGAGGAAGTCGTTAAATTGATAGAGGCGCTGGACGAAGTAGCCTGTCTCTGGTTTGATTGTGGGACTGTCACAATAGTGCCAGGTCACGTTCGAAACTGCGGCAGCAAAGATGACTCACAGTCCCCGACCAGCTCATCTATTTCGCCCGACGGCAGCTTATCAGCCAACGCCATGAATTCGATGACGCAAGTAGCAAATGAAAAGTGGAAGTAGATGTAGAAATGAAGGTATTTCATTTACCTTCCCCGGCAATAGGTTCCTAGTAGTCGGTGTTTCTAATTTTCTGCTCATTTTGTTTGATGAAGCGATGGCATACATACCCTTTGGTCCATATGAAACCTATCAGCCGTCTATGTATTCATAGACTGACTCGGTGTGGTCGTTATCTCTCGCGTGTGCTTGTTCTAATGGGTCATCGTTAGTCTAAGAGTCTGCGGGATATTTGCATTTAGCTTTCTCAAATATGTTTTCTTAGAGATTCAATGTTTGCTTTCTTAGTTTAAATATAATCACGGAGAGGGTCGGATATGAAAAAAGTAAGCTCTGATTTAGGGTATTAAGGGCTGCGGCCCCCGATGTTATCTTTCCATTCTAGTTTCGATTAAATTTTATTACAGCAATTGCAGGTCAACGACTATTCTGGAATACTCCCTTTTGAGTAACTTGATTTTAGTGGACTGTATTTATTTGTATTTCTTGTTCGGTTCGCTGTCTTTTCGGTACTGAATAATGCCGGCGCAGCGACAAGGAAACTAGCTGTTTTTTTCTTCTTTTACATTCTATCCTAATTTCCTTTTGTCTTCGAGATGGACTTAATATATAAAGATGACAAAATAGTATCGGATGCGTTCCTCAACATCCCGGCCCGCCCTGAAACATAGTTTCTGAACGGGGCAATACAGCAATCTTAGTGATTGGTCGTGTAATTTCTCCAGATGGGGTCTTGAGCCTGACTGCTCGAACCAGGTCGTCCTTTCCTGGATAGGTTTCAATAACCTTTGCGATGTTCCATGAAGACGGTGGTGTGTTGGATTCTTTAACAAGCACAACGTCTCCACTCGTGATGTTAGGGACTGACGTGGTCCATTTCGGACGCTGTTGCAACGAAGTCAGGTACTCCTGATGCCATTTTTTCCAGAAACCTTGGTACATAGATTGAATGCTCTGCCAGTAGCCCAATCGGCCCACAGGGATGTGATCCAAGTCAGCCTCAGGTATAGCGGTGAATGGACGTCCAATTAAGAAGTGAGCTGGCGATAGATAGTTGACCTCAGTATCCGGTGTGTAGCAGAGAGGTCGTGAGTTGACCACTGCGCTGACTTGAGCAAGTAGGGTACGCATCTGCTCAAATGTAAGCGTTGAGCTTCCGATGACTCGCCGAAGATGCAGTTTAACAGATCGAACTGCCGATTCCCACTTTCCACCCCAGTGAGGCGCACGTGGTGGAATGAAAACCCATTGGATGCCATCATCCGCCAGGGTATGGGTGATCAGGTTGGTGTGTTGCTGTGACGCCAGTAGTGTTTGCATATCATCGAGTGAGCGTTTTGCACCGATGAAATTTGTGCCGTTGTCGCTGTAGATTTTGCTGCACCTGCCACGTAGAGATATGAAGCGCCGCAGCGGAGCCAGGAACGTTTCAGTGGTGAGATCAGTGGCAAGTTCCAAGTGTATTGCCGACGTGACTAGGCAAACAAATAGGCAAATGTAGCCCTTACTGATGCGTGGTTTGCGACCCTTGCCATCCTTGAGAAGGATTGGCCCAGCATAGTCGCAACCGGTGTTGACAAATGGCAGCGCCTGCGTTATACGAATGCTGGGTAGATCAGCCATTCGTTGCTGTGATGTGTGCTGTCTTTGTCGAAAGCAAGCCAAGCAGTCGTGTGTAATTTTGCGTATGAGATTACGTGCGCCGAATATCCAGAATCTTTGGCGAACAATAACGAATAGTGCAGAAACACCTGGGTGCAGGTTGACTTGGTGCTCGTGTTCCAGGATAAGTTTCGTGACGCGATGGTGTTTTGGCAGCAAACCTGGGTGTTTTGCTTCAGTGGGCAGTTGCGAGTGATGCAATCGTCCGCCAACCCTGAGTACATTGTCCTTGTCAATGATTGGTGAAAGTTTCACCAGGTGAGATCGGCTCCGTAATGGTTTCTTGGCAAGTAGAAGTTGGTAGTCGTCTTTGAAGCATGTTTGTGTTTGTCGCAAACACATAATGCGTGCCGTTTGGAGCTCCTCAAATGTAAGAGATGTGGAGCTTCTGTCCCGAGATGGATGCTTTGTGCGTTCAATGAAGCGAACAACATAGCCAACAACGTGGACGAGCTTCAGCCAAGAAGAAACTCGGGCTACTAGTTCCTCCAGCGGGTCAACCAATTGTAATTCGGCCGTTGTGGACAAGCAATTGGCTTTGACTTCATTTTGTATGCCATTTCCTGAAAGAGATGAGTAATACCTTGAGTTGTTCAACTTTACCATGAATTGATCCCTGTCCCGTAGCCACATGGGACCAGTCCACCATAACTGAAAGTCCATAAGGTCGGCAGCCATGAGTCCTCTGGACGCACAGTCAGCTGGGTTTGTTTTGGAGTCCACGTGACGCCAAGCATGGCGTGGGATGGAGTCCAGAATTTCCGATGTGCGGTTCCCAACAAATGTCTTCAGCTGGGCTGGTGCATATGATAGCCATGATAAAACAATTGTCGAATCGCACCATGCAAAGACAGTGGTGTTTCTCTGTCGTAATGCAGACTTAATTGAGCGTAAAAGTTGGCTCAGTAGAAGCGCTCCGCAAAGTTCCAGGCGTGGCAACGATTGTTGCTTGAGTGGGGCCACCCTCGTCTTTGCAGCTACTATCGATACGGAAATAGAGCCATCGTCGTGTATTACTCTGCTGTACACTACAGCAGCGTATGCCTTGATTGAAGCATCGGAGAATCCGTGCAACTCGATGTTGTCTGCGTCGTTGACAACCAAGCGTGGCAACTGAAACTGCTGCAAAGTGTCGAGATCTGCTCGCCACTTCAGCCAATCGTCTGCCAGTTTGTTTGGGAGTGGATCATCCCAGTCCAGATTGAGTAGCCATAGGCGTTGAAAGAGGATCTTGAATTGAACCACGACGGGTGCCATGAGTCCAAGCGGGTCGAATATCCGTGATACGTCGGACAAGACTTGTCGTTTTGTGCAGCTGGGATTTGCAGATAGACCCACATTGTACGTTAAAGTGTCTTTTCCAGGGTGCCAGTAGAGTCCCAGAACCTTTACTGGTGACGATTGAGTTAGCTGGGTAGAGGAATCGGAGTCCTCTGTTATGGAGTTGGTATTCGATACCCATTTTCCGAGCTTTAAGTTGGCGCAAGACATTAGTTGTATGAGTTCGTTTCGATTATGTAGCAGTTCATCCTCACTGTTTGCTCCAGTAAGAACGTCGTCAACGTAGAAATCCTCCAATAGGATTTTCGCAGCATTCGGGAATTCGTGCCGGTGATCCGAAGCCAGTTGTTCCAATACACGAACTGCTAAGAATGGTGCACAGGAGGTTCCGTATGTGACAGTACAAAGTTGGAAGTGCTTGATTTGTTCCGATGGATCTTCTCTCCAGATGATCCTCTGAAAGTCTCGATGCTTGCTGCTGACCCATATTTGGCGGAACATTTTCACAATGTCAGCTGAGAATACGAATTTGTACATTCTGAAGCGGAGGCACACAGCAAACAGATCGCGTTGGATGCTGGGTCCAACAAAAAGAGTGTCGTTCAAGGCCTTTCCATTGGCGTCACGAAATGAACCATCAAAAACTACACGGAGTTTTCGACCCAACACAGGGTGGTGTGGCATGTAGAAATGATGCCCAGCAGTGGTTTCGTTAGACGGTAGTTCTCGCATGTGTCCCAACGATTGATATTCTCGCATGAAATTTATGTATTGGATTCGTAGCGGCTCATTGTGTTGTAAGCGCCGTTCTACCGATTTGAAACGGTTGAGAGCTCCTTGTAGAGTGTCTCCAAATTCAGGATGTGCAGTGTTGAATGGAAGCTCCACGATGTACTTCCCCTTTTCATCTCGAGTGTGTGTGGCGAGAAAGTGTTTCTCGACCTGTTCATCTTCGGGTTCCAGTTTAGTAGTACAGTCGACGCTCTCCAGCTCCCAAAACTTCTGGAGCGACGATTCTATATCGAAGGTTGTGGTAAGTGTAATTGCGTTGCGTGTTTGGGGTGTCATGAGTGACGTGATAACCCATCCGAAAACCGATGAAATGGCGATAAGATTGCCCTTGCTGTCATACATCTTCTTTCCTGTAAGTGTAGACCATACGTGTTCGCTACCCAATAGAATGTCGATCGGTGCGTTAGTGCAGAAGTTTGTGTCAGCCAATTGTAGATCATTGAACACCTTGAGTGCCGATGCGTCGATGTTTTGCCTTCCCAGTGATGACGAAATACTGCCAAGTACATGGGCGTATACATGCAGATGATCATCAGAAATCCGGGACTTGATGTGGAGTTTGCTGCAGCCTCTTGTGGTGTCAGCTTTTACTGACGATATTCCCGAAACCACAATGCGTGAATGTGAACGGGTCAAGCCAAGAGCGTGAATGCAGCGTTCCGATACATAGGAGAGTTCTG
The DNA here is from genome assembly GCA_018150905.1 of Drosophila ambigua. Taxonomy (NCBI): domain Eukaryota; kingdom Metazoa; phylum Arthropoda; class Insecta; order Diptera; family Drosophilidae; genus Drosophila; species Drosophila ambigua. Next base: position 309,044 of record JAECWS010000105.1, read on the forward strand.
AGCCTGTATCCAACAAGAGCCGACAGGTTATGTATTCTCCCTTCGCGTTTTGAACATACACTATGGCCGTGGGTAATGTGCTTCTACTCAATCCATTCGTTAGTGTAGATGTTGCAGTGCCTTGCGCACATACAACCGAAGATGCACCTTCTACTTGGGCAACGTGGCTTGAAGTCACCGCATTGTTGTGTTGAGCATTTGAATTGCTCCCATACTCCTCCTCAGTTTGAGCAAAGCTCCCAATAGTGCTCGATATAGTACCTTGTGAATGGAGTAAGGTGTGGTGATGACCTTTGCAGTGTTTGCATGTGTATTTGGATTTACACTTGCTGCTCAAATGACCAGGTTTCATACAGTTGTAACATAAAGACTTATCTTTAACAAAAGATCGTCGTTGCAAAACTGTCATGTCCAAAAACTGAGAACAGCCATACAGAATGTGTTCTGTCGAATGGCATTTGGTGCAGTTGCTGCCTTCAACCGCCACCATCGAATGTGTTAAGCGTTTTGGTTTGTCTCCTTGCATAGCTGCTTTGCCGACGGTCACAAGCTCCCCTTTGCTCAGTTCCAATTCCTCGCAACGATCATCCAAGAACTTGAAGAAGTCGTCGAGAGTGGGTGAGTCTTTGTCCATACTGCGTTCAATCCACCTGCGCCTCGTGTCAGCGTCAAGTTTCTCCAGTGCCAGATAGATGATCCAACAGTCGCGTCCCGTTTGGTTAACAGCATCCAGACCACGAACAATCTCGTTTGCGCCGTCGGATACCTTACGCAAAACCGCCGCATCAATTTTAGTAGTTGTTGGCAAGCTCATAAATTGTTGCAAAAACGTATTTACAATATGCCTCGGCCGATTGTACCTTTCTTTTAAACGCTCCCATGCAGTGCTGTAAGCAGTGTCAGTAATTGCCAAATGACGTACCAAGTTGGCAGCTTCATCGATCAGTAGTGTTTTCAAATGATGGAACTTCTGTGTGTTCGTCAAATGCTGTTTGCTATGAATTGTACTTTCATAGATATCCTGAAAGGCTGGCCACTCTGTGTAGTTGCCAGCGAACCGCTTGATTTGAATTTTAGGCAATTCGCTTTGCACTGATGGCGCCGCACCAACTGCAGAATTCGAATTCGCCGTACCTCTAACTTCGCCGTCACCATAAGCATGCACGGACATGTTGGTTGTGTTCTGGTTTGCAGCTAACTGCTCGAATAGCTGTTGTTGTTGTTGTAGCAGACTGAGTACGGCGTCGTTTTGTAGTTGAAGGCCATTGCTGCCATTCCCGATGTTTGTTGTAGCTATAGTTGCTTGTAGAAACTCCTTCCTCTCCAAAAGCATAGCATGTGCCTTTAGATATTTCTCCTCGTAGATAATGTTGTCTTCCTCCGGATCCACATACCCATCCACTTGTTCGAGAAGGGCTATGGAATCCCCAAGTTGTGAGAACTCCTTCCAAGCAGTTTGGAGCAGCTCTATCCGTGATGTGACATCTGTCGCTGAAGTTGATTCAGACCGTTCAACCCAAGCCAAAGCGCGTGTGATAATGGCCTTGAGTCTGCCACGGGTCTTTACCAATGCCCTTAATTGCTCCATTGTTAACAATTATCAAATGAATACCGAAGCACACCAAAAACTGTACAAGAATCCGTCTCGAATGACCAAAGAATATTCTGGAATACTCCCTTTTGAGTAACTTGATTTTAGTGGACTGTATTTATTTGTATTTCTTGTTCGGTTCGCTGTCTTTTCGGTACTGAATAATGCCGGCGCAGCGGCAAGCGAAAAAAGCTGTTTTTTTTTTTTTCTTCTTCCTTCATTCCTTTTTTCCTTTAGATAGGGAAAAAAAAAAAAAAAAAAAAAAAAAAAAAAAAGATGGGTTCTCAAAAAAAAAAAAAAAAAAAAAATTTTTTTTTTTTTTTTTTATTAAAGAAAATCAACAGGTCTTGGTTATTTTTTAGTTTTTTTTTTTTGAAAAAACCCATAATTTTTTTTAATAGGGAAATTTCTTACTTTTTTTAATTTTTTTTTTTTTTCAGGTTTTTTTGGTCTTAGATCTTAGAGGAAGATTTGTCTTTCCACGGATGTTGGTATGTCCATAGGACTATATCTATATCCATATTAAATAGAGAAAATAGATTTTCGTGCTACAAACAGTTACACTAATCGAATCCAGCGGGGATTTCACATCTTTATTATACCCGTACTCAAAAAAGAGTTAACGGGTATTTTAGATTTGTGGTAAAAGTGGATGTGTGTAACGCAGAGAAGGAAAATTTTCCGACCCCATAAAGTATATATATTCTTGATCAGCATCAATAGCCGAGTCGATGGAGCCATGTCTGTCTGTCCGTCTGTCTGTCTGTCTGTCCGTCTTGTTGAGCGCCTAGATCTCAGAGACTATAAGAGCTAGGGCAACCAAATTTGGTTTCCAGACTCATGTGATATCACACTGCTACAAGTGTATTTCAAAATTTCGCCCCGAAAAGGACGAAAATCTGTGGCAGGCACATTTTTAAAGATACGATAAAACTAAAAACGCAGTATCGTAGAGAATGCCCATATCTACCAGATTGCTGAATCTGAATCAGATCGGACCATAATTATAGCCAGAATGAAGAAATTCATTTTCAGTTGTTTCCCCCGCCCCCACCGTCCAATGACCCGCTACTCATTCTCTTTCTCGCTCGCACACTCTGCTGCGTTCAGTGCGCGAGCAACCCCTTGCGGAGAAGATGTAGAATCTAAATGGTACATCTATAATCTACATGTTAGATGTAAAATATACATTGTACATGTATGTAGATGTAGATAACGGATGTAGCAAAAAAATGTAAAATGTAAAATTTTTTTTTCTTAAAAATTATGCTCAAAATTATGCGGTCACAAACGAACATTTACCCTAACCATTAGCGTTGGGCTCTATCCCGGTTGGTTAAACTGGGTAGGATAATACACAATTTGTTAAATATCTCTCAAAACTTCTGAAGACTAACTACTTTAGTAACACTACTCAACAAAATTGAACTTTTTATTTAGGCTGTGAACCAAAACGACTTTTTCTATTAGATTTCGGGATTTAAAAATTTTTGTAGTACTTTTTTTTTCGAATAATTTTTTTTTTTAAAGAATTTTTAAAATCTATTTTTTTTTTATGGTTTTTTTTAGAGGTAGTGCTTTTACTTTTCACATAACTTCAGTATCTTATATCTGGTTGCATAGAACTTTGCAGTTCTTAAAAGCTGAAAAATGCAGCTTAAAATCCGACCCAGACACTTTCTATCTGCAGCGTAACGCCTGGATGATATTAAGCTTTCAAATTCAAATTTCATAATTTCATAATTTTCGGTATTTTTTTCGAAATATCATCAAACCATTTTTAATCCCCAAACCTAAAAGAAAAAGTTGGTTTTATTCCTTAAGGAAAAATCGTGTGTATCATAAAATTTTAAGCATTTTATACAATAACCGAACTTAAAAATGCTGCTATCACGTAAGTAGTCGTGCCAATTTTGAAATCGAAAGCTTTATAGTTTTTCAGTACAAAAATTATCAATTTAATGTAATTTTTACTGTAAAAGTTTTTTACAGCTATCCCTTTTTAACATTTAAGATGCCGTAGAGTCTGATTCTTAGACTCAACTAACTTAATTGAGCATTCATTAATTACAAAGAAGAGAATATATAAAAATGGAGTAGACCACAAATTTAGTATTTTGTAACCTTGGTTTGAGTTTTAGGAATAAGGATCTTTTTATCAGTTGAAAACATAAACATGGCGAATTCTGCTCAGAATTTCATTACGCGTGTTTAAGTGGTGTGATTTTCCGCACACCCTCCAATCTTTCTCCTGTGAGCAGAGTTAGATATGCAAAAGCTCGTAAAATGTACTACACCAGCAGCAACCGCAGTAGCGACACATCCACTGCAGTGCGGCTGCAAAACGTCATCGCCGCTTTTCCTCCGCCTTGATTTTATGGGTAATGCGCAAAGCAGGGGAGAATGTACATAGCACATTCATGCATAACTCAGCTGCAGTCTGGTTCCTGATTTTTGGCTCCTACTGAGCTGCCGCAAATTCGGCTAAAGCGTAAAAATTTTATGGCTGCCGCAGAGCATAGTAGACACGAGGAAGACTACGCGAAGTAAGCTTCGTAAATAAATGTTTGCCAGTAATTAATTTTGCATGCTAGTCAGATAGTAGTGGAGTGACACAGAGTTCTCGTGAAGTCATAAATGACAATGGTGTAGACCGCAGCTGATTGTGAACGGCGCATGCTTCTGCGCACGACAAGTTTTAGTATTCAAATTACGTTTCTTCTGATAATTGTGCGTTTCAGCATTTTGCGAATCATTAAATTCTCCATCCCTATGTCCCCTGCTACCCCGGCTTCGAGCATTGCTTATCAAAGTTGGCTTCACACCGCAGTCGATCGAGCAATTTTCGTTCATCTCTTGTATGTGAAAGCGAAGTTGATTTTTGCAATCTTTTGCAATCAAAATAATTTTCTTCAAATTAATTTTAGTCAACAATGAGAGTAGATTAACTCTGACACTCTCCCCCTGAGTGTATGTATACTTGCACTGAACATTTTCGTTATACTGCGAACATTTTGATCAGGGCAAGCTTTGATCAGGAATTCGGAATATACTATTATAAAATGCTATATCATTATTGAACTGATGGTTTTAATAGGACCACTTGCATTAAATTAACGTTTAGTAAGGGCTTGGCACTGTGACGGAAGAAAGACTCCCAATGGCCAGTAATGGATGTAGGCCTACGTCAGCGCATCAAGTTTTCCCGCCGCACTTACCTATTTGTGGTGGCATATCTGCTTCTGGCTATAGTGCAGTGGTCAGTGGTTTGTTTGATGTAAGTAATTGTATAATTCTATCATGTTGTAGTGATCGACCATATGACCATATTTTGCTTTCAGAGATTATACTCGTGATACTTTTCGTGACAGTGAAATAATTTGCTTTATTAACTTCATCCTGGCCATTATACTGTTTCTCGTGTTTGTGTTGGTCGAGCAAGTCCGGCACATCAAAATTGTCAACCATATTTTGGCCTTTGTCATCGTGAGTTACTCGAACATTGCATTTCATTACACACTGCCAGACTCTCAACTATACCTAGGTGGAGCTGCATATTATTTCTTTGTTCGTTCTGGTAGCCCGTACTTGGGTGCCAGAAATAATTGGATACTTTTTGATCTGTTTGGGCTTCTTCATTTTGTTCCTGACCATTAGTTGCAACCTGCCATTTTCTGTAAGCAGGTATATAGAAACTCAGAGACACTAATTGATCGTCTTTCCATCGCAGATGGATCTGACCGCGCACGTGGCCCACCTTTTTATACTGACCTTCATTCTTTTGATTGTCTCTGTGTATTTCTTAATAATGCATCTCCATTTAACGGAATTGATACCAACCGCCTTTCTACTCTTTGAAATGAGTCTCTCTGTTATTGCATTCTTGGTGAGTTTTCCTCCCGATATATTTGATTCCCTCGTCTTGACCAAATCATTTTTAGTTTGTCATGCTTCATGCCCAGACCATCAAGGGCGATCGCTATGCCCAGATGAGTAACCGCGATACTCTGCTGGCCTCATTGATATTGTTTCACGAGTTTCTGATAGTCTACACGTTGACTTTCTATTGGCAAATCAACTATGCCTACTTAACGCCCGAAGAGTACTCTTTGCTCACGGAGAGTAGTAAACAAGAGTCTGTTCGTCTGAACTATGCTGATTACGGAGATGAAAGTAAAATATATGCAGATTAAATATTATGTCAATTTTCAATAACGGATCTCATTATAGCTGATAATGAGCCTGCGCCTGCTGAAAGCAGTGAAGCCTATGTCGATGCTAATGGCCCATCTGAGAGAACCATAGCTTTTGCACCTGTTATCGAAGCTCGCGTTGGCGATGCAGAAGCCTGGAATGGTACTTATCGAGAGAACGGAAATGCGATCACAGTTAGTAAGGATAAATCTCCTAAGATTCCTTTGTATGGTATGTAGCTACGAAGAGGATGCATCTACACATAAGTACATTTTTAAGTACAATATTTTCAATGAAACTTTAAATCCATGGTAATAAACAAAAATTGCAATTCAACTTGAAGTTCCTTTGTTTTTCGTTTTCATCAGTTCATCATGTTGGCTTTGACTATGTATTTAAAATATGTATCCCCAAAATCCCCATTTTTTTACTTTGGATATGTTTGCTTAACATCCAAATTTGCAGTCCTGGTTAGACAAAGAGACGCTGGAACAGACTGAACAAACTCCTGCCCCATGGATAGACAGCTATGTATGCCAACAACGATCTGCGCAGCTATCGGAAGTCTAGACGGAAGTTTGCTCTGAAGACCTATCTCTTGCTGTGCGTCTGGTTATTCATGGCCCTTATCCAGTGGACAATTTTGTGCCTTTTGTGAGTGAAAATCATCAGTGTTATCGATCTCATACAATGTTCCGCAGAAAAGAGTTGCGCTGGATATTCCAGGATCTTTATTACATCAGCTTTGCGACTTTTGCCCTCTCAGTTTGCGCTTTTATGGTGTTCATATTCTTTGAGAAGCTTCGCTTTACGATGTGCTTGAACTACTTTATAGCATTTGTAATCGTAAGTGGCTGTAATGTTTAATGGTAGGGCTCCCTCATTCCTTTCATCTCAGGTGGAGCTGCAGGTCGCGTCCTTGTTTACTTTGATCACTCGCACTTGGTGGGCGGAAATGCTGATCTTCTTTTTTGTGTGCGTTCTTCTGATTGTACTGTTCCTAGTTATAGGAGCAATTCTTCCAAAGAAAGTAAGAGGTCTGTATATTTACTCACTCTTCTGTTCTGAACTGCTACCAATCTTAATAGATGGATCTCACTCTGGATATAGCCGTCTTGTTTATATTTGCATTTATCTTTCTGATTGTCGCCGTCTTCTTCCTTATGTTCCAGCTAATAATATGGAGAACACTCCCATATAGCTTTTTGGTTGTGGAGCTGGCCATTACCATCACAATCCTAGTGGTAAGTTGATCACCTGTAGCTCGTGTGCTCTACTAATTAAGAGTCTGCTAGTTTGTTATGTACCATGCCCAGACTATCCATGGAAACCGCTTTGCCGAAATGCGTTTAAATGATTTTATTCTTGGATCTTTGATACTATTCCATGATTTTCTCATCATTTACTGGTTGACATTCTATTATCAAGTCCACTATAGGCCGATCACCCCAGATAAGTACATAGCTAGCAGCTTAATTGTTCCAATTGCAGAAAGAACAATTACAGAAAGAGCCTGGAACTTAAATATTCATAATGATAACTACTATTATGGTAACGGTAAGCTTAAATATGTCTCATAAAAAGAAATCCTATTCAATGATATTTCGTAGTTCATAAGACTCATCAATCCAGGCACGACAATAAAGATTCTCCTGATATCTGGACAAATGATCGAAGCTGGACAAATCAAGATAGAGACAGAGACAGGTCTCGGGACACTGGATACGACGGTGCCAGAGATAAGGGTTACGGCACGGCTTGGCCTCAAAATAGAGAAAATAAGTGGGAGCCATCAGAGAGAGTCACTTTGCAGCCAAGACACAGAGGAAGGGACAGCAGTTCGACTAAGGAAGGAGGTGGTGATGAAAATGGGAATAAAGTTAGAGATGCAGACAGTAGCTCGATTGGCAGGGGACATGCAGAAAGAAGTTGGAATAGAGTAGAAAGACTTCCACCAGATTGGGAGATGTCCACCCATTATCGCCAAGACAGGCGCCATCCAAAAAATAGAGAACCCCACAATGGGTCTTTTTTTTAAACTAAGAAGGATGACCTGGACCGACCAAGTAACCATCTGGGCAGTTATCGAAGTTTCCCAAAGAGTGATGGTACCGATGATGATCGTGATGAGGCGCATTATAACAATTAAGTTAGATATAGAAACAGCTTCGAAGATGCACATGAAGATTCTTTTAGTAGTTAGTGGCAGACTGACGTCCCCAACCACACATCCCCACATTATAATTCATCGAGCCTTAAAGAGTATCTGAGTATATAAAAAAATACGAAAATCAATTTGATCTGAATCCAATAGAGAGCGACTTTTAACTGTCGATCCCATCCCAGCCGATCAGAAAAGGAAGGAACTCAACGAAAGCAATTCAAGAGGTAATAAATGAAGAACCTTTATCGAATTGCTGCCAACACACGTGAATACCCAATAAAACTTAACTTACATTGAGCAATACAGTATTACAGCCCGTTGCACTATAATGGGTATGGGTATGAATGCTGATAACATATTGCTTATCTGCAGGGTTGTCTGCCTTCCATAGTCTTTAAAAGCATTAATACTTCTTTAGCATTTAGTTCTCGGATTATCTTTCAAATCTGCCACTCATCAGTTCCCAGTTCCGTTTACATTGCCTCCTAGTCTACTTTTGAGCTATAGTCTCTCATGCGGCCTAAATCAGATACACGTACACGATGGACGATAATTTAATATATGGCCTTGTTTGATGTTTTTCCAGCTGTCTAATTTCTGCAACTCAGGCCCGTCGAACTCAGCAACACTCGTAAATTTGAATATACATAAATTACAATCGCAAAATCCTTTTCAAATTTTGTATAAAATAATATATGCCCACAGGAAAACAACGATTAGTGTTATTGGCCTTGTTCTTGTCTCCCAATACTGTAAATAAAGGGATTTGTTTGAGGATATTTCTTGTTATATTTGCATACACATGTAATTTTCTGGCCCTTTTCTTCAGTTCTCATAGAAGACAATATTTATATTATTTTTCAGTTATCATTGGATTACTTTATGTAATGAATCTTTATAATTTTCTGCTTCAATGTTGGTTCCTTGGTGATTGATTAAAAAGTGCCTGCGCTAAAGAAATCGTTTCTTCTTTGAACGGTTATGGAATATATGTTGTACAGAAACCTAGTGGGTGGAAACTTGGATAGGATAAAGGCAGTTCAAAAATGTAAAAACTTCCAAGATTGGAAGAAAACCCATATTTTTCCTTTTGCATTTAATTCCTTGCTGACGATTTCAATTGAGTGGGAAATCCTTTCAGCCTTGCACGTTTCTCAACCATCACTGCACCCAGCTATACTTCATTCCATCTGACCTAATACCGGCAGACACGTTTAGGTCACGTACATAATTCGAAAACAAACAAAAAATTACCCGAATGTCATCGGATATTTTCTCTGGCCACGTATCCCATGGATTAAAAATTATGGAGGCCAGCCACAGTGCAAGTGTCGGATCAACGATTGTTTAAGGAACTTTAAAATGGCAGTTTCAGAGATGAATAGCTCACAAAGAAATCAAAAGAAAATTGTAATTTAGTTAGCACGAAGTGTTTTCATTTGAGTGTTGTATTTTTTCGCTCTTAACAGTCAGACTTAATAAATATAAAACTAGTTTTGTTAAATTTAAAAATAATATATAAAATAAATAATACTCAGTCTTGCATAATACAATAATATAACAAATCAGTTTGTGGGGAACTGGGGCGGTGTAGGGAGAGTATATATCTATACGAGTATAGATTGCGAAACATTACATTTTGGTTAAGAATTATGTTATTGGGCTATAAGTCTCTACATTGGAAACAACATTAGCAGCAGACGACGCAACTATTTACAAGTGTCTAAGCAATTGGCTGCTATCCCTGATCCTTCCACGGTCCCAGTCCACGCTCTTCCCCTTCCTCTGCCTACTGTCTGGGCAATCACGCGACAACAACAACAACCAATGTGGCGCAATCATCGTCAGCAGCAGCCGCCGGCAGTAAACTTTGTGCCGGCACCACAGCCAGATCCCTCTGCTCCGGCTCAGCCTGCTCCTCACGGACCAGCTCATCCGGCATGTTAATGCAAATGGCAGGCATGGCTGTGGCCGGTTCGGAGGCGGAGATGGAGATGCAGGCTTTGTCCTCCTCAGCGGCTGCTGCTGACAGTTTGCACTTTTGCAGCTTATTCAGTTGCTTCTGCTGCAGTTCGTCCTTCTCCCAAATGGGTGTGCAGGCGGTGCGTGGATGATGGTGATGATGATGCACAGCTGCCAGACTAGGGTACACAAACTTCATGCCGTAGGCAAAGTGACGAGGCTGGTGATGCAGAGCCTCATCGTAGCTGGGCAGCCCGGTGGCAATTGTATAGCAGGGTGGGGATTCGATTTGGTAGAATGCCGCTTCATTGCTGTTTGCAGCTGATGGCCGTTGCGACTGGTGAAGGAGCAGGTGGCTGGCATCACAGCTGACCAGGTGAGGCCCTGCTCCGTGCGAGGAATAGGAATCGTTGGCGGAATGGATCTGTGCACGTATATGCTTATCTGAAATGGAAAGAGCAGAAGAAGACGAATTCGTTAGTTGAGTTTGTCAGAAGAAAGTTTCTTTTGTTGGGGGTTTGAAAAGGTTCACTGGCTCAATCAGGCTTCAAAGTTTCGACCCTGAGATGACATGTCTTCACCGACTCTCATTACATTGCTTGTTCATGTCAAAGGACTCTTTTCATAGAAGGACTGACATTAAATTCAATTTAGCGTAAAGGCGCAAACGCTTGATCATCAAATACTTTTTGAAAGGGCCCCCAATGAGAAAAAAGGAATAAAAAAAGAGGTAATGGAAACAAAAAAGTTTATGCTGACCGGAAATGCCTGCGAGGATTCCAGGACAGCCAAAGTTCCTTCGGAAAAGACTGACAGCCACAGAAACAACAACAACATCAACGTCACTGTGCAATAATATGCCGGAAGTGCACGCGTGGCACAATGGAATGAAATAAAATACACAGACGACTGCAATGAAATAAAAGCTCGGCGTTCGCCCCGGAAAGCATGCAGCAGAAATCATTTAATTTTTATAATCCCGAACGGCTGCTGCACATGAGTGCGTGTGCGTTGAAATATTGCATTTCAAAATTAAGCAAAATTAAATTAAGTTTGAGAAATTTGCCACTCGCAGCCACAGCCTAACTGCAAACAGAAACATTCCAAAAATGTTATTTGAAATTCAAATTGAACAACATACATATATACATACATATGTATGTATATGTATCGTAAGTGCTCAATTCCATTTGAAGTTATGATTTTGATTAAACATTTATGAAGCAATTATACGAGTATGCCTGTATTTCATATGTAACACTTTGTTGAGGGCAAACGCTTCCACTATTATTAAATGCAATTTAAGCTCCATTCCATAAATAAATGGCGGATTGTCCAGTCGCTTTTTTCTGATTTTATTTGAACACGGGGCTGTTAAAACTCGACAATTTTTTAGTTCTGCCTGTCCAAACTCCTTTTTTACCATTCTCTTTTATTTGGCTCCGTTCCCAGTATGTTTTTCAATTAAAGCGCATCGCGGCTGCTCCACTCAAAAGGTGGGCAGGTCTGCACAGTGGGCACGGATTGGGGCTTAAGCCTGTTGAAAAATTTGCGCATTACAATATTAAAAGGCAGTACTGGAGAAGCACCAGTCAGCAGTTACAGTAGCTGGCACCAGTTGTTGATTTATTGTTGAAGCTGCAAAGGATACATATGTACATACACATATATGTATATGCTTTTTGTCCAGGACCGGGACTGAAAGCGGCACCGACCACATGGACCAGCCGTATAAGGCTCTCTTCTTTTTTTTACGTTACTTCTTTTTGCTTATTTTCGCTTGATGGACAGTTAGGGTTGGACAAGGGGCAGGGCACACACATTTACATTCTGCAGGCTTCATATTTTATGCAAGTGTAAGCCCCCCAGCTCTCTCCTTTCGTGTCCTTTTAAGCATTGCAGATGTCCAGAAAGAAGCCCAGAGAAATAAAGCAAAGTAGTAAAAGGTGAGAAAAAGAGTAGAAAAGAGGCCGAACCGATGCGCTGCAGTGTTTGGCGCGGAATGACGCGGAAAAAATTAGCAAGTCATTTGTTGTTGCCTTTTGGTGCTCTTGTTGTCTGTTTTGATGGTCCAAAATGTATGAACATATTTAAATTCATTGCAATAAGCCGCAGCTGATATAGGGATATGGTGGAATGTGGCTCTGCAGAGGTTTGGAGATCGGCAAATGGAAAAATGTATCTGTTTATTTATACTTTCCCATTTGTCTGTGCCATAAATGTCTGTTAAGTTTTAGCAGGCAGATTACAGTTCTGCAGAAGAAGTTTGTGGGGGTTCAAAACAATTTCGATAGCCAAAAAAATATTAATTTTGGAAAGTAATTATTAGTTTCTGCGCGCCATTCCCTGTGAAACCTTTATCAATTTACAAAGAAAATGTTCCTCTGAGGTAAGGTACACATTTTTTTTTGCTCTTTTTGCTGACTCTGTTAATAAATTTAGACGATCCTTTCACTAATTGATAAGTTGCAAGCCCAGGCTTGCCAATGGCTGGGACTGCGTCCGTGTGCGACAGCTTAATAAATAAAGTGTAAGCCAGGCGGACTGCCATCTCGTAACTGGGCCAAAGACACTCTTGTGCTCATGCCTCGTTAACTATTTATAAGGTAAACACTGTGAGACGAAACATAGAGCGCATTAAGCGCAGACAAGTTGGAAAGAAGACAAAATTAGGAACAGTCGCTTAATTATAAATGAAACGTACTCCCTGAATCTACTTTGGTTCTTCTAAGTACAGGCATCCTAGTTGATGTATGTAATATGTTCATAAAAATGTAATAAGGACAGTGGACTATGGAAAGGGATAAATACCATGACACTAATGAAACTAATTTGCCGGATTCGGCGCCCAAAGGCAGCCACACATATCGCTCAAATTGATATTTTACGTATCCCCCTAAACCACCTCTGCCTCTGGCTGAGTCGCGTGTCGTAATCGCAAGGAAAAGTTTTTAAGGCTCGTTAGCACAAAATTGACAGTTTGACAGCGAGTTGGCCATGCGTTAATTCCACGGCCTTTTAGTCCAAGAGTCATGCCCGATGCAGGTCCAGGTCCAAGAGGCGGATCCAGACCAGAACTAAAATACGGAATGAAGGCAACTCTGGCCAGTCAAAGTTACCCTAGGTATTCACTTTTTCCCTGGCCTAAATAAATCATTTGGCTAAATTGGTCTGCAAAAAGTTTGACACTTCAGTTGGGTTGGGAACTTGTCAGTTGTGTGGGTTGTTTAGGTTGTTCTTGTTATCCGTTCCGCTCTGTTCCATTCGCTGCTCGGTTCGGTTAGGTTTGTGTTATGTTTTTGCTTATTTGGTAGGTGCGTGTGTGTATAAGTAATGATGTGTAAAGTGCCTAAACATACGATTTATTTTTTGGATTTTCAGCGGGTAGCCCTGTTTATGTGTAACGAAAAGCGGCTACTGGTTGGTACAACAGGTTAGCGAGCAGATAAGATATGTTACATTTGTACATTTCAACCGTATTAACCAATGCTACAACAGAAATGGGTTTAGATGTGGTAATCTATCCACTAAAGCTTTAGTTGCATACCGATAAGAGTTTGTGATTGATTTTGGTATTAGTATGGGAGAGGTGACACATTCAGGGAAATCTTACTCAAGAGATATTGTTATGTTTTATATTTTTTATTTTTTTGTCATTAAATTTCCAGTGACTCCTTTAACTACACGGATAGAATTACTACGATATATGAGTATTCCCTTTTATCACTTCCCTCTTCGCTCCAATAAAATCTTGCCTTGCATATGTCAACGCGTATTTTTCCGCTTTTATATGCATATGACAAGAAAGAAGCACATTTTGGGCATCAACTTTTAGGGGTCCCTTTGCTCCCTCTCCATACATTATCACACTCATAAAGAGGCCAAAGCCTTTGGCAGAAACGAGTCAATTTAATATTATAAATATGCGGCACATATATTTTGTGGCATAATAAACTTGTGTATCTAAAATTACAACAGAAACGATGCAAGCGCTACAATTTTCCTAAGCCTCCAAATAAATGGATGGTTTTTTTGACCATAACAGTTGGCTCTGACTGAAAGAGGAGTCAATCTGGCTGGTCCTGTGACTCTGACCATTTTCTGCATTGTATATTGCTTAGCAAGTTGAATAAATGGCATAAGATAACGCTCTGCGAAACATTTTGATTAAAGTCTGGACATAAAAGCAAAATGGGGGGAAACTGTGGGGCAAACTGTGGGGAAAACTGTGGGGTAGGGATTCTGAACTTACTGCATTTCTTCCATGTGCGAAATTTTCGATAGAAGTAACAGCTGAATAGGATGAAAACCAGGGATAGCACCACCAGTGAGCTGACCACGCCGATCCACAGATAGTTGATTATCACATGCATATCGCCGTCTCCGAAGACCTGGCCCCACCAACCCGCCGGTTCGCCGCTATCCACGGCCCGGTCCCGAAGGTCGGCCAAGTCCAGCACCACCGACTTGGAGAGCTGCTCGGTGCTGATGCTGCCTTCTTGCGCCCACCCGTAGGGTGATGCATCGTCATGCGAGACGACGGCATTGCCGATCCGCTGAAGCAAGGCGTTGAACGAGTTGAGGGAGTCGATGTGCCGTAGATCGTGGGCGCTGGGTATCTCGAAAGTGATCTGGTTCTGCTGCATGTGCTCAGCAATCGCCTCGGGACTCATGCTGCTCGCCGGGGCTGAGATGAAATCCGCGTACAGCTCCTCGCTTGTTGCTGAAGCTGTGGCTGTCTCTGCTAGAGGGTAATCCGTTGTGCTAATCATTTTGCTTTCTGTGTTGGATGTTGGGGAATTCTGTTTCGCGTTGGTTTTGGGTCAGACACACGTACACAGTTCACACGCGACACGGCACGTAAACAAATCGTTTGGCTAAATATATACAGTCATGGATATTTCAAAGTTGTGGCCTCCCGCTCGCGAATGCGGTTCGTTGTTTAATGGTACATTGCTACGTTTTATATTTGTTTTTCGATGTGAAACAACCGCTCGTTGATATTTTGTGGGATGTCAACGGAATTTTTCTGAATTCAGAATTCTGTTCTTTCCTCTTCCGCGGCCCGAGAAAGATTGAACAAAAATCCACAGCCGAAAGTGTTTTTATGTTTTGAGGGTGAAGTCTCTCTCGCTCTATCTGTATCGGCTTCGTTCTCTTGGCTGCGTTCTCTTGGCTACGTTCTCTTGAATACGTTCTCTTATAGATGGGAAAACAAGGCATAATTTTATAGGTTTGGACTACTCAAGGAGCCTGTGTAATGCCTGTGTACCGGGTAATATTTTTTTAGATTAGAAGTGTAACGTTTCGAACACCTCTAATTCTCGTTTTAGGGGCAGTTTTTGTGTACACATGTTTGAGGCAATGGAAAACAATGTAGAATTTTTCGACCGATTGAAAAATCGTACGACTATAAACTAATTTGCTTGAGGTATATAAATATATACATATGTATGTATGTATGTATACTCGTATGTCGCAGTCAAAACCGGTTAAGCCCTCTTTGCTCTTCTCTTGAGACGGGCTAAAGAGCTAATGCGCAATCGCAGAATTCCCTTTAAAAGAGTATAGTTGCACTGTCTTTTCTCTTTTAGAAAGTGTAGTTACACTCTCTTTTCTCTTTAAAAGAGCATAAATACACTCTCTTTTGTCGACTCCCACACCTGCTGGAAATGAGAATTCGCCTTTCTTGTTCAATTGCCGAATTATGAAGAATGGGTGTGTACCTACTCCAACCGGTAGGGGTTTTGTAAACCATCAGGAAAACATACATACGTAGTTTTCCAGCAACTAGTTTCGGTAGACTTGTAATTGCTTTAGGAAATTGCAATAGATACCCGATAATGATAATAAGCACTTTGGGCCAAAGTCACCAGATAAATGCAATAAGAACTTTTCCAGGCCTCGGCGTAAACTTCTGCGAAGAAGTGCAGTGCACTTTTGGTAGAGCCCCAGGTGGTGTCGCTTATCGTTAATTAGCTTTTGACTAATTTGGAGATTAAATATAACCTGGATGATTTTCATCTGACAAAGAAAACAGAAGCTGAAGACAGACAAGTTTTGAATGCACCGAAGGAGACTCGTACAAAATACTCGAGGATAAATTTGCTACCTTATTACGGAACGGCAACATGTACATACATATGTATGCAGATGCTGTATGGCACCAAAATAAAAGTAAATTCATTAAAAACTCCATCGTTAAAACTCCTGACACCTCACTTCAATGACGTGAGCTAACTGGAGAAAAATGTAAAACTTGTGTTCTGTTTTACTAACTAACTAGAAGTACACCATAAACCAGGCTAGATAGAAGGAGCGAAGAAAATAGACTGCATCAAAAGGAGACTGTGTTTCCCCTTTTCCCTCAACCATCCTTCGTCTTATCTTGTTTCACTGAGCTTCTATCAGACTTCACTTACATACTCTTTAACATGTCAACTCGTCAGCCGTGTTTGTGTATCTGTGTGCGGTATATCTTTGTGTGTATGCAGTATAACGGTGTTGGTGCATGGAAGGAGTGTGACATAGTGACATAATAAAATGTTACTTTAGTTAGCAGCTTAGACGGAAAAAACGCATGAAAGATGCGTCTTCTGACTAGTTGATGCTGAATAAGTAAACTGGGCTTTTATGAATGTATTTGTGCTAAGATTTCGCTTCCACAGAAGGGAAAAGAAACGAGTTTTTCAGAGAAATACTGAGAATAAGCTTTAGCAAAATGTTGTGTTGGTTCGATTCTATTCAACCCCAGCTCCAAAATCGTATTTTCCTTTTTACCTTAGCTATATAGAACTCATTTCCATTATCTGGCATAATTGCCAACGATTAACATAAATCAATCAAAGGTAAGAAAGTATCTTTGGGTTGATGAGAAACATGTAAATGACTGAAATTGCGCAGAAACTTTAGGATGCAATGGAATGGAATGCAAACAATGGCAAAGAAAATTCAGTCATAAGCCGTCGCCAACGTCGCTGCTTGGCCAAACAAATAACATTGCATAAGTCGTGCTGCGGTTGTGGTTATTTTTGTTTTTTTTTCAGTGCTAACTGGAATTGTGAGTATTGTACCAATATGTGCGCTTGATTAGCGCTGACAAGATATGTAGTCATCGCTTCAGATAATGACCACGAAAGGACTGCCAACATGACTCTGTTGAGAAACCCAAAAAAAGTACACATTTTTTAGGGAGCTACGTATTTTGACAAGAACAACAAATGTACAGGACCAATAATTCTTGCATACTCGTACAACTAAACAAAGGGACGGGCCGCTATCATGAAGCAGTTCTAAAAGGATTTTCAGTTGAAATATGCTCGTGACAATGCTGCTTTAGGTTATGCAAATACAGCTAGACAGAGAGTAGACGCTACAAAATTTACCACTGGTTTTTTTTTTTTGGGACCACAGCATGTTTTAGCCAAACAGCTAAATAGCTCATGCAGATGTTTTAAGAAAAATCCGTCCTTAGAATCCATAGTTCTGAGTGTTAAGTAAATTACTATAACACCGTACTTGTCCGCCGTCCGATGTGGACTGTGACGGAAGTCTTAACTTATTCTTAGAGACTCGTTGGAACGGTACTTAAGTTTACTCCATAAAACTTGGTTCAAGACATAAATATAATGTGGTGATTTCAAAATGAAGAAAAATCCAATTTATTTAATTTGTATATTTGCGACAGATATTTTTTTCTCAACGACTTTTTGCAACTGTTGCACTGTTCGAGGCTAATTAATCTATTTCAAGAGCATTCCTTGCTATTTCGACCTCCATTTTTTCCTATTCATTGAGGTCTTCTCTATGCCACATGGTATATGAACCTTCTCTTCCCCTCTCGTATGTCTCAAAAGTTTTTGCTACCCCTTGCCTGCTTATTACAAACAGGCTCAGAACAAATTTATTTCCCATGATTCAAGTGTGGCAACAAAGACTGAAACAAAAAATATAAACAAATTCAAAAGGCCAGAGCCGCGACATGGCCGTGCCGCTGTCTCCGGCTTTGGCATCCGGAAACTGGTGCACGCTTCCGCTTTTGTGCCTTAAAATTAATGAGCTGAGCAGCGTTGGCAGCGAAGGCATCGCCACACTTTTCACAACTAATTCCCAACAACTTGTTACAGCAGCAAAACTTTTGCAGCACATCAGAATCGGAATGGGCAGGAGAAGATGGAGAATGAACACTTGAAAAGGACCTACGACCTTCGTGCCAGTTCCTGCCTCACGCCGCTTGTATCCGTATCCGTGTCTATCCTCTTCTCACACCCTCGTCCTTCCCACTATCGTGGTTTTCCATCCGTCTGTGCTGGCAACGATATTTGCGCAAAATTTTCGCTTCAAAGTTTGCTTATTGTTTACGTGCGTTGCTTCATTAAGACCCAACAAGGTGGAGGGGTGGCTGTGTATTCTCCTGTCCGATTAGTTGACATACGGATATAGTTACTGGCGTACAATGGTCAAAAGAAATATAATTGGGTCAGGAACCACAATCTTACAACTGTATAGTTAAGATTTCAAAAGGCGCGAATTTTGTTCTTTTTGATATAGAGTGTTACATACTTGTATTTGTGTAAGCTTTTTGGGCCACAATGTGACTAATAAAATGCGAACTTATGCTTGCATACAATATTGATTACTAAATATTATGTAAGTAAATTATATTTTTTATATATATTATATTACTCTACATAAATAAAATTAAAATAAAATTGAATGAAAATTGACATGGCTATGTCCACTCAGATTGTCGTCCTTATCATTATATTGTCCGGTTATTGTGGTTCAAACATTTCGCAAATGTAAGGGTATAAAACGAAAATCGAAAATAACAAATTTTAAAGGCTGTTAAAATTAACCTTCTATTAAAAAGGATAAGCGGAAAGATACAAGCCTTGCCTTGATCGGCGAATTTGTATATTGAGCAAGAACTTACTCTCCAGGGAATACTATTAAGCGAATTGGTTCTATATAATTAGAAAACTTTGCGACTTTTCAAATAATTCGCTTAATCACTTGAAGTGCACCAAATGACGACGACCAAGTTTATTGGCAATGCCAATGACAGCCTTCTGGCCTTTAATTTCACAACTGGCAACTGGAACCAACAAAAATGCGTCGCAAGCCAATAAAATGTAACTATCCAAATCGCATAAGAACTCGTAAACGACTGCTTGGATTTGGGGTGGAACTAATGAAATGTATGAAGAGAGCATGCAAATAATTATACTTGTACTTGTGTATTCAGAAACACAATTAGCTAACATTCGTTAGACTTTTTCTAGATTTCCAGTTACACCAGATTATAACTACGAGTACTAAAATGAGATAATTAAACAGATTTTGCTAAACTAAGCGGATCAGCAACAGTTATTATTGGTCGAGTTATGTAACCAATCGTATAATACAAAAACCAATAAAAATGTTATAATTAAACTAACTGTAGAATTGTAGCAAATGACCACATTACCAACAGAAAATTAACTCCATAAGGGTTTCACGTTGCAGCAATATCCGCTAGCCGTTAGGTGCCAAAGTTCTGGTGCCAACTTAAAAACATAAAAAATATACCCACTTCCTGTGACAACAATTTCCGGTAAAATGAAAAGCCCACAACAAAAGTACAACAAAAAAAACTACAACATCAACCATAGCAAAAATGACCAGTGCTTCAAAACACACAAAGGGATCTCTCAGTTCTACTTAGTTCGTGGCTTAGTATAAATTTGATGCCAGGAATTGCAGGACCGCTCCTGCCTTGGCTGAGCAAGCAAAAATTAAGATGAGATGGTAATAACGATAAGTCGCCTGTACATTAGGCATGCAACGCAAAAAGTACAAGTCCATAACGCTAAGAGGAACAGGCAAACAGCCAACGGCAAGGACACAAGATGGCGTTAAAAGCTAAGACGAGGAATCTTTGTCAACGACGTTTACGGAAGAGCTTCCCAGAGGGGGAACAGTTGATAATGTTATAGCATCGAAATTTATATGATAGGCCCCAGATCTTCTTCGAAAACTAGGGAGGTAGCTTGGCATACAGAAATTTGTGTTTATTTGGCTTACGCTTTTAATTAAAAATTGTCATCCCAGCAAATAGAAAATTATGATTAACTGTTTTTGCTGACAAAATGCTGACACAGAAAAACACACAAAATTGTTTGAAAAAGTGTGTTTAGTGCGATACTGCTGACTCTTAGTATGTTGAAAATTTTCTCTCACCCTGTACTTGGTTTTGTCTTTGTCTCATTGAAAATATACAAATGTTGCTTTAAATAGTTGGTAAGCAAAGAAAAAGAAAGTAGTGTACAGCTTTAGAGGAGGGAAAGGAACATGTTTGCGGTTATTTTTAAATAGTTAATTAAATGAAAACTGGACTAAAATATTGCACCTTCCACATATTCAGTAGTGTCCAAACTGAAGATGACGTTGTTTTAAAGGACTGAATAATTGGGGAATAGTAATAAATAATACAATACAAAAAAAAGGACGAGATGGAACGTGTGAGTCGCTTCTGTGGACGCGACTCTACTTTTATACCCGTACTCATTTTAAAAAATGTTACATTTTTTTGCTACATCTGTTATCTACATCTACAATGTATATTCTACATATGATATGTGGATTCTACATGTACCATTTGAAAATTATTTTTTTTATTTTGGCTATAATTATGATCCGATCTGATTCAGATTCTGCAATCTGGTATATATGGTCATTCTCTACGATACTGCGTTTTTAGTTTTATCGTAATTTTTAATTTTTGCCTGTCACAGATTTGTATTCTTTGTGGTGGCGGAAAGTAGCAAAATGGTAGCAACAAAATTTGGTTGCTCTAGCTCTTATAGTCTCTGAGATCTAGGCGCTCATCAAGACGGACAGACGGACATGGCTTTATCGACTCGGCTATTGATGCTGATCAAGAATATATATACTTTATGGGGTCGGAAAAGTTTCCTTCTCTTCGTTGCACACATCCACTTTAACCACAATTACAATACTTAACTCTTTTTGAGTACTGGTATAATTAAGTTCAAATTTTTATAAATTCACCTGTTTTATCTGTACAATTCACCAGAGGGAATACTAGAACTGCTCGGAATGAAGGCTCCTTTCTTCTCTGATAACATAAATTTGATATTAAGCCGTTGGTGTTTTCTTGTTGAGTTACTTTATTTTGAAGAATATAAAGATTATAGCAGACTTTCTGTGCATTGTCCATCTGTGTGTTATCAGGCAAATTGACAGGTGCATGCCACTTTTGCACGGACAGCCAGAGTAAGCAGGACATACCCAGACATCCAGAAGAAACTTTTTGTCTGCCCTACTACTTTGTTGGAGGTGTTAAAATTCTATTAAAACGAGTAAGCCGCAAAAGCCAACGAATGCCGATATCTTGTTATCCAAACTCAATATAAATCTCAATCCAATTGACCAGTCTTCGGTCTGTGAATCTATAACCGCCGTTTGCTGTCAATTAAATCGCGACAACATAAATTCATGTATATAAAAGAAGAAACAACCAACTTCAAAACTATTAGTAAAGTTATTTAAGAATGACATTTAAATTTTAAAACTGTTCGCTGAAAATTGAAGGTCTTCGTTCTTCAGTAATTCGAGTAATTGAGTAATGCTGAAATATTACTAAACCTCCCAGTGATTATAGATTACAGTATAAATGTTCATAATTAAGCCAGTTTTACCTGAAAACTAACAATTAAGTGGATTTCAGTATGTTTTCCTTTTTTTTATTGAATCAAAATTTCATTCGAACTTTTTTTAAATATTTAAAATGTTTTAAGTTTTCCAAAATATCAATCTTATTAATATAAATTTGTAAAAATGGATTAAGGTGTCAGCTCTCAATTGCAGATACTGAAGTGAATTCTGTCGTGCAAATAATTTCAACATCAAAAGAACAGTTTGTCAGTCGTTTGACAGACTCCAGTTACCAGCTGCGTCCCTTCTTCGAACTGCGGCTGTCTGGACGTGTCTATCTTCATTTATAACACTACTCGACAAAATCGAACTTTTTTTCTCAAGGATCCAAACCGACTTTTTCTGATAGATATGGGGATTTAAAATTTTTTAAAGAATTATGGTTTTTTTCTATGGCAGAACTTTTTTTAAGAATTTTGAGTCTGGTTTTTTTTGTTTTTCGGTGGCTTGTTTTTCACATAACTCTAGTTTTTCATTCAGTTGTTAAGAACTTTAATATTTTGAAAGATAATTAAAACAGCTAAAGATGCTCAAACACTTTGTGATTTCAGCTTACCGTCTGGGAATATAAAGATTAAATGCAAAATAATGATTTTTGTGCGGTATTATTTCGAAATTTTGACTTTAAAACTCAGGAGAAAAAATTATATCCTGTGTTTTCTATTTTTTGTGTGAGGTGCATTAATTTGGCGTCGTTTAGGTTCGCTTATTAAAATCTATGGGAGACTTTGGAGCTAAATTCGTACCAAACCTAAAAATGGAAAATGGACAAAAATACATTTTGAAGGCTGCGGGCCCAACTGCCCATCGGGAATTGCGATCGCGATCAGGTACCAAAAGTACAACCCTTTATCGTTTGCCTTGTTTCCCAATTGGCAGTTGGGCCCGCAGCCTTCAAAATGTATTTTTGTCCATTTTTTCCATTTTTAGGTTTGGTTAACGAATTTTAGCTCCAAAGTCTCTCCATAGATTTTAATAAGCGATACCTTAAACGACGCCAAATTAATGCACCTCTACAAAAAAATAGAAAACACAGGATATAATTTTTTCGACTTTTCCTGAGTTTTTAAAGTCAAAATTTCGTAAATAATACCGCACAAAAATCATTATTTTTGCATTTTAATGCTTTATATTTCCCAGACGGTAAGCTGAAATCACAAAGTGTTTGAGCTTATCTTTTAGCTGTTTTAATTATCTTTTCAAAATATTAAAGTTCTTAACAACCAGATGAAATATACTAGAGTTATGTGAAAAAACAAGCGTTACCTCTGAAAAAGCTTCAAAAAATACCAGTTTTCAAAATTCTTCAAAAAAGTTCTGCCATAGAAAAAAATATATCATCAAACCATTTCTAAGCCCCAAATCTTTAATAAAAAGTTGGTTTTGTTCCTTGAGGAAAAATCGTGTTGACTAGTGTAATCAGTGGATGTCCTGCCAAAAACCCTTACGTTGTCCTTAAATAAGTCAAAGGATTGTACATTGTTCACGTAGCGATGACGTCGTCAACATATGTTTCGTCTGTGCACTTTTTCTCCAACCAGATCTCGGTCAGTCCAATTTCCCATTGTGCTTTTCCCGGCCGTCGTATACCGCACCACGCAAAATATATTTCGGTTAATATTTCTATGACTTTTCTTGATTCTTAACGAGTTCAAAGTCAAAGTCAAAGTTTCACTGAGCATCGAATCATCGATCAAAGGCCACTAGGGGAGAACAAATACAAATTTTTCCAGGCGAAAGCTTTCTGCTCTTCTCTCATACGCTTTGGTTTGTTTGTATGGTATTTACATTGGCCGTTTAAAATGTATTTGTATATATTGGAGAATATCAACCATAGCAACATATTTTAAAATACACACACAAATATGAAAGTAAAAACGGAAAATATTTGTGAATGGATTAGATTATTTTTGGGAGTTTCCTGAAATGTATATTAAAATAAGTTGGTATGTTTAAAATATAAATATATAAAGCTCTTCAAAGAAAGAAGAAACTTTGAAACAGCAAATTATTAAAATATTCTTTATTGGGATTTATACAAGCAAAATATTTATTATTTCATTTTTGACCAAACACTAAAAGGAATGCTCAGATATCCAATTCCTATTGTTAGGTTTGAAAAGACATCAAATGAACATTATTTTTATTATGACTCATAAAAGGCGACCGCAGCGAGCAAAATTTGTATAACGTTTGGCACACAGAGAACTCATAGACCCTAAAGCCGAAAACAAACACACCAAAAATGTTGGATCCATTTTTTTCTGACTGGGTCATCTAATCAAGCTACTCGGAGAAGAAATATTCCAAGTGCGTACTTCAACCAACACATAATTAAGCCTAATAAATTTCTAATTATCAGAGGGTCAGACTAAGTGAATAAAAAAGGGTCTAAAGACTCACTCTGCCGCAGGACTCACGACGAGCATATGGTTTGGCTTGGGTTTGCAAATTAACCCTTTTCGTAGAATCAGCCACATCCAGCTAAAACTCAGACCTACAGCACGACTAAACAGTAAAAACGGCGCTCGTAAAATTCGAGGCTTATGGTTCTCCTGCCAGTTGGAGTATTACCCTCAGTCGGCTCGTCAGTTACTGGATCTGTTTAAATTTAAATAAATTGTACAAAACTGATTGTCGCTAAAGAGTTTGAGAACAGCTACTTCCCACATGGGGAATTTTTATGAGCTGGCCAGAAATTAAAAGCTTATCTTGATTCTCTAAACAGTGAACAAAAGACGACGATGGCACAACCTGGCAAGGGAATTCAAAGATGCACACACACCTGTTCAAAATTCCCGTGGACAGTCATTTCATACCCCTATAGATCCATTTTTCTGACACTCTATTCATCTATCACGCCCTTTCCAATCATTATTCACGCTCAGTTGGCCACCAGCGAGAGAGACTTCTTAAGACAAGAGACTGAAGGGCCCAGTCGTTGACAGTGCAGTCCAAATTGATCGCTTTAGATGAAAATTAGCGTATTTAAATTAAGTTTAGACAAATTAAATTAACATTAAATTAAGTTTATCATTAGCTGCTGTTGGATTAGACTTGGTAAAAATAAAGATTACAACTTTTCGTTTTTGGAGTTCATTAATTAAATAATTGATTAGGGATCGAAGATGTTTAATTTAGGGTTGCTAGTAATTATAAAAATGATCATCAGTAATTATTAAATTAATTGTTAAAACGTTCTGTCAGTTTCCTTGTAGTTATTGTTATGCCCTTGAAGAAGGTAAATGATTTTTGTAAAAACTTATCTATCACTACACAAATTGTTTTTACAAAACTATGTAATATCCGACATAACTAACGATTTGGTAAAGACACTACCACGATTCACTATATCATATAGTCGCCAAAATAACAAATAATATATCTTTATGTGTGTTGCGTGTTGCATGGGGAGGGGTATGCTATAATATAATTATTGGTCATCGATACCTTACTGGCTAGAGGAAATCTGTCATCAGGGAAATAAGTAAAAAGAATAATGCTGTATTCGTATAGCAGCATAAGTATATATATAAGTATATAAATATATTTTATTTTTCTAACATATATCAACAATATAAGCATAATCTTTGCTCCCACCAAATGGAAATACCAAAGAGACTTGATAATAGTCACAAAATAGCCGACTAGCTGTGGGCTTTGACAAAAGATAATTCAATAAACACTTTACATTTAATTTTATAAAACAACAATCCGAACGAGAAGGAACGTGTGAGTCGCTCCTGTGGACGCAACTCTAATTTTATACCAGTACTCAGTCAGAATATAAATTTGTAAGCTTGTGATTTATGTAGAATTTTAAAATATTTTACAATTTACATTTTTTACATCTGTCATCTACAATGTAGATGTATATGAAATGTAGAGTCTACACACAAAATTTAGATTATACATCTCCGCAAAGCTCTAGCTCTTATAGTCTCTGAGATCTAGGCGCTCATCGGGACGGACAGACAGACATGGCTATATGGACTGGGCTATTGATGCCGATCAAGAATATATATACTTGAGGGGTCGGAAACGTTTCCTTCTCTGCGTTGCATACATCCACTTTTACCACAATTACAATACTTAACTCTTTTTGAGTACGGGTACGGGAGTACAAACAAACAAACATTACGTGGGAAGTTAAATTCAAAGCAAAAGCCAAGACAGTGATGATGTCGACTGGGATTATGTCCGCCAGAGTATAATAGAAAAACGTTCGATTTCAGTTAATCAAATTTTAATTTGAGGATAGTAGACGACGCCCAAAAAGGATTAACAAGTACAAAGGCACAACAACTAGGGGCTAAAACGATTCACCCTATAAACCCGACGGACATGGCAGGGTTTTCTGAAGTCCAAAAGTGCTTTTAACCTACTTTTTTTCAAGTACACAGAACCGGAATACAAAAAATGTACGTATGAGTGTATGTATAAATACACTCTTACTCCTTATGGCGTGGCGTTACCAAAGTGGGTGTGCAAAGCAGCAAGCTAGATGATGGTGGACAAATTTATAGACTAAAGGATGACCTTTAAAAAACCAACTACTCTATAAATCTGATATTGATCTGTGGGGATCTACATCTGTAACCCTGATTAGTAATATTTGGGGCCAGTGCGTTACATTATCTACTAATTTCATTAAGCAACTTCAGTATAGTTCAAGGGTATAAAACGTGTTTACCATGTTTACTTCAATTTTTGTTCGTTGTCGTCGCAATGCTTTCAACTATACTTAATCTTTTTTATACACACACACACACACACTTTGACACACACTCTCATCAACACCTAACAGTGTGCTGAATGTAATCCTTTAAATGAGTAGAGCGGCACGTTCGCACTTATGCGTTAAACACTTTTTTTTTTGCTTCAGCATTATTCTTTTGCCTAGGCATTGCTCACAGCTGGTTGAGGTTTCGTTGCATGGGGTATTATTGAATGCTCTGGCTCTCGTCAAATGCAAAATGTCAATTGATGGCCGCCAAGACATCACCATTCCCCCAAGCAAGAATAGAGCTCTCTTGTGCTGTATTCCAAAACACTCGCCTCCTGTCATAGCTGCACGAGCTCTTGCCGGCCGGGTCTAAGTTAAATCCACGCTACTGAGCCTTTAACAACTAGATGGGAAAGTGCGCAACAAGAGTAAAGAGAAATGGTTTGCATAGAGGAGCACTCAGTGCGCAACGTTGGATAATTAAAGTGCAGGAATCCAAGGGTTATAAAATAGTTTTAAACTAAATAAATAAATAAAAGTATTAATAATCTAGCGGACCCGGCGAACGTTGTATCGCCCCATTTTAACGCCACCAGATAAACTCCAGACTATCAAAGATTGGCTTTGCGATTTATTGTATCAATGCAGCTCTCCAGCAATTTGATCTTGAATAATGGAATTCAAGATTTTCCGACAGTAAACTAATTTTTTAGGTGAGCCTTTTTATCCGTTTGTTCCACATGAAAATCATTTCTAGCGGACCCAACAGACGTTGTGCTGTCTTAACTATTGATTTTGAATTGGTATAATTAACTAAAAAATATTTCAGAAAGATAGTATTTATTATTGTAATGCTTTATTCTAAGCAACATTCTTTGTTTTTTTCTCTGGGGCGTATATAAATAGTTTGGTTGGTACTCCGAGTCTTGAACAGGCCATGCGAAAAACATTGATTTTCAAGATTAATGACACAAACAATTAGCGACTGCCCTTGAGATTTATTTATCGACATTGCAAATGCTAGCCTCACTGGAAACTGTAACTGTTTAAAGTCGAATTGCATGTCGTTCGAAATCAAAGGAATCCGTGGAATCAAAACGTTTTCTCTTTTATATTTCCCTTTCAAAATTGAGGCTTTAATGATATTGTTAATTAACTTCTTCACCGCAAGTCGGTTGCCATTACAAAGACGTGGCTGGCTTATATTCTGCAACATAATAATAGCCGATCCGATCTTTAGCTGCAAATTATGAGGTGGTAGTCCGGGCAATTCCATCCAATTTAAAAAACATTTTAAAAAAGGAAAATTCCTTTGTAAATTAAAGAAAACTATTGCAACGCATCATATGATCGAAGTGTTTCGTATACAAAGCAAGCTTTTCTACTGATAGGTCTCTCTGTCAAAACTAAACCCATTTGTTCACGTTTCTTGCAGCCAATATATCGGGGATTCTATATCCTTAAACCTTCTACTGACAATAACCAACACAACAAAAAACGAGAAGGAACGTGTGAGTCGCTTCTGGGGACGCGACTCTACTTATACCCGTACTCAGTCAGTATTTACATTTTTGAGCATAATTTTTTAGAATTTTATAATTAAACAAAAAAATTTTACATTTTACTTTTTTTGGCTACTTTTGTTATCTACATCTACAATGTATATTTTACATCTAACATGTAGATTATAGATGTACAATTTATATTCTACATCTTCTCCGCTAGGGGTTGCTCGCGCACTGAACGCGGCAGAGTGTGCGAGCGAGAAGGAGATACAGTATCGTGTCTCTGGCTGAAGTGGGCGGGGGAACCAACTGAAAATTAATTTCTTCATTCTGGCTAAAATTATGATCCGATCTGATTCAGACTCGGCAATCTGGTATATATAGGCATTCTCTACGATACTGCGTTTTCATCGTGTCTTTAAAAGTGTGCCTGCCACAGATTTTCGTCCTTTGTGGAGGCGGAAGTGGGCGGGGCGAAATTTTGAAATACACTTGTAGCAGTGTGATATCACATGAGTCTGGAAACCAAATTTGGTTACCCTAACTCTTATAGTCTCTGAGACAAGACGAAAACAAGACGGACGGACGGACGGACGGACGGACAGACAGACATGGCTCTATCGACTCGGCTATTGATGCTGATCAAGAATATATATACTTTATGGGGTCGGAAACGTTTCCTTCTCTGCGTTACACACATCCACTTTTACCACAAATCTAATATACCCCTTAACTCTTTTTTGAGTACGGGTATAATTAGCGAATTAGCGAAATCGGTCCAGCCGTTCGTGCGTGATGCCGGGACCAAGGGAAATAGGGATTCATTTTTATATATATAGATATTTCTAAATCATTTTGTTTTTAGTTTTTAATATTTCCTTTGAAAATATAAACCCAACGAAAACTTGCGCTGAATTCGGTGTGTAAGATAATCTTGTTGTAATAAACGTTGGCATAGCCTTTTTTTAATATTAAGCGTTTTGTGGAAGTTTTGACCACGAAGTGTTCTATCGTTTCGCAATGTATGAAAAGTAACTATTATTAAACAATGCAAAAGCGATAAGATAAACGCTACAAATGGCTGTAACATATTGTTAGAACGACGCGTCACTTGAAATTCTCAAGAAACCGTTCCCAAAAAATTAGAGTTAACTCTAAAAGTTCGACGCGCAAGATATTTTGTGAATTGAACTTGAGAGAAATTAATAATTGCATTCTGTCGTTGAAATGAGCTCTTTACCATTACGCTTAAATACGCTTAAAGGGAAATTAAAGTGTTAATTTTTCAACTTTTTTTGGAATATTTGTCGAGTTCTGCCATTTCCTTTCATACAAGTACAGTTGGACTCTGGAAACGAAAGGATAGTGCTAGCAATTTGGTCTCTTTTGTAAAGAACTTTGTCGTTGTTAGATGTGGTTGTTTTGCCCCTGCTCCAACAGCATTGCGTCGAGGGATGGCGGGAGTATGTGGCAAATTATTTTAATTGTTTTGCAAGTGCTTAGAATGCCTCAGACCTAATGGGCTCTCGGAAAAACAGGGCTGTGTGTCGGTTCTGTTGTCTTAATTAATGTCAAGGGAAATGCCATTTTTCGTTTAAATTTATTTTCTCTTTGTTAACTTAATTTTCGAAAGAGGTTTTTCGGTATCAGGTTCTCATGGTAGTCTTCCGAATTGTATTAATTAATTTACATTATAAATTCTTACAGCCGAAAGCAGATTCGTCATTTAATAATAGTTTTCATGAAAATGCATTTTACCAAATCAATATTCCAACGATATGGTTGGATGGGTGATTTTACTTTTAGTAAAACAGCGGGCTACACAGCAATAAATAACATGCAAACGAGGCAAAATCAATGCAAAGCGCGTTGAAGCGTATTATTAGTGAATGGTATGGGCGTTGCGTTTCCCCACCAGATCTACAAATGGTGGAGGGGGTGGTTCAACGAAAAAAAAAACCGCATGATGTCAATCAATAAATACGAGTATGCACGGCTTGGGTGGGTAGCAAGAGCCTAAGCCAGTGTATATGGTCTGTGTCTGGGCAGTGAGGGCTTGATGGAAATACATTTTTGAGGCATATCAACAGCTTGCCGTCACGCTGGTTAACACTTCAATAAATCGATAACCGCTTCAAACAGAAAAGCTGTTCCATAATTATGACCGATTGTGGGGTGTATTAGTGCGAGAACAATTGGCAGTTGAAGTGGGGCCCAAAGAAAGTATAAATTCATGCTTTGGGAAAGCTAAGAAGAGATACGTAAATTTGTATAAAATGCATTAGCTTACTCACTTTGACGTTTCAGAATACATTTAACCTAGGCGTCTATCGTACTATTAAGATATCGAACTATGGCTAGTCTCTCCGGTGCGAACGGTACATAAGTATACCAAGACAAAAGTAATGCTGAAAAGGGCATCCCTTTGACTCCGCCAGTCCACCACTTCCCGGAAAATGGCTGCAAACAGAAGTTTGCGCACGTGTCAAAAAAACGATTGCCCTTCTACTCCACTTCAGCCTCCCCTTTCGCCGTGGCACGTGTCGCATGCACTTGTCAGCATATGTTCGACGTGATTCCCGACTGCCACTGTGACTCTGCTTAAGCATACCTTTTAAGCTGCTCAACCCATTGGATGGGCTGCTTTCTATCATTACGGTGCTCTAAAAAGATCTGGCTCACTTCCCACTGAAGTCCGGGTGCATCCCTATCTTGGTATTATTTTTCTACTTCTTATACAATTTCATTGGGTATCAATCAATCATATGGTACAAATCAAAAGACTGAATATCTGAAAGGAACGTTAAGAGACTGTATATACTGAAAATATTTAATCCTGAAGGAAGTGACGGAAGGCTTGAATTAATTTGCCATTATCCATGAAACTATTGGGGCTTTTAATAGTGTTCGTCGAAATCCAAGGGTAGAACATATTCGGTCCGCCGAAGTTAGTTCTTGTTATTAGATTAGGTTTTTTTAATCTTTTATTCGTTTTATTTGGCACGTTTTTTGTTTCTTTTAATGCTGTTAGCTGCATGTAATTTTTATCTTCTCTGAAAGGATTTCCCATCCCTCCGTTTGCTGCCTCTACCTCGTTCTGGATTACATTCTTGCATATTCTGGCTCAGTCTACGTCCTGTGCTATCCTCTGCTGTCCTGTCTCGTCGTGCTATCTTGCGGTTTTGTATAACAAGTCGAGAATTTTCTCATTAATTTCAACGTTTACTGTAGCTTTTGTTGGTGCTGATGTGTTTTGTGCTTGCGGACAACTTTCGGTCTTCCTGTGTGTTGTGTCCAACTGATTGTGGTACAGTGAGGTGTGGTCACATCACACGCTGGACCCTAGCAATACGTTGACAGTGGGGAGCTATTCACGTTCATGTCAGCCATTTAATACAATATAAAGGCTGATTTGGTGATATGAAAATATATTGATAATAAGATACTACAAATTTTTACATTTAATCCAACTCTTTATTCTTTATTTTAAAGATTTACTTTACTTTTATTGGTCAACTCTTTATCATTTCCCTTCTAATGCATCCCTTCTCTGACCCATAATATTTCAAAATAATGTTTAAACACTTATTCCTGATCCCAGCATTCATATGTACGCTGCCACAACCATTATCTTATTTGAAGTTCAACCCACCATTAAGTAAAATGCCCCGGTTACAATAGAAAATTCAAGGAAACGAAAATCAAATAATTATTAATGTTGAAGTCAGGTTGAAAGCCAAAAAAAAAACACCAATTAAAAGCATATAATGATAATGATGTGCTGAGAATTCGTTTGAAGCAACTTAGTTACAACTTCCACTCTACAGGCCTCGCGGACTCGACTTTAACAGAAACGATAAATGCACAAAGAATTAAAAGTCTTCTGGTTATATGCCCACTGCACCGTAATGCACACAAGCGCTAACAACAATCAAGAGCACCACATTTAATTCTTAGGTCTACTCACGCCAAGAGCTGAAAAAGTTCGAGTTGGTTTGCCGCTTGTATAAATTAAGAAGTTCAACACACAAGTTCATGAACTTGCATTAATTCGTAAAGGTTTTCGGTCTGATCGGATCGACTTCACTGCGCACTGCTGACAGAGCAGTTTATAATTAGAAACCGTAAGGTGAAAGAAACTAAGTTTCAGACTCTGACTCTGAGGTACGCGTATCTAACCGAAAAGATGTTCAAGTGTATTTTGAGAAAAAAAACACACAATTTACAGCTACGTTATGTAAATAATAGGAGATTTAGAGTTCACCAAATGATGAATACTCTTACTGGAAATATCTTAAAGTAGCACCTAAAATTGCTTAAATATAGAAACAAAAGATATTAGGAATGAAAAAGTCAAACGGTTACCGGTTCTTTTAAACTCTACAAGTATTTATTAAAAAGTTTTTAATGAATTTCAGTAATATGAGGTAATTAGAAAATACAAAAATGTATCAGAAGTACAGACTCATTTTATGAGAAAAAATAAAAAATAAACGTAAATGCAGCGGAAATCCCTATTATAAATGAGTTATCTTGTTGTTGTTTTTGGTTTTGCGGGCCTTTAATATAAACAAAATTAGCAACAAATGTATATGTATATACATATATACATATGTATTTATGTATATGTATGTACAAGGTAAATATGTATATTATACATATGTTTACATATAATGTACCGGGAAGTTTCGTGCTCGTGGTTAATCTTTTAAAGTGCTGTTTTTTCATCCCTCCTTCTGTATGCCCATCTTCTGGCTTGTGTTTACATAGATTTACATATACTTCCGTTTAAAATTCTGTGCACGTGTCAGGCTTTATAAATATTTTCCTATATGATTCTCACACATATGTATATAGTACTCGGTTAAACGCTATGATTCGATGTTGTGTGCGATACATCAGTGGCAGTATTTGTCAACCACTGCTGCTGTGGCTGTTATCATTTGCTTGCATTTTAATATTAAAATAAATATAATAGGACAAGCGATGCTTTTTAAATAAATACAGACCAAAACATTTATGACAACTGCTTGCTGTTGGAATTTATTGTACAAATGCCATTGATAAGCGATATCAATTGATAACGGGCCAACTGGCAATTACAATAGAAAATATACTGCGGGAAATGGATTACACCATTTTTATATGCCGAAAGTCGAGGCAATAGTTTATTTTATAGCCGTTCTAGTCTTTAACTATTACCAAGACAAAAACTATGGATATACATCTTTTGGCCGTTCATCTGCATAATCCATTTATCTCGTCTATTTTTTTGTCCCTTTTTGGATGGAGCCCGGCCAGAGCAGCCATTAGACATAGACATAGTCAGCCTTTGCATTCATTTATCACATTTATCGCTACGGAGCGAAAGAAAAGTTGTATTACAAGTAAAAGAGTCCTAGCCGGGGCTCTAGTACTACATAACCTGCGTAGCAAGCAGACCATTAGAAAAGAATCTTGCACATCATGTGAGACTTACGACATGTGCGATAAATTTCCAACGTAGAAGTCTTGAAGCGAATTGCAAAAATACTACATCATTTTCCGTTGTGATATAACTCATGCAGATCTTGAGAATTCTGTAGATTTTCCAATAATTTTTTCATTCATTTTTAAAAAATATTTCAATTTTCCAGGTATGGCCAAGAGTTTAACCGCTACGATTGCATTTAAGCCATGTTCCTTTAGGATCCACGGGAAAAATTGAAATCTGCCTATTCCAGAGTCGCGCAATTAGCAACAAATAGAGATGGCTGCGTGCTGGACTTAGCTAAATGTAATTATCGTTTGTTCCGCAATAGGGCACTTTCAGTATTGACGAGGTGGATGGGTGGCTCTCCAGGAGGGGTTGCTTACATTTGTCATGCTTTTCAGCTGCACATGTGATTTGGTACTCATATTTGTATTTGCTCTCTGTCACTGTGTGCGTGTTTGTGAATGTGATGTGAGCACATGTTATGGTTTTTCACACTCTCAGTTCATGGAGAAGTGGGAGCAGAATTTTCTTGCTTGGATATTTTGCTATCGATCGGCTTACCATTCCGACTCCTTGTTTGCGGTTGTTACATGTTTTTGCTATATGGATTATGATTAATTGATTGCCAAGTATTGTGGCCGCCTTATCTGAACGCTTCTTGGGAGTGCGGAAGACGAGTAGTGGGTTGCTTCTGTCACGCCCCTGCAATTTGGAGTTCATTGACGTTGGGTCAATGTCAATGCTCCCCCCAAGATTTTAAAAATTTTCACGCTTTCCACTGAAAGCATTCATATGTATGTATGTACATACATAGTATTTGATTCGTATACGCTGATGACAAACGCGTGTAAAT
The DNA here is from genome assembly GCA_018150905.1 of Drosophila ambigua. Taxonomy (NCBI): domain Eukaryota; kingdom Metazoa; phylum Arthropoda; class Insecta; order Diptera; family Drosophilidae; genus Drosophila; species Drosophila ambigua. The sequence continues at coordinate 343,233 of JAECWS010000105.1, forward strand.
CTTCACTTTGGTAGGATTTTGGCCCAGCCAATAATATGTGTAGTATGGGAAATGGAAAACTATACTCGTTAGTTAAGGATTGATCAAAAATATTAGTGCATGTTTAGGGAAGACAAGAAATTGTGTAAAAAGCATTCATCAGACATGGGAATAGTGAGGCACTGTGGCATGCACATGTGTTCACAGAAGTAATAATTTAAATAGTTATTGCACTTTTCCAGCTCCTGACGCACACTGAAATGCAATTAGTTTAAAAGGCCGAAAAGAATAGGCCATAAAAAGAGGCAGCCCTGACAGAAAAGACTGACATCCAAACAAACATGTCAAAGAGAAAGAAAAAGAGAGACAACTAGCTATGGCACAAAGAAGAATGTCAAAGCAAAATGAAGCCATTAAATGGACAGCAAAAGTTGGATCCCCAGAAGCCTGAGAAAGTGCTAAGCTAGAAGCAGTGGCAACAAAATTTGACACCCGCCACAGACACATACTCTACAACATACTCTCCACCAGCATCAAAATCATCATAGGCAAAATCATCTCCTCGTCGTGTCGGGACAAGATGAGTTACGGGCGAAGATGGAAGAGGGAGCTAGTTTTGGAACCGTCGACGACATATTTCACGTGGCTCTGTGTATGTGTGTATTGCCATGGTGGGGGCTGTAGTCGACGGGCGAGAAAACGGGATAAGCATACACATGTTTTTGTACATTATGTCTACGAAAATCAAGAGCTGTTCCATAGATAAGTTTGAGGTAAACGAAAACATATGAGTGGCCTAACCTACACAGTTTTGAGCTGGACTTTAAGTCCAATGCCAAAAATAGCTAATACCATTCAAGAATAAAACTTTTAGACTTCGTTGTGAAACTTTCCCATTTTTTTTTAGTTTTGGTGACATATGTATGAGTTTATACATGTATCTGTGAGTTTTTCTGCCCTACTCTTTTAAGTGAAAATTACTATGCAGAAAATTAAAATTAATTAACATTAATAAGCATTCTATTCTAATATGTCAAAACTTTAAGGTAAGCTTTTTATACAAACAACTTTAACTCCAAGACAAACGACCTTTGCAGAGTGTGGGTAGTCCTGTGGATCGGATCTGTTTTTTGGCTAAGCCAAATGTGAACGTCAGTTCACTTCACGTGAGTTCTACAACATTTTTGCAAAGTAATTGCTCATTTGTAAGGGTCTTGCAACGCATTTGTTTGCAGTAGAAACGCTTCTTTCCCGCATTATGCTCAGGTCTTGATTCTTCCTTTCACTGCCACTGGTGCTGCTGCACCTACTATAGCTACATCGGTAGCATTTTCAGGGACCTGGAGTACCGGGCATTAAGCTTGCGCAGTTTTTTTTTGTTCCGGTGCCTTCTGCACATGTGGCATACCGACGACGACAACAACGACCAAGGCGGCAACAATGCCAACACTGAGTGTGCCCTGTCAGTGACAGACTGTCAAAAGAAGGAAATGGAGCTGGAACATCGGTTTTGTTAACTTTAATGTTGCATATTGTAGGAAGTAGGTGCGTACATCTAAGCTATCCAGAGCCCAATGATACAACTTTATCAATTTTTGCGAAGAGCTGTGTGACATATTCTCCGTATAACCCAAATAAACACTGTTAATGTTGTCCTGAGATTATAACTGCACGATTTAAATTAAAACAGATAAGTAATGATGATTCTGTGCGTATTTTTGCGTGGAAATAATATCATTAAGATTCTATCTATTTACTGCATTTTACAAACTGTTGTCGCTGGACTTGCCATTGTTAGCAATCAAAATAATATATGTACATCCTTGGGGTACAACATTCAATTGATTTTGATGGCAGCCCGAAATGTTTTTTTTTAAAACTTAAATGGATGACACAACATAAAATTGTCACGTTCACTTATGTGTTAAGATTAAATGGAAGTTATTTCCTAAAGCATATTTTTAGTTATTGAAATATCTTTGATTAAAAAATACGTATTGTCGAGTGTACGATTTTTATTTTTAAATGGTTATCTTAAGTACTTAAGATGTCCAATTCCAAATAAAAATCAATATTAACCTTAATCTATTATATATATGTAATACAGAAATATTTCATTAGGTACCATCTTTCTCTCCCTCAAAAGTCTTCTACTAATTCAGCTCGAATACAACACATCTGCTCTGCCCAAATTTAAGACTCTTTTTGGGAGACCAAATTATATGAAACCAAAAAAAAAAAAAAATGGAACGGAAAAAAATTTGTGTCGTAAATAATACGTTGACAGTTGTTCATTTTTAGAAGTAATCAAGCAAAGCCAATTAAGAAAAGCCACCAGATCTGAACACCCATAGGTGAGTTGAGTGTTTCACTCTTTAAATACAGCCACCAGAGAGGGCGTGGCACAGACACAGTATGGGAGAGGAGGGCCAGACGACATGTCGGAAGCATGAATGTACATAGAAAGTCGGACAGAGCGTTAATGAGAAAAATATGACGCAAATATAATTATCTGTAGGGAGCATTACTCTAGCTGGTATCAACATTTAATACCAAATATGCCAGACGCAGTCCGAGCAGTGAACTCCGAGCAAGATGAATGAGCACGAATTATAAAAACATAAAAGGGAGAGGAAATTATGAAAACAACAAGGAGAGCCCTTCACGTTGTTCAAAATAGTTACTAGTTGTAACTGCAGCTGACATTTCTATAAATTTTGATGTATGGTTAGACCAAGAGGGTACATGCTTCTCTGTAGCTATCGCTGTTGTCAACTATAGATAGATTTCCACTCTGGGGGAACCATAGACCATAATAGAAAGAACTGCACAAGCTTAACAAAAATAATAATAACTCGAATTAAATTAACTGTAAATTCGGCTTGATTTGTTTGGCTTACATACCTGTACACCTGCCTGCCCTTCCTCATAACTGCGGGGCCGGTTAGAGGTTAGTATAACGCAAGGGCAGTACTCCGAATTTTCATTAGGCGTGACGGAAATGCCCGTTTTCTACTTCTACATGACTAGCAACTGATTAACGAAGATTATAAGGGTAACTTTGTAAGATACAAGGGAATGCAACATCCATTAGGGTTGAACTTATCTATCCATTGCCGAAACGCAAACTGGTAGTTTAAATAGGAAAAAAAACGTTGTTCTCAAGTAACGACAACTCCTTCAAATCTGGGGAACTAGATATCTGTCTAGCTCTTCATTGTGTTATTACTCTAACATATTATCAACGACTATCATAATTGAAGCGCGGTTATATCTCAATAGGAACAGAAATTATCTGTTTCAGATAGTCATAAAAATGCAAATTCTCTTTCCCTTCTCGTTCTGTCTTATGAAGCTATCTGGCCGCAACGTGCTCCATGCATATCGAAATGGTCAGGATCGGAAAACAATACCCTAAAGTTGATTATTAGGCCATTATTGGTGAAAAAATCTGCTTCAAAAGAGGTTTCAAAATAAAATAAACAAACAAAAATACAAAAAAAATAATGAAAGACTTTTCAAAAAGATCCTACAGAAAAGGCGGGAAAAGAAAAAAAATTAAACTTTAAATTGAATTGAGGGATTTCGGTTTGACCCAAATTATAGTAAGACGGAACATTCTGATGAATTTAAAACATATCGCGCAAAATATTTATAGCTTAATAATTTAGGCAGTAAAGATTAATTGAAAGCTACGAGTTGGGGAACAAAGAGAAACTAAATTTAATTTTAAACTCAGTGTACAGATTCTTTCGACTCTTGCTGTTTATCATAAAATTCAAAGGAGAAGCAACGAGCAACAAGCAAAACCAGACAAGCCGAAAAAGCATTTGAAGAGCATTGAAAATGTTTACACAAACTACGAATCTTTGTCCCAGCCCGGCCCTCCCTCTGTGCTATGTATATTTGAACGGCTACCGATGTGTTACAAATCTTTCCCTGCTTGTGAAGGCGTGTAGGAGTATGTGGAGGACGTGCAAACATGCCGAGCCACGCTGACACAAAGAGTATGCCAGGTGATAATATGTTTCCAAATGTCGATGTCTACTACATACATATTGCTGTAAGAGGTGAAATGAAAAGTAGTGAGATAATTTAGTTCAATTATTACTAGCCTAGATCATCCTTGTTAAGCTATTTTCTATTGTTGGAACAATGTACTAACGAGAAAGCTTCTATATACATGTGGGTTGTGTTTTGCAAATCCAATTAAGACATCTGCACAAAGCAGATCGGGAAGAGAGAGGCCAGAGAGTTTCGATCCAGCTGCCAACGTGAGAGGGTGGACAGATACCAGACGACGAACGACGCTTAAATTCTATTTCTTGTACCAAATACTATATTTTATCATTTATTAAAACTTAATATTAAACCAAAACCCCCACATACATATATCCAATCTATTCATATAAGTACATACATCTTACGATTCATGCAATTTAAATTTGTTCACCTGTAAGTGCACAATTGTGAAGAATCACGAAGTTATGATCACGACATCATCTCTAGTTCCAATCAGTTCTGTCCAAGCGAGACCCAAAACGGATTGAAGGTGTTAAATGGGCATGAAACAGCTGCATTGCGGAGGACAACTACACGAGCCAGGGATAAACCGGACTGACAACTCACCGGAAAAAGGTAAACAACGGGAACATTGAGAGTTTTTTCACCTTTGGCATACAATTCTCTATTTATGCCGCTTCGTCACGGGCTTGCCGAAAAAGCTCAAAAGAATGAATTTTTGATGCATTTCGGGATAGATAGGAGGAAATAGACGTATCAAATAATGACTGTAGCGGGAATGGGACCATCGACGACCCGAGCATATGTAAATATTAATTTACGCTTCGTAAATGTCAATAGAAACAATTACAACAAACATGAGTCTCTATTTCTATGGTACCGCAACCCCTAAACCCTCTGAGACAACTTAGCCCACTCGAATGCCAGGTTCAGGCAGTCCAATTTCCCTCAATGTGAGGTGCATATTAATTTTCACATCTATATGGACGCACCTCATAAAGCACTGTCACACCTCTAACTGTGTGTCCTTGCCCGTCTCGTATCACTTCTGACCCAAATACAACTAACTGGCCATGACGTAATTAGTCATCTATTTTGATGGTGAATGGAAAATAGGGTTGATTTCTCAGAAACTTCATTCAGAATCACAAATATTTTAATGGAATCAACCAGCAAGTAAGCTAAGCACCGGAGCAACGTACATAGTATAGTATGTACACTTAGTATAGTATTTACATACCCTTGAGTTTGTACTACCAATAAATCTTTCAAAGAGGCGATTAGTCTGCGTGCATTTACTGTTTTAGCAATACATATACTTAATTGAGACGGAAATGCTTTCTTCTGTTGGATACAAACATCTTAATAATTTTGTTGTTTCAGGGTAGGAGTTGTATCGAAAACAATTTATACAGAAATTTCAATGTATTAGCTTGGACAGACTTTTCAATTTTAGTTAATTTTCTCAAAAACCAAATATTGTTGAACTGCAGAAATGAGAATGTTATGTTTGATATCCAAAAATTTTTTACAGCTTCGTCAGTAATCTCCAAGCGAAAATTACATTTTTTATGGCAACAAGCATTAAGAAATCTGCTGAAATCTGCACATGCAGTTAGACGAGCATTACCCAGCCTGTTATAAGCTAGATAACAATATGATAGAGTTATCTGAATTTTTCCGATAAAATGCATACAGCATAATAAACAACAGGCTTAACATACTTGTACTGGTACCCCCTTAAAAGGTTTCATCGAAAATACAAAAGATGACGGTGCTTTGCTGACGAGAAGTGTCGAGAAAACATTTGCATCTCTCTGTTTGATTTTCCTTTTGTGTTTTAAGTTGTTGATAGGTGAAATGCTCCAGGAAGAACGAACTACAGTAAATATTTACTTTTTAGCACGTTAATCTTACAAATCGTTCTAAGTAAACCGACCTCACCACAAAAAAGCATACGGCAGCCACTTTCAGTTGGCTTTGTAAACAGAGCGACATAGCTTACAAAATTATAAATTATGCACATGCGTTTGGAAATTTCCCTTTATTTTTATTTTACTGTACGTAGGAGGGAAAACAACCAACGGTTTTGGCAGTTTATCTGTGGCAGATAAATATATGCAGATCGCTTCAGAGCTGTCAGTACTCCAGATAGGGATAATACAAACGATATTTTTCTGTTATGTTATTTTTTAAAATCTGGTATTTTGTTAATGATTTTTTTCAGATGTAGTGCTTTTATTTTTCACATAACTTAAGTATCTTATATCTGGTTGCATAGAACTTTTGAGTTCTAAAAAGTTGACAAATGCAGTTATAAATCAGACCCAGACACTTTGTATCTGCAGCTTAATGCCTGGAAGATATTAAAATTTCATAATTTTTTGCAGTATTTTTTTTTCGAAAAAAAAAAATTCTTGGCATGCATATTTAGTTTTAGATAGACGCATTAATTAGGCGTCGTTTAAGGTATTGCTCATTAAAATCTTTAGATTTATCTAAAAAGATTAGATTAAATCTAAAAATTAGTCTGTGCTAAATAAAAAGTTCAATTTTGTTGAGCAGTGAAATCCGAATCATTAGGTATTAGTAGGTATTTCATCTTGTTGATAAATGTTCCTAGGACGCTGGCAGACCATATGATATTTAAGCGGCAGAGGGTGTAAACACAGAAACAATAAAATAGTATTATTCAGATTCCGAAAAAACTTTATTTAGTGCAAATAAATAGTACCAACTGAATAAAATATGAGACCATCCCCAATTAAAGTATCTAAATCAGTTCTATAAAACAATTTTTTAAAGTCCAGTCTCCGTATTTCCTAAAGATATTTTCCGCTAATTTATCTTAATGGATTCTCTCAACAACTGTCTATAGCTTAACCTCTTTTTCTACGGTACTCAGAAAAAAAAACATTCCTTTATACACTAGAAAAGATTTTGGTTTCTTCTAACCCTACAGGCATGTGTCCAGGATCTCATCTTTCGATCTTTCGACGCTGTTAAGACCTTTGTATGATCATATCCGATTTAAGTGCTCATGCCCTCGGGAAAACTAAAAGAAAACAACGGAAGTAGTTCAATGGGTTGGTGGCTATTGTGTGAGGGAATCTCGCTCACGCCTCCATCTCTACTTTCAATTATGCTTTGGTCACTGCTGGCTCAGAGGTCAGCACCGGTTAATTATGACAACCAGACTCAGGAAAGTCCAAACAATGGCTCTGAACACGATGTAGTGCTATGCTCATTAGCAGGCAACTGAAAGCCCGCCATAGTTTTCTGGCAGAACTCCAACCGGGAACCGGAATTTAATCCCATTTTGGACACTGAAGTAGCTTCATTAAGTCGCATTAGCCTTAACTAAATTACCACCTTGTTTACCGCAGCAACTGTTACCCTCCTTTTACTTGAAACTTTTTAAAGATAAAACACATGCCAAGTTGTGACCAAATAAACTAAAGTGCAGCCCACAAGAACATAAAGCCTCAGGTGATTTAATTTCCATAAAAAATAAAAAGAACTAAGCGAAAGAAACCCAGAGCTTGGGCCTTTAAATTTGTATTTACATAAAACCGAGAAGGAACGTGTGATTCGCTTCTGTGGACGCAACTCTACTTTTATACCCGTACTCAGTCATGAACTTTCCTTCTCTGCGTGACACACTCTTTTTGAGTACGGGCATAAAAAACGGTTTAGCACACTAAAGTTGTGTCAATAAAAGCCATCACACCTGTAAAAAAACACAGAATTTTTTTTAAATTGAAAAAAAATGGACGTTTAAAAAATACTAGTCTCTGAGGATCCTGCGGACATACCCAAAAGGAATAAAGACAACAGAGCGGCCAGGATAAAATATATTCCAGTAGCGTGAATAATTCGAATGCCCCAGCCCGACAGCGTGCTACATTTGATGTGCGTTATATGGAACTAAAGCAGACAAGCTCCCTGCAGATGGACGCCTTGCTGATGTTGATAACTTAAAAGCCACATTTAGATCTCGTACACAAATTTCAGTAAAGTCGATTCATAAATCAAGCGTAAAGCGACAATGAATATCACCAAAAGCCGGAAGAGGGGGGCGTGGATGTAAATATGGAGAAACTACGAGACTGCAACACGATAGCACGATGGTAAGGCAGAGGCGGGTCTGAAAATAAAGGGCTGCCACTGAAATCTGTCTGTCCCATGCGTTTAATTATTTTATTTTTATTTTTCAGACCAGAGGAAATTTTGTCTTCCCTCAGTATAAGAGCATCGAAGACGAGCCGCTAGTCACAGCCCTTTATCATCATTCGTCGCCCTCGTCGACATACGCCCCTACGCACTCGGTTTGCTCGTGCGCCAGAGTATTGAAGAGCAGTGCACTACAAAGTACTAGAGATGAAACAATCAAATTTAAGTATTCAATAAAATGATTAGCGAGCAAAGTAAAATGCTCCTCTTCTTGTTGCGGTGCTTGGCTCTCTTTAAGAGGAGTCCGAGATTACCGAGATAAATATATTCTCAATACTTTTTTATATCCATATGTACATACATAGGTTTTGGCAGAAATTTCTGTTTCATTGAATCAGCTGTATTAAAGATTCCTAGTCCTCAAATCCGTAATCATACGTACTAAGAGTAGCTTCAGTTTTATAGAAAACTTAACTAGAGAGGCTAGAGAGGGACGGCCTTTATGTACTTAAGCATCTAAAATAACCAATTATATAATTTATCTCATTTATCTTATCTTATCTTATTAGTTAATTATCTATTTATAATTATGAAAGTGCACAAAGTCAAATAGAGCTTATTTTTAAATTAAAAATAGTAACTCTTAACTTGTACGAGTAATCATATCATGCTAAAGTTATAGTGTATATGTATAAGGAAACATTCCCATATCCATATAAAATACGAGTGGTAATGTTTTTAGTCGCTGATACCGCCGCGTTATATACCCGGTAATCAGTCAGTGAGCTTCTGATTTACAATACATATGTATGTATGTATGCACATTTATACCATATTTTATCTTCTTCCATTTTTTTGCAACACCTGTCTCTCTTACTCTTTTCACACCAACTCACAGAGTCTGTGAGAACTGGTCGTCAAACAAGACGGACCTACGGATGAATCTACTCATAAAGGACTACAATATAATTTTTATCTAGTGCAAAGTACAAAATCAGTCATAATCTGGTTTAGACTGCCGTTCTCAACTAGCTTTACAATTCTTTTGGAGCTTGATTCAGAAATAAGCTTATTTACATATGTATGTCCGTATACGTTACTATATATATTTACATATGTATATAAAAACCGCTGTGCACAAATTCATTGGGTGACCGCAGCTGTCAGTTACAGTTGAAACCACAGAAATCGTCAGCAAAGAGAAACAAGAAATTTGTAATATCAAAACACATTATCGGGAAACGAATGTCTGACCCTAAAGTAAAATGGCTAAGAGAATAAAGTTTGCTTCGCTGACAAATGTTTTAGGCACCCATTAAACCTTTTTAGACCTGAGTCTGTTTTTCGGTTTTCGCTCATGAACCGTTCCGCTCTTGCTCTATCTATTACTCCGAATAAATATTTTTTTTTAAGTAACGATTTTTCCCAGCCCCTAAACCGACCACATATGCTGCTGCCGTCTATTTCAAAATTACTGTCTTATTTTCATGGTGTTTTGTCGCATCTCACTTTGTCTGCTATTTATATTTTGTCCCTTAGCTTTTTGAGCATATTTCGTTGGCATTTTTCGGGTGTTCCGACACAAATGTGACATAAAATGTTCGATTTGGGGCGGGGGTTGGGTTGGCTCTTTCGCCATCCCTAAACCCAATTCTTTTCCGAACCCCAAAATGTGGAGTTGAGTTTTTTTGCTTTTTCTGCTGTTGGAAAAGTGTGATGCAAGAGAGGGGAATGGGACAAGGGAACAAGGGAACACATGTTGTCGAAACAGCTTTTAAATTTTTATTGATTAAAAAGGAACAGGAACGGAACAAACCACATTGAATCAGAACGAAACAAATCCCACATTGCATAAATGAACATACGTATATTATCAAATTGGCTGATAAACAAACAAATGAATGGAAATATAGAAATGACTTGGGAAAACAGCTTGGAGCTGTCCAAATATTGGATATCAAAAATTGTTAAAAGAATTATAGCTGTGCCTATTTCAAATGAAAGTCATATAGCAAGTAAAATTAACTTAACGAAGCAATAAACGGCTGAGATGGTCACCGAAGTGCACTTTTCTCTTATCTAATTGCATTAAAAGTCAATAAATTAATAAACAGCAAGCAATAAATTTAGTAAAAACAAGCCATTAATAACAGTTTGGTTGACACGGCAAACAAACGAGACTCCACCGCCCTGCGGCAGTTAGTTCAGGTCAACCAGACCGAGTCCGCTGGGTCGTGTCGGCGTGTGAGGTCTGGTTCAAAGTCCGGTGGAATCGCCGACATGTCGCGCCGGAAAGGTTGAAAAATTGAGCGCATCGAAAATTGTCACCGAAAATTGTTTAACAAAATCCAGAAAGTAATTTAATTTAATTTCTTTGCAGTTAGTGGTGTTTTCTCAAGGAGACAGTTGAAGTGTGGGCGATCTGTATTAAAAGCTGACAACAAAGCATGCTTAATATTTTGAAACCATTTAAATGAACGCCGCCAAACGATTGGAATGTCTCTAAATTAAATTTGATGAGTCTCAACATGAGCCATGCGGGCCTTAAATTGAATTCAAATCCGGCATAAGCGTGCCACTTTCCTGCCAATCATTTTAAATAATAATTTTTGCTTTGCATTTTACAGTCCAAACAGCTATTTGTGTAATTTGTTTAATTTGAAAAATCGTAAAAAAGCAATTGCGTTTCTCTTCAAATTGATTTTTACGACATAAAGCAATTCACAATAACGGTGTGGAAGTAACAAAGAATTTACGATGCAAAGTTAAGCCAATCGACACAATTTGATAGGGGTTAAAAACCAGGGTTTAGGGGTTATAATTATCATACCATACACCCTAAGTCCCACAATATGGTCAGAATCAGGCAATTATACTGCGGCATGTATCCAACAATAGGTCACAGTAACATTTTAACTATTACATTTTACATAGTCAGAAAGAGTTCCCATATTCTTGGTGAGAGGAAACTTGAGAGCCAGCTACTCAGATTAACGCTCTTGTTTTTGTGTGTGTGAAAATGGTAGAAAAAGGAATACACAACAAAGGGAAAGTAGTCAATGTATTTAGTTAGAGACACATAGAAACGTGTCCCTGAGTAAGTCACATACTGACATGGGTACCTGGGACCGAATCGTCTGTTCGACTGAATGACTGGCGCGCTGAGTTGCAGGGAAACAGAACAAATAACATTTGAACACGCAATACAGAATTTATTTTGTCTGGTGCAATTCGTGCTTTGGTCGGCTGCCGATGAAGAGATAGAGTTTGAAATTGGGGTTTGGACTCGTAATTTAATTTAATTTTTGTATTAGTTGATGTGCCAGCGAGTGACAAGTTTTTGGTATTAAAAAAAGAAGCAAAAAAAAAGGAAAAATAAGACTTGGTCTTAGTCCCCATTGCCAATTCAAGTAATATTCTGATTGATTGACGATGGCCTTCGATGTGTGTTGATGTTCTTTATATAATATTTAATTTATCAGTTCTCATTAGATCAGCCCGAAGAGTGGGGACTATAGGACCAAACCATTATTTTGCACTTGCAAACTATTAACCCACACAAAAAGTAAAATCCGACAGCGAAAAATTTTCTTTTCTTTGTAACGCCAACTTCTGACAACAGAAATTGTTGAGGATTTTTATATGAAAAAGGAAATTAGGAGAGAAAAAAAAAAAAAAAAAAAAAAAAAAAAAAAATTTTTAAAAAAAAAAAAAAAAAAAAAAAAAAAAAAAAAAAAAAAAAATAAAATAAAAAAAAAAAAAAAAAAAAAAAAAAAAAAAAAGAAATAACAAACAACAAAAGCACAGAACTTTTTTTTGACTAAGGTAAAAACGTGAAACAAACGAAGCGCCTAAAATATATTGGTAAAAACTTCACAAAATATGAAATATAAAAAGGGCCGGCCTTGGGTTGATGTCTGGAAAACGCAAGGGAACGCAAGGGAACGCAGAAAGAATGTAGTAAAGTTTCAAATAAATGGAAGCACATACATATCTTCTTCCACTGACATAATCCAAAAGAATGCCAGGCTATGATTAAGTGTAAAGAAATGCTGGGGGTTCACCCTGAGAGGTAAGTGAAATTATAATGGAAATTTGTAAAGCGTGGGAGTGGGAGAGAACAGCTCTTAGCTGAAAGTTGGTTTCAGTATATTTTTGTTTTCCGTCTTTTAAAATAAATTCAAGTCTATTAATTATGATTTTGATGCCTGCCAGAGGAGAGGGAGGAGCCCACTAATGGAGCCCACCTGAGAAACTAAGAGCTACTTCAACCGCCGGTACCTCGAGTAATAAATTCCATTTAAATGAAGAGTAAAATTTAATCAATTTGTTGGTTTCGGTGTGGAGACTTAATCCTAAACTGAGGCTAAGATTCACCTTTGAATTCGTCTGCGGCTTCTTCGACGATGGTCAATTCAGCGAAAATCGCCTTCATTTCGTAATAAAGAACAAAATTAACTTGATTTTCAGTCTCGACTTTTGTGTAATAAAACAAAAGAATTATTTAGGTAGACACAGTCTGAGTAGCATATGTTTTGCGGTCCAGTGATACGGCACTATGGCTATGTTTGTCGAACATTTACTAGAAATGATGTTGTTTTAATGTAGGAGACAAGAGGGATTTACGTTAAGAATTTTTAATAAATGACTTGTTCGTACATCAAGATTTCCTTGTGGTTGAACAGAACGCTGAAATAGTGTTCTGTTATAATTTTATTGATGGTGTTCCGAGTGGCCTGAATTGTGTGGAGAATTTGTAAACTGTAATTGCAAAATTTTCGTACAATGACGCAGATGTGCATTGTTTTGGTCAGAATGGTTAGGTTGGTTGCATATGTTATTCCCGCCCAAGCTGAGCTTGCCGGGGTTGCAAGTGAGTAATGAGTACGAGCACTCCAGTTTAGTGTATGCAGCGCAACAGGAGTTGGAAGGATTAAGTTACTTTGTAGATGACACATTAGTTTGTTGGAAATGAAAATGAAATGATAAACTGAAAATGGCTTATGTTTTCCTCAGGTAACCGCACAAGTCCGCTGTCATGGCAGCTCCCATTTTTTTCTTGCTTAATATTGCCGTCTCCGACTTTGGGTTTTACATAGTAACTACAAATACACCACCCAAAAAAATGTCAATTTAAGTCCTCAGAAAATAAGAAAAATGCTTTAAACATTGTGGTGACTGCATTGATTTGAAAATTGGAAATTCTTTGGCTTGTGTATTTGTGTCTCATTCTGTTTACTATACGCCCGCCGGTATGTGGAAAGACTCGACTATTTAGAAACTAGAGATACAAACGGGCAAGTCTATGTCTATTGGCCGAAGGCGGCAGTTCTAGAAAATATTTACACGCGTCACGGCAACACGCAAGGAAAAAACTGGCGTACCCTCCGCCAGATCAGGAACATGCGAATAAGACATTAAAGCTTCAATGAAAAAGCTTCCCTACTGGAAATATAAACGTCTCTTATATTCAACTGAGACAGACAAAGCTTCGTTCTGGCAGGAGTTCTACGTGTTCAACAATGGCGGCATATCGTGGCACGTCTGCTCCAACGCTTTTAGTCTAAATAAAGGGATTTAAAAGATTTAGAGCAAATTAACCCAACCTCAAGCGTTCCCAGTACACCATTAATGGCTGCGGTTTGGCAGCGCGTGGGCCATATAGCATAAAAACAAAAGACACGCATGTCCTGCTCTGTCACTCTGTCCGTCAGTATCGGCCTCGGCACCAACGTTTCCCCTTCTCTTGTGTGACATTTTAATGGCGAATTTAAGACACGCAACGTCTTTGCCTCCTTTTTATTATTATTTTTTTATTTTTTGTTATTTGTTAGACGACCTCGCATTAGTTTTCTGATTATATGTACATATTCGTGGAGTCTGCTTCTTCGTAATGCTCTGGGGGTCGGTACTTCACGATGGTGATAACCAAATGCCTTCCCCTTCATTGGGCCTCCAAAGCCTTAAAAGCAGATATTTTATTGTACATTTATGTTATTGTTTATATGATTAACATATTATATATGTGTGTATATTAGGGTGGGCCAAAATACCAAAAAAATTTTTTTCAAGAGGGACACCCCCAATTCTGTTCTTTGTTATTCAATAAAATTATAAATTGTTTTCAAATTTTTAGTATAATGTATGGGGTTGCTACGACGAAAATAAAATACAGTTTTTTTGGTTATATATATATTAAAATAACAACAACGAGAAGGAACGTGTGAGTCGCTTCTGGGGACGCGACTCTACTTATACCCGTACTCAGTCAGTGTTTACATTTTGGAGCAAGATTTTTTTAGAATTTTAGAAAAAAAAAAAATTTTACATTTTACATTTTTTTGCTACATCTGTTACTTACATCTACATATATTATGTATATTCTACATCTAACATGTAGATTCTACACGTACCATTTAGATTCTACATCTCCTCCGCTAGGGGTTGCTCGCGCACTGAACGCGGCAGAGTGTGCGAGCGAGAAGGAAAATGAGTTGCTGGGTCGTTGACAGGAGGGGGCAGGGGAAGCATCTGAAAATTAATTATGACCCGATCTGATTCAGATTCGGCAGTCTGGTAGATATGGTCATTCTCTACGACACTGCGTTTTTAGTTTTATCGTATCTTTAAAAATGTGTCTGCCACAGATTTTCGTCCTTTGTGGCGGCGGAAGGGGGCGGGGCGAAATTTTGAAATACACTTGTAGCAGTGGGATATCACATGAGTCTGGAAACCAAATTTGGTTGCCCTAGCTCTTTTAGTCTCTGAGATCTAGGCGCTCATCGAGACAGACAGACAGACAGACGGACAGACAGAAATGGCTATATCGACTCGGCTATTGATGCTGATCAAGAATATATATACTTTATGGGGTCGGAAAATTCTCCTTCTCTATGTTACACACATCCACTTTTACCACAAATCTAATATACCCCTTAACTCTTTTTTGAGTACGGGTATAAAAAGTTTAATTCGTCTGTTTTTATACCCGTACTCAAAAAAGAGTTAAGGGGTATATTAGATTTGTGGTAAAAGTGGATGTGTGTAACACAGAGAAGGAAAATTTTCCGACCCCATAAAGTATATATATTCTTGATCAGCATCAATAGCCGAGTCGATATAGCCATTTCTGTCTGTCCGTCTGTCTGTCTGTCTGTCTCGATGAGCGCCTAGATCTCAGAGACTAAAAGAGCTAGGGCAACCAAATTTGGTTTCCAGACTCATGTGATATCCCACTGCTACAAGTGTATTTCAAAATTTCGCCCCGCCCCCTTCCGCCCCCACAAAGGACGAAAATCTGTGGCAGACACATTTTTAAAGATACGATAAAACTAAAAACGCAGTGTCGTAGAGAATGACCATATCTACCAGACTGCCGAATCTGAATCAGATCGGGTCATAATTAATTTTCAGATGCTTCCCCTGCCCCCTCCTGTCAACGACCCAGCAACTCATTTTCCTTCTCGCTCGCACACTCTGCCGCGTTCAGTGCGCGAGCAACCCCTAGCGGAGGAGATGTAGAATATGAATGGTACATCTATAATCTACATGTTAGATGTAAAATATACATTGTAGATGTAGATAACAGATGTAACAAAAAAATGTAAAATGTACAATTTTTTTTTTTCTAAAATTAAAAAAAATTATGTTTAAAAATGTATATACTGACTGAGTACGGTTATAACTAGAGTCGCGTCCCCAGAAGCGACTCACACGTTCCTTCTCGTTTTATTTAGTTACTCTTAAACAAATTAACGATTGGGTACAAACAAGAAGTTTAGCTGAGGATGATATATTTGGATAACTAGCGTGCAAAAACTTGTGCAGGTTTTTTACTGCCAAAAACTGATTAATGACGATATGAATGTGGGAATGGGGCATATGAGGGAATGGCAGAGTCCAGCTGATGGCAAGGTATGGCCACGGATGGGTGAGGGACATAGGCCAAAGACGCAGGGTCGCATTCTTAATATCACTCTCTCTCTCTCGCACGTTTTCGCCTCGATGTTATAAAAAGAAGATGTTGCTGCGAATCATCGAACGAGAAGAGTCAAGTTTTTGTGCCGTGAATGCAAACCGTATAATATTAATTCTATATACTATGTAACTTACCTGTTAAACACTCTTGCGACATTACCCAAAATAAAAACACATAATTTGTAACCCCTACATGAATGGTATCAATATATATGCAATAGATTTCACCAATTATCCAATTCTTGATTAAATTTTTTTGTAAAGTTCGGTAGCAACTTCTAAAAAATGAAAAAATAAAAACATGTAAATTACTATTAAATCCAAAGTAACAGTGGTCTCACGTTTGAATAAAAATATATATTTTTATGAGAACCCAAAATGGCCTAGATCAAAACATATAATATTGTCCTGGGCCAAGTGCCAGCAAGGTGGCACTTCTCAGGCTTTTAGCTAATTAAGTCCCGCAGGGTCCATCGATTGAACGGATAAGTAAATAGATTCACCCTTTTTGGAAGTCATGTAGTTATTCATGTTGGGTTGTGGTGTTTCAATAGAGTTTCAATAGAGAAGACAGCTAGTTCTAAAGGACTACTTTATCTCCAGTTATTCAGGATTTTACATTTTAATCTTGAATTTAATTTGATCTGTGTGGTTAGAGCAGTACCAAAAACGTTCAAGCTCAGCCAGAACAAAGAATTTTCATCCTTCCTGGAATGGTTTCCCAATGAAAAATTCCAAGTCCCGTCCATGGTCAGATTGTGGTCCGTCCATTAGGGACGTTATGTTTTGGGGCACAGCGTTGTAATTATGCTTAAGCCGAAAAATAGACGACACATTGTAGTGCATCATTCAGTGTCCGTCAAGTTGTCATAAAATGAAGAAAAAGCAGCGATAACAAGTAAATTAAACTTGCGTAGCTCATAGATAATTTATAAGTACAACGCCGAGCAGTAACATATGATTTAGGTAAACACTGATCAGACCGTAACTGCTGGAGATAGAGTATCGGGCCATACAGGAGAAACATACATTATCAGGGTTAAGCTTATTGCATATGTAAATAATTTGTTTTAATTTTTAAAATTATAAAGCAAATTTTTTCATGCGGGCAGAGGTCTAGGGCTGGGACTGAGGCATGACACATTTCAAATTAGACGGTAACATGAGACAGACAGCTCTCTAAAGCGCAGTGATATTAAAATGAAAAAAATTATGAAGACTAATTATAGGGGTGCACGCTCGCACTCATCTATCAAAGGTTGAGGGTGAGGTGAATTCTGTTCGGATCTGCTATTTCAGTTTCCGTTGGCACGCACACATTCAAGATTATTAGCCACTTATGCTTAAATCACTTTTAGGTACTCACCCCACTTTAACAGAGCAGTATTAGCAGTTGGTAAGACCAATGCCCAGATCATATATTTTGGAGGAGAAAATTGTGAATATAATAATATAATGAATTCACAATCTGTTGAGGAACGCATCCGATACTATTTTGTCATCTTTATATATTAAGTCCATCTCGAAGACAAAAGGAAATTAGGATAGAATGTAAGAGAAGAAAAAACAGCTGTATTCGCTTGCCGCTGCGCCGGCATTATTCAGTACCGAAAAGACAGCGAACCGAACAAGAAATACAAATAAATACAGTCCACTAAAATCAAGTTACTCAAAAGGGAGTATTCCAGAATACAATCTTTTAATTAAATTTTAATATATTAGCCTATACTGATATTAGTCATAACTGAATCAAAAGCATCAGAGTTTATGACAATTATTAGCAGATTCTTTACATATTGAGATGTCCGTCCATCGGCTTATTTCATCATAGGATTAAAGTAATTTCAATTATATTTTTATATTTTTAGAACCGCTATAATCTTTAGATTATACTCAACATAAACGTTTGTACGACTTTCAAGTTACAATTAAAAAATTCCATAGGTAATTGCAGACCGCATCAAAAGCAAAATCTCTTTCTATTTCCTCAGTGCGCCACCAACACAATTTAGAAGTAATAATACTCATTACATTAGACTCACTGTACAGGAGCTTGTGAAACCCTCCTCTGTTGCATTGCGACGAAGTTTAAGTGAAAAAGTTTTTTGTTTTTCCTCGAAACTTTTCTGCATAGCAGAGGAAAACTGCAGAGGCTGGCATATCTATAGCCAGGGAAAGCACAGAAACCGTTTGGGGGGAAAGACCTGCGCCGAGAAAGAGAAATGGGATCGGAACCAAAGAATGTTAACCGAAAACAGACAGCAAACATCGCTGTGACATTGATTTTTACATTTGGCCCTGTGTGTCCAAGCCAACGCAGAGGCGGCCACAAATGGCCGCTAAAGCCATCATTAACACGCACAGAGCTAAGTTGAAATTGCCTGAGCTCTAGGAAATTTCCACCTTCTTGGGGGAAGAATTTAAGTAGCAAAGTTGGATACAAACAGTGGCACGCTCTGGCCCTTCAGGAACGAGCAAGAACATTACATGCAGGATCTCACCCATTCCAGGATGTATGAACTCCAATGTTGTCAGACATTTAGACAATTGGACTGGAATGGAGAGAGTTCGTCCTGGTTGCAATTAAAGCAAAAGTAGTTTTTCTTTTTTTTTAATATTTTCCTTTTTGGCAAAAAAAAAACGTATAGAGTGGATCTTTTCCTTCTGCAGAGGAAAGTGTAGCAATTACTTTAATTATTGGCGGCAGGAAATGGGCTGACAGACAGAGCGGAAAAGAGAACCAAAAAAAGGCAAAAGGGGATAGTAGTTCTAGGATAGACATTTGGCAAAAGCGTGACTTTCTTCCAGCGAGGGTAGCTTTATAAAAAAATCAAACCTCTGAGTACAGATTATCAATTAAAAAAACTACTCGTAATTTGAATTCCAAAATTCGGTTCACCCTGAAAGTATTTTCGAAGAAATTAATGCTTTCAAGTTGTAAAAATTGTAGCAATTTCAAGGAGCTAAGTTTCGTCAGAGACAATATTTCCTGATATATTATTGTTTAGAAAATCCGCTTTAACTACTATTATATGAATTACACTACTCGACAAAACCGAACTTTTTTTTTCCTCAAGGATCCAAACCGACTTTTTCTGATACATATGGGGCTTTAAAATTTTTAAAGAATTATGGTTTTTTCTATGGCGAACTTTTTTTGAAGAATTTTTGAAGTCTGGTATTTTTTAAAGCTTTTTCAGAGGTAGCGCTTGTTTTTTCACATAACTCTAGTATCTTTCATCTGGTTGTTAAGAACTTTAATATTTTCAAAAGATAATTAAAACAGCTAGAAGATAAGCCCAAACATTTTGTGAGTTCAGCTTACCGTCTGGGAAATATAAAGCATTGAAATGCAAAAATGATGATTTTTGTGCGGTATTATTTACGAAATTTTGACTTTAAAAACTCAGGAAAAGTCGAAAAAAAATTATATCCTGTGTTCTCTATTATTTATTTTTATTTATTTTATTTTTATTTATTTTTGTTCATTTTTTCCATTTTTTAGGTTTGGTTAACGAATTTTAGCTCCAAAGTCTCTCCATAGATTTTAATGAGCGATACCTTAAACGACGCCAAATTAATGCACCTCTACACAAAAAATAGAGAACACAGGATATAATTTTTTTCGACTTTTCCTGAGTTTTTAAAGTCAAAATTTCGTAAATAATACCGCACAAAAATCATCATTTTTGCATTTCAATGCTTTATATTTCCCAGATGGTAAGCTGAAATCACAAAGTGTTTGGGCTTATCTTCTAGCTGTTTTAATTATCTTTTCAAAATATTAAAGTTCTTAACAACCAGATGAAAGATACTAGAGTTATGTGAAAAACAAGCGCTACCTCTGAAAAAGCTTAAAAAAATACCAGTTTTCAAAATTCTTCAAAAAAGTTCTGCCATAAAAAAAAAATATCATCAAACCATTTCTAAGCCCCAAATCTTTAATAAAAAGTTGGTTTTGTTCCTTGAGGAAAATCGTGTTGACTAGTGTTATTAGCATTTCTTTCTATCCTATTCCTATCGAATCTTTTCTAACTTTTCTTACCACCCTCTATGTCATAGAATTTCTTACAATCTGCACGTTTTGTTGCTAGCCACGCCACCAACGCCCATTCAATTACACACCAAGACAATTCCACAATCGCTTGGTAGCTGTGATTTTACTTTAATTTTTCTCTGGCACTGGCAATTTGATTTTGGACTGGCGCTGAAACTTTTTGGCGCCTTCTCTTTTTTATTGCAGCATCACTTCGGCCCTGCTTTTGGATTTTTCCGTGTAGTTCCTCTGTGAACGTTGGTAACAAGTAAAAAATCAGAGTGATGGCTGTTGTTTCGATGCCACCCAAACCAACAAACAAATTAAGTCTCGCTCCATTGTTTTTTTTAAATGTTGTGCACACGATTAATTCAAACTTTAAGAATGATAACTGAATGAAATACCGTTATAAAGCAATTACCCTCTGCTTTTCTATAGTTTTAAAGGTTTTTTGTATTGAATTGCATTTGCAACGACGACTGAACAAAAAAATGCTACAAAAAGCAGTTAAGTAGAGTTGTCGTTGAAGTAAAAATGTAGAGCCACAGTTAGCCCCGATTTATCGAGGTATGGCTACGGATTGGGAAAGACTGGGCTTTGGTGCAAGTGTGTCTGTGACTTTTAATTAAATATGTTGCATATCTGATTTGTACAATACTCGCAGTAAATGTTAAGATCTTGAAAGAGTATTCAATACAACAGCCTGAAACTTAGCACAGTTCACATCTTTTATCATTAAAGGCTTTCAAGGTAACTTGCAGACGGATGTTAAAACATTCGACTCTGTAAACCAACCCTTCTAGCACGAAAACTTGATATTTTAGGTTCTGAGATAGATTTCTAGCTACCTTTGTTCTAGGTCTCAAAGGGTCGTCTCTTCACCTGTTAAGGTTACTTCTGGAGTACCATAGGGCAGCCGTCTAGGCCCCTACTTTTCAACCTCTATATTAATGATCTGCCCGAACGTTAACGCCGATAACTTTTTTGTATTGGTGTTTATACAAATAAATACAAACTATGTAAGTAAACTAAGTATTATGTATTTCGTCAGTTGGCCAATATACCAATATTGTTGCTCAGCTTCAGAATTATGCATAAATAATATAACATAATATGCACTATTCAAATAAATAAAGTTGACCCACGTAACGGGAGACATCATACCACGTGACAAGGCACTGGAGCTGAGCCAACAATAACCGCCTCTGGAGGGATTTCTGCTATCGATGCGATTACTCTCAGAGTAATAGCATATTAATTCCGCATTTAATTCAATATTAATTCCAATTCCATTTTACCCTATTCTTATAGACAATAAATAGAGTTTAAGTTTACTGAATTAATTCAGTGTCGGGTTTCCCAGCGCTATATTTAGTCGTCTAAATCGAATTTAAATCATCACCATTGTTAGTTATTTGCACTACACACTGTACATAAACATTGTTCTTGCATATGATAACGCACGGCAGCGGCCGTTCTTTCGTCTATCTATACTGCCGTCTTCGCTTTTTTGTTTCTGTTACAGCATCTAAGCTGGTCTCTCGCGCTCCATATGATATTCGTGCTTGGCTTAGCATCAGACCGAGCTGCTCTCTTTCTACCGCTTTCTCTCACTATCTTCTAAGATTACACTACTCGACAAAATATAACTTTTTATTTAGGCTGTGAACCAAAATGTATTTTTCTGATAGATTTCGGGATTTACAAATTTTTGTATTACTTTATTATTTTTTTATAGTGCAATTTGTTCTAAAAGATATTTTAAAATCTTTTATCTTTTATTTTTCAAATAACTTAAGTATCTTGTATATTAGCGGTATCACAATGGGCCGAAACCGGTCTAAGTGTGTCGGGTCTCTAGCGATCCCGACAACCGCCTCAACCTAACCTAACCTAACCTAACATAAGTATCTTATATCAACCAGAAATAAGATACTTAAGTTATGTGAAAAATATAAGCACTACCTCTGAAAAAAACCATAAAGAAAATACCAGATTTTATGAAATTCTTTAAAAAAAAACTACACCATAAAAAAAAACCATAATTCGTTTAAAATTTTTAAACCCCGAAATCTATAAGACAAAATTATTTTGAGCCACAGCCTTATTCTAGTGTTGACTAGTGTTATCTGCCAAGGACATGGGCAATTCAGCTCATCTGACCTGCAGTTAGTCTCGCGCTGATCGTCATCTACATAACATAATTACCTACATACATACGCCTACTTTCGCTTTCCATGAATAAATTGTGTATTTTAATTCGAATCATCTCGGCCGTTTATTTACACCAGCCTTTAACATTCAACAGCTATTCAAAAGGCGTAATAGCTTTAAAGTCAGTATCAGAAACGGTACCATTATTGCCTGTCACTCACCCATCATCGCAATCATCAGAGGCAGTCGCCGTGTCTTCAGACTCTAATTTGCAAACCGTAGGAAACCCTCTCCGCAGTGCAACTGGTTCATGGTACCATATTAGTTAAAGTAATTGGAAAACCAATCTAAATTAATTTGTAATCTCTCTCAGTACTTAAACCATTTAAAGTTAAAGCATAATGCAACTTTTATTAGCAACATGGGAGCTACTTTCAGATACACACTCCGCAATATCACCTAATCAGTGGACACCAGCATCCAGTTGAGAACTGACGCTTAAACCAGCAACATAGAAAAGCATACTTATGGGTTTGCTTCACAAAATTAAGAAATTAGTACCAAATTGAAAACAAATTAGGAGAGGGTCTGTTTAAAGAGAGCTTCTGTCAAATATTGCCATTAATTCCCAAGGGAAAATCCATCCCCTCCCCTTGTCCACACTTAATGACAAAACACATGTGATGGTCAGTTTTTATGATGATCAACTGGCCCGGTTCAGCACTCAGACCCGCACATCCCAATAAGACCGAGATAGCATAGCACAGAGTTCCGCTCATAAAAATTGACCACTGTCCATTGACGAGACGGGGAAATACGAAATTCTTACCCTCCTAAATGAACTGCGATTTCATAGGCAGTAGAAAAAGAGGGCATTAATGACCTGGGAGTCAGAATCGAGGAGAGACTAGCTGTACGCAATCAATAATTGCTGGGGACAAAACGCGGATTTAATTTTTAGAGTAAAGACCTTAGGTCTGTTTAAAAAACGAGGCTCCTTAATGTTTCTCCGTAAAGAAAATATGTATAAAAGAATATGCCGTTTTCTAAATGTATTAATATTATTATTTTTAGAAAAAAAATATGCGGTTAAATTTTTCGAGATTTAATGATTTCTTTTTTAATTTAGCGTTATTTTATATTCATTTTAGAATATAAGTTTGAGGTATATTTTATATTTAGGTCATTTGACCTATTTAAACGATTTTAGAGTAAAACTAACTTTGAATGTTAGACAATCAGTCACGACCCAAACCAACTTAATGTTGTTGTTATGTGTTCAATGTACATACGTGAATTTGTTCTCCCTACTCGTAGTTAGTTAATAACATTACCCAAACGTAACCATTTTTTATTATCTATCTTTCGTTTCAGTCAGTCAAATTTTTTAACAACCATAAATGGATGGTTATTATTCTAAAAATGATTAAAACCAAAAAAAGTAATTATTTATGATCTGTACTAAATATGGGACTCCATCTGAAAGTGCTTGCGAAAGCGTGAGAAATATTGCCTGGGACAAAACGAATAGTTTAAGAGACTTGTTCGATATTTTTCGTCTATTTAAAAATTTCCACCCTACGACAGCCATACACAAGATTGAGATTCTCAGGAAGAGCAAAAATAACATGAGTTGTATGTACTCTCATATATGTATACTACATGCATATTAAAATAACCACAGTTTTTCGTCGCACTGCTTCATCTCTATCTGCCGCTGTTTTTGTCTCTCTGGAGGCATTCGTTGATATAAAAATATGAAGCGGAAAATCAGTGACAGCAACCGAGCGCTTGCCTCCACATCGTAGTCCTCATGTGACTGCCTGGGATTTTTGAAGCGGAGCTAAATTACTTTTACTGTGAGGGAACACAGAAGTGGTTTGAAATGGGATGGTGAAACGGGTGCCAATGTGCCTTCCCTTCTTGGCCGTTAGACTGTTGGTATGATCTGTCTGCTAGCTTTTCCGATTTGACAGACAACGAATGATATATGGCTCTATGTGCAAAAAATAAATGGGAGGAAGGTTAAAAAAAAGGACACTGTCAAAAACAGCTAAAATGGTTTTTTGATATATCTAGAAAACGCCATTCTGATATCTCGCAACTACTATTGTTTATTCATTTTCCTCAATTTCTAAAATTAAATGTACTAACCTTCATTCTTCATTAATTTATGTGAAAATCATGGAAATTTATCTGGGCATCTAACTTGAGTATTATGAGTATTTGTAAACTCCCCATTTCACCCAGACATTATGACATTTAATGACATTGCTTACAAAATTAAATGATTTCTAATTGCTGACAGAAAACTTTCGCTATCAAACGAATGATTTGATGATTTATTGCGCCTTAAGCCTCTCAGCTTAGAATTTGTCATATTTCCTTGACGGTTTGTTTTGATAAAGATTTATTATGACATTTCCATTTTTTGTTGGTAATTAATGATATGGTCGTTGTTAATAAGTATACAAAAAAGAATATTCAGCTGCTTTCATGCTGGAAATTGATTGAGAAATGAAATGAAATAATAGAGTAATAAAAACCCGATTTGCTCGAGAGTGAGCTTGTTGTGTGTATTTTAAAAGGGCGCTATTTGGTTGTTGAGATCTATTAATATCATTAATTATGACATTGTAGGGAAATTTATATTCGGAATACCTATTATATTATCATAGAGACTATTATCATAGGAAAAAGAAGACATCGGACTGATTATAATCCAGCTGCTGGTTAGCAAAGCGCATGCCGTGAAGATTCTGCGGTAGCAGAGCGGCGATGGAGGCCATTGGTATTGGGGCTAGTCGTTTGAATAAACGATTAGATAAACATGATGATGAGGATATCTAAACTTCATAGATATTCCAATAGTTAAACCCGAACACAGAATAGGTTACCGAGTATAGCTGAGTTTTCAAAATCATTAAGTTTGCGTCAAGATATTTTTTTGTACGGCTGGCACCGTCCATGTTGCTTTTTTATATAATATACAAATGTATGTATGGAGCTTAGCCACAAAAGCCACTTAAAGAATAGAAATTCAAACTTCCAACCAGAGCCAGCACATTTCGGGGATTTACATTGATAAAGTTAATGGAATGGAATGCGTGCGTCTTGACTACAATTCCAAAGTCTTATCCTTACGGAGAATATAAATATGTGCAGAAATTTGAATTTCTTTGAGAACGGCGCTACACGCCAAACGGAAGTTGTATACTATACTAACAGTTGCACTAGAAAAGAGCCCAGCCACGTTCCATTTCCCACTCATGTCCAGCAACATGCTCTAAACATGCATACGACAGAAAGGACATGCAATTTTTATGGTTCTCATTTCGCCATTCGAAATTGGATTGGTTTAGGGGAAGAGTTTTAGTTGTACATTTTTTAGGGCGGTTTCAAGCGGGAAACAAAAAGCCCCTAATCTAACAAATTTTCGTGCTAATTTAGGTCAAAGCCGGATTTGCATACTCTTTGCCTTGTGGTGCAGGTTTCACCTTCTACCACCGTATCAGAGTCCATTAGAGGCGAGCCAGAAGACATACTATGCCGACGCACAGTGGGACCTGAGTCGACAAGTCGGAGGTCATTTTCTGAATATTTGCATTGAATAATTTTAAAATATACGCATCTGATATAGAATATTCCAGTGTTTTCAAAAATGGAAACTGAGAAAATCGCATATAGTGACAAATTTTTCAGTGAGCAAAAATTTAATTGTATTCCACCCGAAAGATGTAGTATTTAAATAAAAGTTGAATACATTTTATCACACAGAAATCATTTTTAACTTTGAGCCCACATATGTATCTACACTTTTAAAATGGAATATATAAAATTCTTTGACTTTTTTTGCGCGACGTTCCGGCATAAACCGCTGCTTTTTATCAAACTCGATCCCAAATTCTCATTTAAGAATACGTATTTTCTCGGTTTTTAAATCCTCTTGACATATAAGTTTGGTATAAAAAAGTCCAAGACTGGCCATTAAGCCTAAAGCCATTAGCCCAAAAAAAACAGAGTGAGCTGTTTCAAATGATTTTTTTCATAAATGTTACTCTTATTTTAATTGTTCTTTGTTTAGTGCTCATTAATATTTCAAGGGACTTGAATAATAAAAAGAGAAAATAGTTGGGTGGCAAAATAAATTTGTTTGGTATAAATATCCAAATGGTAAAATAAAATTGGTTTAATTTGTTTTTATTAATTTGATATCTATGTATATACATGCATCAGCAATTAAATTTCTCCCCTTTGACATTTTTTTAGCTATTGAGCTGTTTCAATAGCGTAGATTTAGATCGAAATTATAATTTGATTGAAATCACGACACAGTTAGTTCGTTTATATTATGTTTACTAATCAAAATCAACAAATATACTTGCACAAATTGCAATTTTTTCAGAAAACAATTTTTTAACAAAAAGGTATGAAATCTATCAAAAAATGTTCTGTTCTAGTGTTTTTTGTATTCATTTTTAATTTTCGAGGAGAAGTGAAATGGAATAGGCGTTCAAACCCAAACTTTTGGACCAAAGTTAAGATTTTTTTTATTAATTTTTAATTCTGAGGAACGTATTTATAAAAAAGTACAAATTTGCTAGTGCAAACCACATTCTCTGGCTAACATAAAAAAAAAACAGCATGCAATTTGGTGCACGCGCTGCGTATATAGCCGCTTACACACAGATTTTTTTTTTTTTTATAATGTATATAATTTAAAAACAATATACCCCTTAACTCTTCGAATACGGTTAACCGTTACTAACCGTTACTTCTCATTTTTATTGAAAAAATTAGAAATAAGTTTTATTGTAGCTTTTATATAATAAATTGGGAAAAGTTCTAAGATTGCAATTTTTATTTTAAAAATAATAACACTTATGATCCCTGGTATTAACCACTTTTATTTTGAATTTAAACAAACAAACAAAAATACCATTTTACGGTGCCAGCTCATGCAGGGTTATCAGATAGGTCCGTCGCATAATAATGCTTTAACTAAAAAAGCTAGAAGTTATAAATTAACATTGATAGCTGGCACGAATACCTAATGTTGCACTTTCGCAACTTCTGGAAAAGAATATCAATCAAATGTCAGAAAAAGAGGATTTCAACAAAGCGTAAAAGTACTGTTAAGCCCATTTCAGCAGTGGCCTGGACTGTTAGCTCATGTTTGTTTCTATGTTTCGATTTAGGTGTGTTTTTCCCATGCCGGCCTCACTAAGTGCACACTTGCGTGCAAACACGCCCAACCCGTTCGAAGGTGTAAAAAGAGGCGTTTAGGTTGGTCGGAGGTGACACCAAGAGGCGCCCAGCAATCAATTTGCATAAAGCTATTGCCGTTTGTATGACAGGAACTTTTCACGAAAACAGAGACCAAAACTTTTCATAGTTATTGCTTGTATGTTTAAATGAAGTTGTACAAATAATAGAAATCCCAAGTCATTTAAAAAAAAGCTTTTGCATTTACATGGCAAGGTATTCTGTGAATAAAAGTCTAAATTGCCATTTGCAAAGTGCGACAGAAGAAATTAATTTTTGTTGAAATGACTCCTGCACTACGACTACTCCTGCAAAGCACTTAGAAAATTATTTTCTTTGACTTAGAACTTTATACTGACCGGACCTTTACATCTTTGTCAAATATTTTTGGATTAGTACTGGTTAAGAGTTTTGACATTTCCGTTTTTCTGCTTCTGGGACAAGTCCCTCAAAGTTGAGTGCACTCATTTATTTTTAAGCATAACCTCGTCTGACCTGGCTTGACTCTGACCTACTCCACTTCAACAAGAAAATGCAATTTCCCTTTTCCATTTTTCATACGAGCATTAAGCATTTCAATTTTCAGAACAAGAAGCCCCCACTACTACAAAAATTGCCTGCTTTGCATTCAAGCATATAAAAATTAATATTTGATAGAGTTACCGAACAAAAAGAAAGGAATGCCAAAAACTTAATACCCTGAAAATCGATCGCTCAGATGTTTTTTTCTTTTGGCTGAGCTTGAAGGCGAAACTGAAATTTTAAGGAATTGGTTCTTTTTCCCCTTCTTCTGTCAACCAAATACCTATCTACAGCCCACAAAGGATCTCTAAAAATCTACGGTCAGATACGTATCTTCAAAAGTGGACTTTGCCAAAAATCATAATGCTTTCTTCCAGGGTATACAAATTGAGCAGAGAAACTCGCCTTTTTTATGATTCCAGAGATGCAGCTCAGGCTCCTTGCTGTGGCTGAGGTAGCATTTTTGGTATGTAGAATAAGTGTACTTAAAAATACATGAGAAGTCAGTCTCCTGAAAAAGTGGGTGAAGCGTCGGCTATATTTGAAACTAACTTTATGTTCATTTATGTTATAAATTATATAAGGCCAAAGAGGGTTGGTTTTTCCTGGCGCCAGGACAACACACAATCGGAAAGACAATTGTCTGGAATTTTGCCTGCCATAATATTTTTTTCAACCACAAAAGACAGACATTAAATACACCAAAGGATACCAAGGCCGTAGAAATTTTAAAACTCATAAATTTATTTGAGAAAAGTTCTCACGCATTCACCTGTGGTTATGCGCACGTCCACTTTTTCTGTGTAGTGACAACAAAACGTGGTCACAACAAAGAAAACGCAAAGACTCGATGACGTCTCATCGTGAAGTCTGGCAGTGGTGCAGCCTTAGGAAAAACCAATCTCAAAGAATAGAAAGGTTTCAGTTTCTTGTTAACCAATTTCTATTATTCTCCTAAAAGTCTTTTGTACTATTCTAGTTTTCTCTAAAAACAGATGCAATATTGTCAATGCGTAAAGTGTTGAACTCGTCTCATAAATATGTATACTTACATACACACATGCATATATATGTATGTATTGTGTGGTTCCATGCATTAAAAATAGCAGGGGAAATATATATCGTGTTGTAAAATTATTTTCTCAATACCCAATGAAAATAGAGGCCAGCTGTGGACATAGTATTCTTTTTACCTCATAACTGACCAAATTGACCAAATACATGTTATGGATATGTGCCAGTGAAGAAATTAAATTGATCCTTTCATATAGAACAATTGTATCCAAAATTTAGGGAAAGGAACATTTAAAAATCAACGCTGTGGCCACTTCAGCTAACTGACTCTAATTTTATACACTTACTCAGTCATTTTTGCTTACTTACAGTTTTTGATAAATCTGTCTTCTACATCTCTCTTATTACCACTCCAAATTCATTTTTCAGTCTGGCTAAAATAATGATCCATTATAAACAAGCATTCTGGTAGATATGGTCATTGCGGGGTCAAATTTTGAAATACACTTTTAACAATGTAATATTACACGAATCTGGAAACAAAATTTGGTTTCCTTAGCTCTTAAGTTTTTAAGATCTAGGTGACAGACTGTCAACTGTACCCTGTCCCCATCGCAATGCCATATATCGCACATCAAAAATAATAGAAACTAATTCTGATTATTTCATCTTTATTCATTTTATTTACATACTTAATTTACATTAGGGGGTAAGTCAATCAAAAACTAGTAATTATCAAAGATATGCGTCTTTCATCATTAAATCATTATAACTAGAATACCATGAAAAATTGAGATTAGCTCGATCATCATTTGCAATACGTCATCTTTTAGGTCTTAAAAGATTGACTCGTAGTCTTACCCATCGCTGCTGTAGTTACAGCTTGAAATTTTTCTGAGCCGAAGCCCTAACCGAGCAATCATTGTCAAGTTCAGCACATACGTCGTGACAGTTTTCGTTTTCGCCAACCACTAAATGTCAAACTTTTTGACATGGCTGAGTGCGAGACCGAAAAGCTCAGTGGGCGTCCTTTCTCACATGTGACATTCAAGTGTCATCATAGGGGAACGCCCTGCTTTTTTTATGAGGATGACAGATAAATATGTAGAATCCCAGCGAATTCAAAATACAATGAGTTTTTTAGAGCTTCTTCTTCTGGAGCAGCTATACAAAGCATCTGCGATGCCTGCAAATCAGCATAAAATAATTGAAAATGTGTACTGCGGCACTGGTTCTATTTGAATAAACGCAATTTGAATGCAAAAGCACGAAGTGCAAACAATATGGCTACGTATAGGTATACGAAACGGGATGGGAAGTTTCAGAGATATGCTAGCTGGCACCTCCTGTCTGCTGTTGATAGATGGATGGCACTGTGTCTAATGGAGTTTCAGGTAGATGGGAATGAAATTAAAGTGTCGTTTTTTTTTTACATTAAATTCTCTCTATCCATCTCTTACAGCACTAAGTTCACTTCCTTTATCAATTCACTCGTCTAATCTAGTTTACCGGCAAAATAAATTTTTCTAAGTATAAGCCTATACAGTTTTTGTTTGCCATTTTCCAGTTCAGAAGTGACTACACCTACACGCAGACAATTGAGCGTGCAAGCAAAGGCAAAAAGCAACAGCAGCAAAAAAGGTTAATGCCATTTGACAGTTGACAATTATAACAATTGTCATGGCATTTAACAGGAGAACTGTTAGGGGGAAGACAAGGCGAAAGAGAAAAAAAAGGTGGCGAAAATAGTCGTTTGGTATGTTGTCCGCACGGGAGCAAAGCCAAAGGGATGAAGGGGACATAAGGGAAGAAGGAAATGTTAACCCCACTGAGCTCTGCACAACCCACGATTCGCTTTGTCCTGTCACTCACTTACCCTTTTTTGCATGTCAGCGGACATTAGTTGTCGTTTTTGTTGCTGTTGGCCCTCTTCCATAGCTTGAACGCTGCCTAACTGGGCTCCATTTGCAGAGTCATTGTCGGGATTCGTAATCGGGACCACGTATCGCTCACACCCATACAGCCTCCCTTAGGCTTCCTTTCATTTCTCATCTCTTCGTGTTGCGCTCAGCGTTGGGCCGTATCCCTTTTGTTCGCACTTTACTCTAGGTTTGCATATGTGCAAATAATTTAGCATCCTAGATTACTAAAGATTAGGAAACTTTGTTGGTTTGTCTGCAGGTTTGTTTGTTGGTCAACTGTTTGCTTTGGCTTTAGGATAACTATCAGCTTATAAAAATACAATTTGACATTTGTTGTAGCCAGCACTAACTTCAAGTGCAACGTACTAGAAAGTAGGATGCAATTTTTATTGGAATGATGAAAAAAATACATTTCTAACTTGAGAAATTCCACTGGAAATGAAAAAATGTCGTGAAAACCTGTAGTAATTGTATCGACTTATCGTTACTTTCTCTAAGAGCTGCATCTTGCGAGTATATCAGAACCAATTTTCTCATCTACTATATATATTTGACCTCTTGCCTGGATCTGTAGGAAGCATTTAACCAACAACAGCTTTACTCATCCGCTTCAGCTCTAAGTCGAAGTCGTACCAAGTTAAAAGTGTCTCATGTCTTCATGTATACATAGATATACATCATTTGGAATTGGCTGCGGAAAGTTCGACAAGTCGAAATTTCTTTATTCCCTTTTCCAAAGGCAAATTCAGCTCCATCTTAAACGTCATCTCTAAGAGACAGAAATGGCAAAATTGCTTTTAGAACAGCAGCTGAAAATAAATCCAAAGTAAAATAGGTCAGTTAATGATTTTTCATCTAGTTGAATCATCTAGTTGAGAAAAAATTCAGATATCCTTCCGTATTCCGTCTTTAAAATTATAAATTACATTTTTCTTCTAATTGCTTTATCGCCCAATAAGCTGTTGGATTTGTTTCACTCTGTCTTTATACGAGTATTTTGGCTCCGCTTTCTATGCCTGTTATGTCAAGCTCATTTCTCACATGCTCAAATTGCTGACAGGATAAGAAAATGCAACCCCCAGATATCGCCTGCTGCTTGTTTACGTTTGTGCTTTGTAAAATATGTTCGAATTTTCAAACTATTACATATGGACAACACTATTCAGGCTCTTTGCTATCCCTGTCTAAACTGACCTGTCGTGGCTTGACCTGATTTTCTATTTTTCGATTACCGTTTTGGAACATGTGCTTCTGTTCGTGTAAAAACCTATAGGGACTTTTGTTTTTTGAGTTCGTTTCCTGGGTTTTTATCCAAAGACTGAAACGGATTTGTCCAACTTGTCATCGTCAGAGTGACGTCAAAGAGTCAAGCCAAGCTGAAATCACTCTATCAAATTAGTCGTTAATTGCTAGAAACGTTCGAAAATTGGGCACATTGACTTTGCTTTTGGCTTATACCCCTATTGGTGCGGTGTGCTAAATAGTTGCTTTGTTTTCGTAACAGTTGGCAACTGCAGTTTACCTAATTTCTGAGGCCATTTGTTAGATGGTCTTAAAAGAAAAATTTGATCGCAGGGGGTTCGCTGAACCCTGATCTGGATTTGAATGTCGGAGTTATACCAAATAAAACAAACGGCAGACGAAATTTAACAGCTTTGACATATAAAATAGCTTAAATCTCTCATCACCTTTCGAAATGGGTTACAAACAATATGACTCCCTGCCATTGAAGAGACACAGCTATTTTAAAAACATAATCCATAATCCGTAAGTGTGTCTCTCACATGTGAATAAGAATTTCAGGCATTTGGATTATGTCATTTTTACCCACACAGCGCAAACTGGGAAAAATAAAAATTAGAAATATTTTACTGGAAATTGTGACACATTTGACAGCCGAGCCAAAGCCGGAGGAAGAGGTTCTTAAATAAGCGGCCATATGATAGCCTCATTAGTGATGAGCCACTGCAGAAGGAGCTGCAGATTAAAAGGGAAAGTGCAAGTAGCTGTCAAAGTACTTGAGAAGGCTCCGATTCCTTACGGCTTGCGTAACACAAAACCAAAAGGATATCGACCACGACGCACATGAGCCCCTGATACATGATACCCTGTCTAGATCTGGCCTCCCGCAAATATCCACATGTTTTCCATATTCCTAAAAATATCAGGCGTAGTCCCCGTATAACCGGGAAACAAAACTGTCATTTAGTCATATTGAAGCACTAAAAATGTCAACACCAACATGGATACACTAACAATAAGTAACACTTATAACACTTATAATAAGTAAATGAGTCGGAATGAGTGGGGAAGTTTTAATGCTCAATGATAAGATTTATAATATGTTATATTCACGATTATGAGAAATATATATTTTTAAACATATTGTATCTCAAGTCTAAATAGATAACCGAAACTGAGCATTCAGCAACTGACAGTAAATCCCAACAAAATCCTAAAAACAAAACAAAAACTATTTATGACGTAATTATATTCATGAACAGAACATGTGTGGTAAAGAAATCGAAGTGAATGGATAGCGACCCGAAGGAAACCAAAAACCTCCAAGCACGCCAACACAATTCGACCCCAAAGTTGTCCAGGACTCCACCATAACTTAAAAATGCCAAGCCCAAATGGCCATATGTGCATTTAACATGCAAACATGCAAATCTTGCGTGGGCAGGGACACCACTCAAATTTCCGGTCAAGCAAGTTAATCCTTACAACCAAAATACATTCGTATTTTTTTGGTTTCGGCTTCTTTGACATTCCAAAATTGCAGATCAATTTATTTATAAAAACTTCTAGGTCTTTTAGTTGATAATTAAAGCTTTTCAAGGAATTCTGCAAACGTTTTCGGTTAAAAACCCGTCGCTTTAACATATTTTATATACTGGCTTGGGATTTGTATGGATTTGGCCGCAACGGACTAATGCGGAGAGGATGGACTAAGTTCGGTTGACAGTTTTGGATCGATACCAATTTGAGAATTAGTATTTCCAGAAAGTGTAAACATTAATGAATTTTTAGAGTATGTCACTCTTAACCAAAACAAACCAATGATATCAATATCCAGATATTCAGTCATATCGTATGCCAATACCATAACAAATTTCCAAACCATATTTCACTGTCAATCACA
Source organism: Drosophila ambigua (assembly GCA_018150905.1). Taxonomy (NCBI): domain Eukaryota; kingdom Metazoa; phylum Arthropoda; class Insecta; order Diptera; family Drosophilidae; genus Drosophila; species Drosophila ambigua. The sequence goes on from JAECWS010000105.1 coordinate 377,443, forward strand.
TACAAAAATAACACATTTCTTTTACCTACACAAAATTCAGCACGAAAACAGTTTTTGCACTAATGTATCATAAGAACAATGGCATTTGGCGTAGGAGAAATACCAGAGCAAATGGTATAAAAGGTTAACCATTAACCAATTTATATAAAAGTGTCGCGGTTGTAGTTTTTCGCTGAATGAGGGGAGGATTAAAAACGAAAGGAAACAATGAAGCGGATGCCGGTCTATAAACTCCTTCCAGTTCTGGGTGCAGCTGCACCCTGATTTTATAGTGCAGCATAGCCCCGGATCAGGATCAAACCCACGCACTAAGGCTTGTCGTATTTATCTAGAGCCAGGCAGCACCACTAACAAGGGCAAGGAAAACAACACCCTTGGCATTTTGCTCTTTTTAGCATCTTCCAAGTTTTATCAGCTACATACAGAAACCACTGAAATGGAGCAAAAAGTTGTTAGAAGGAGACCACAACAAAAAAAGACAAAGAAAAAATCAGCGCCGCCAAGGAGTCACACGAAGTACCCAATACCAATAACAGTCACTTCCCTATTCCTATTCCTATCCTATCCGCCAACCAGACCAGGAGACCACTGTTCTCGTTTATAGAAAAAACATTGTGAAAATTGCCTTACAGCTGATTAAACATTGAGCTGAACGCACGAAACGTTTAAATTTGGGTTAAATAGATTATATGAAGTGGAAGTTGTAAGAAATGATGTGCTCAGCTAGCTGTAGATGATTCTCCCTTTAGTGTTTTTTCCACAGCTATGTTGCCATTCTGTGATATTCTGTTTTAAAGAGACAGCATATATAAAAAGACCTAAAATTAGTTAAGAAATTCATATGTACAAGAAAGCAATGGAAATATAAAAAAAAATAGTACATCAGCATACATATGTATAATAATATTTCCAATATCCAATATCAGCTCAACTTTTAAAATTTACATAAAGTCGTTCGCTAACATCATTTGTTTCATTCATTACACGATTTTCGCATCTATTATAGACCCATACAAATATAAATACTTATAATTATTTTATATTTATGCTTAAACTACAAGGGAGACATCTTTATAAAATATAATCTACACCCGGAATTTTATTTTTGACTCTCCGAACATATACCAACCAAATATTATTTTTGTCTTCTCCCGCTTAGCTGCGGGTTCTTTCTCCGCTTTAAAGTTGATGGACGAATTTAATTTTCACAAGGCTTTAAGGATTTAACTTTGGCTTGGTCATCCTCATTATTAAATACAATTATTTTGCAGCACCTTGGGTATTGTGACCTTGACTAGGCTCTTAGCTTGATAATCTATTGTTGAGACTAATTAAAATTTAACCAGCCTACCCTTTCCCTTAGCACTCAATATTTCAGGCTATCATAACTGTCATTCATCCTAAAGTGTAATGAATAAAGTATTTTAGTTCCCCCAACGAGGGTCATTAATATTGAATTTATCAATATCACAGTTTTCCTTTTATTCATACCAATTTTCCAATTTTCTTTGTACGAGTTTGTCCTGTAGGAGGAAAGAGATAAAAATCCATTTTCATATATAGAATGCCACATTCCTTTTTTTCTGCTTGTACTGTTTAGATCGATTGCATTTTATAGGTTTTTTAATGTTTTTTTCTTCCAGTGTCCTCTCCGTTGTGAAGTCGATTTTGTAGGAGAAAAGATCGGAGGGAAACCAAGGATGCCACGGCACAAATTTGTCTCCAGTAGCTTCTTCTTTGACAACTTATTGTTCTGGGCGCCGGAAGCGTAACAAAATTTTCTCGCAAGCGGGTCTAGAAAAATAATTTTATTTCATCCGTATACATGTCTTGATTCCTTTCAAGTAAATAAAACTTCCACTTTTTCACAAACAGTGGTCGGTTTCCTGTCTGGCCGCCTTTTACTGCTGTCGGTCCTTTTTCAAAAGCATGAAAAGAATAAAATCTTTCTTTGTCCAACTTTAACTCCAAATTTTTTCTTTTTTTGTAAAATTCAATTAAGATGATGTCCAAAGAGGTTATTGTTACCATTCCTGATGTTTTTAAGACACATCCCGTCGAAAAAAGCGAATAAAGAAATCTACATAAAAGATAATAAATATTAATATTCAAAAGAAATATACATTTTGTTTGTTTTTTTTGTTGTTTAAGTAATTTGATGTGAACCCTCTCTTTGCGAAATCTTGAGTACGACCTTGCTACTTTCATTTTCATGTAATAACTAATAATATAATTTTTACCAACAATACGTCACACGTTCACAGTTTAGATTCCAAAATATTTTCTTTTTTAAGCATTATTCTTTTATTCAGTCCAAAAGTCTGCTATCTACAAATTTACTCATCTTACTTGTCATTCATAATTTACTTCCTTTTTGTTATTTATCTGATGGCTCCATTAAATGCGGTAGAAATCTCTTATCTTCGGTAAAACTTTCGTTGCCCCAATGGAATATTTTTTATGTCGGTCAATTATCTCCGCCTAAACGGACAGAACCCAAGCACCAACCGAAAAAGAAGAGAGGAGAAAAAGCAAACTAAGAAATCTCTTCCATTGCTAACAGTAATCTGACATAATGTTTCAATTATGCGTCGTTTAGTATTATATGGATGTCCCAACAACCAACGCATGCTTTTACCAAAGTGGCTCCCCTAACGCGGGAGCTCACCCTGACTGCCACCAACCTAACTCCCAACATCATCTGGCAAAACATTAGAGCGAAGTATTTGAAGAGCTAAGCAAATCTTACTGAAATAAACATTTTAACATTACATTTACATAAGAGGTCACAATGAGCGGGGAGGCGTAGCAGATTGGAGTCCCCAAGTGTAGAGAGTTGGGAAAGCGGCAAGGAAATCATCTACTTAACTGACAGTTTCATAAACAGTAGCAGCCGTAGGAGAAAAATTCCTTCCCCTCGCTTCCTTTTTTTTCTTTAGCATGATGTGTTTTCGCGTATTTGCATAAACATTAGCAAAACAAATTTGCACTTTTGACTCCGCAACAAATCTCTCCCATACCCACCCTCTGCACCATATTAACACACCCTCTCCCCCACCACCCAATGCTAAAGCCTACTTGGCATACGCAAACGAGCCACAAACAAGACTAAAAGTTCAGGAGTGTGAATATTAAAAGAGCAAAACCAACTAAAGTTTTTAGGCCATACGCACAAGAATAAAAAAGTGACAGTAGGAAAAATCCAGAAAAAAGGAGAGAAGAGTGGTCCAAAGTAACTCGAATGTCCTAAATCATTGCATAGATAATGACAGAGAAGACTTTCGCTTTCCTATGGTGTCGCTCTGTTTTCTTGATTTCTTTTGAAACTTTGGCGTAATTTTCGTTTGCCGCTATGGCGAATCTTGCGACCCTTTTGAGGGCAAACTCGAAACAAATGACTGCCAAATATGCGATGGAATTTTATGCGACGAGCCTCTCCCCTGCTCTTTTCATTCTCTCAGTATAACGGCCGAATCACTTGTCCAGACATTATTACTTACAATCTTTTTTTACAGATAGAGTTCTGGATATTTTCACATTTCCATACATATGACTCGTATCTACTATCTATAAGAGTGCAAGGGTATAATCTGAATTCAAGCTCGTTTAGCGGAATATCATAGACTATAAATTATAAAACAATTGAAAGTTCCGTCAAACTAAAACGTTGGTTCTATAAATCCATAGAAGAACCTATGAATATTTCAGAAAAATCCAAGCGGACCCAGAGAAGGAAAAGTCTCGTAAAATGCAAAATTTGCTGCAGAGCAGACGTTACAAGTACATAAGCAAAAGAAAAAAAATAATGGACAGTTTTATTTAGAACTTTTTTGTGTTGGCTGTTTCTGTTCTGTATAAAAAAAAAAGAAAAAATCAAAAAAATTTCAATAAAGACCACAACCAAGCAATTTTTTAAAATGCCAGAGGAGAGCATAAAGAGAGTCAACGTGAGCGCAGTGAGAGAGAAAGAGAGATGAAACGAACCCAAAGGGCCACAAATGAAAGCTCAAATAGATCTGCAATATTGGGGGAAGGATAGGAGGAGAAATTCAAGCAGTTGGGGAGCAGAACCAGGAGAAGCTGGGGAAGCGACACGACATTTTAACAAAACAATAGAAATCAATTGATTGCGTTGTGGGAAGCTTAGCACTTGATTTCGGTGGCGTAGCCATGAGGGGGCGTAGAGCCGAAGAACTGGATATATTGCGTGAAAGCCAGAGGATATTTTCCCTGTTGTTGCTACTGGGAATGGTGCGGCTAAAATTCTATTTTTCCAATTTTTGCGCAATTTATTGCATTGTCAAGGGATTTTCAGGAGTCAGGCTAAAAGCAAACCGGAGAAAAACAGAAATAGGAAAACAAGAAATACAAATACCCAAACATAGTGCGGATTGTTCAGTCTATTGAAGCCATGAGGTGGCATGCGGTTGGGGTGGGTAGGGAACGGGGCCTTTGGGGCTTTTGTTTGCGACCAAAGCGTAAAAGTAAACAAAGCCAAAAGCGGAAACGCTACTGAAAAATACTATAGCAGTTCGACAACAACAACATCAATAAGCATCCACTAACTGGATGCGCATGGAGCACACACAAGGATCCTGGTAACTGGGGAGTATTCTGGCTCGGCTGGCATTAATAGCTCTAAATTAAGTAATAGCTCCTTAAGCGAATAAACGAAAATTGAAAAGACACAGATGGGACTTGATTTCAAATTAATTAAAATTACTTTTAATTGGTTTTACAGCTTTTAATATTAACAATACTTATATTAAGAACTGTAAAAACAGAGTTTAACCTACATTACGATTATATTGTATCAAAAGAAAAATTATCTGGCAATACAGAAAATAGACAAAGCAGGAGAACAAAGTGTCATGATTAAGGCACATTTTCGAATCCATTTTGTGCCTTTTCTATTGCTTTTTTTCCAGAGATAGAAACTGAGAGAATAGGAGAACTCTTTAGAATTGTTGAGACAATGTCCAGCAGTGAAAATCATCGACTGCAAAATCTCAAATTTCATGGCAAATATATGGAATGCTCTTTTGTTTCCATCTCAATTCTGGACTGCCCGTTGGGTAGGCAAGTTACACAAATTAGAGGCCCATGCCCGGAGGTCATCGCTGGCTTCGCCAGGGGCGGTCCCGCTCGTTTTATCCTGTTGTCATTTTCGGCTAGTTTTATGGTTGACGCGCTAGCATCTTTTGAACTCGACTTGACATCATTTTTATTATCTCCGTTTTGCAGCTGCGCGTCTGCTGCCGTTGCTGATGTCTTACTCCCAGTCAGCTTCCCTAGTAGCATTTGTCGAAAGGAAGGTAGAGAAGTATTCTATTCTCTTTTTTTGAGCATTGTTGGTTTTTCGTACCTTGTCCTCTTCGATCCTTATTTTCGTGGTTACTAATTGGATGATAAGGTTCGCCGGCAGCTGGGCTCGCTGCTGTAGCTACTGTCCAATTAATATTTTTCATGGCGTATTCATGGCTTCAAAATATATACGAGTAGTTTCGTGGCGTTTTCCTTTCCAGTTCTGCAGAAAACAGACAACAAATATTCAAATGATAAGCGTAACTAGATGAATCGGAAATGAAGACTCCATAACTTGGCGTCATTATTATTTAAAATGAAAAATAGGGAAAATGTGACCCGAAGCCGCTTGCGCCAGACATAATTTTCCGCATATTAAATTAGTTTTTACCTGTTGATTTGTGGTTGTCGGATCTCGCCATATTCCATGATTTTCTAATCAGAAGTCATTCCATACAGTCTAGTGCGGCGCCTAATTATACAACCCAAATTTTCTGTACATGTGTTTCTTTCTTGATTTCTTTTCGAACGCCTTGTAAGTATCCCGCAATCCTGTGTATAAATCAAATAAACCAAACCAGATGACAACAAGAAAAAGGGGAACTATGCATAATTTAGTTATGCGTGTTCTGAAGGTATTTTCCACAATTCCAAGAAGCCGTCTCACCCTTGAACTCAAGACGACGGGAGCCAGAAAAACTCGGCCCAATCAACAGATTAGGGGAAAACAAATTCATGTTTTTTTGTAATTTGATTTTTATTACAAAATTCTATTTAATAATCATGTTTTCTGGTGTTTGCCTTGAATGTTTGATAATATTTTGTATTAAACATGCAAGGCACATGTATGAGTATAGAAATTAAAATTGAATAATAAATTGTCAAACATAATTGAAGCTTTTCTGCCCGCTTAAACTTATGGGTTTTTAAACATCAGCGCAATAGAACAGATTTTCTTTTACTTATAAAAAATGACAATGGTCGTCGACTTAAAGCCGAACTCATTACGCATAACCTGCTCAACGTGTGCATTTACCTTTGGAAAATGAATGACAACAGCCAAAGAAATTGCATAGCAAACCAGATCAATTTTACAGCGAAATGGAAAACAGAGGCGCCCATTTTAACAGGATAAGCAAATTCAAAGAAAAAAGATACGTAGAGCAAGAACAGAAGCAGAGTCGGCCCAGCATTGAAGTTCCATACCAGCCAAACAATTAAGAGCAGGCAGCGTGTGGTCAACAAAGCAAAATGATCAACTCAACCCACAAAAGGCAAACGCTGAAGCAGAAGAAGCGCTGGCTGAGATGTGAGCAAGGAGATTAGTCTGGAAAGTCTGATCACTCAAATAAATCCCACAACAATGAAAAAAAATCTATAGCCAATCGGCCAAGGTGAAAGGAAGGTGAAGCGGAAGTATTTTCGGTCGACCATTTAAAAAATGGAATATTAATCCCATTTAGCGAAAAAGAATTCTAAGATTTGAGGAAATAGTTTTCAAAGCATTGCGAATGGAATAAATGAATATAGCCTATTTTAGTATACGTTTCGCAACAAAACCAAACCAATTTTCGACAGAGCCAGGAATGCAGCATTCAATAAAACTGTTGACACTTTCAGCTGGTCTCAGCATTTGATGTACCTGTCAGCTGTCATCGAAACGTTTCGGTGTGTTCACTAGATGCAAAGGTCTTAAGACATTCTTCTGGCATCATTTGGCAGAAAATAAATTTCTGTCAAATTTTATAAATGGCCCAAAAATCTGGCGACAAGCTGCAAAACCTTTTTGGTGAAATTTTTCTGTGGTCCCAAAAACATATTTGTGTGATCCCTCCGAGTGCATCCCGGCTGTGTCGTAGGTGAAACAAGCACCTTATACTTTTTTGTATGCCTAATATCGCCAACAAAGGTTTAGTACGCTAAAATCATGCTTAGTCAAAATCGCTAAAATTTTCAAATAAATCTCATTCTTTAAATACGAATAAAATAATTTAATGATACAACTTCATTCAATGATTTTCTGGTAAATGAAAAACAATAATATTATACAAATGGAAGACGGTTAATTAATATACAAATTAAATATTCCGAAACAGCTTTTCTTATATTCTTCATGGATAGGCACTTAGTATATGATTTGAATTGGGGATATATGTAGATCAGATTTGGCTCTGTACATTTTATCAGACCATTTAATAAACGAGAAGGAACGTGTGAGTCGCTTCTGGGGACGCGACTCTACTTATACCCGTACTCAGTCAATATATACATTTTTGAGCATGATTTTTTAAAATTTTATGCATGTACCATTTAGATTCTACATCTCCTCCGCTGGGGTTTGCTCGCGCACTGAACGCGGCAGAGTGTGCGAGCGAGAAAGAAAATGAGTGGTTTGTTTCATGCAAGCGGGTGCGGGGGAAGCAACAGAAAATTAATTAATTAATCTGATTCAGATTCGGCAGTCTGGTAGATATGGTCTCTACGATACTGCGTTTTTAGTTTTATCGTATCTTTAAAATTGTGCTTGCCACAGATTTTCGTCCTTTGTGGGGGCGGGGCGAAATTTTGAAATACACTTGTAGCAGTGTGATATCATATGAGTTTGGAAACCAAATTTGGTTACCCTAACTTTTATAGTCTCTGAGATCCAGGCGCTCAACAAGACGGACGGACGGACGGGCGGACGGACAGACAGACATGGCTATATCGACTCGGCTATTGATGCTGATCAAGAATATATATACTTTATGGGGTCGGAAAATGTTCCTTCTGTGCATCCACTTTTACCACAAATCTAAATCTATACCCCTTAACTCTTTTTTGAGGACGGGTATAAAAATACACAAAAACCTGAAGTTACATAAGTACAAAATTTCCTTTCTTTCTACAAAAGTGCAAAACCAACCCATTTTCACCCAGTTGGGCAGCATCATTAAATTATATTATATTCTCATTTTATAGGAAAATATTATTTGGGAAGGATGCACATTGTACATACATATATGACAGGAATGAAAGAATAAAGACAACGACCGAAGGTTGACATACTCTTGGAGATCACGCTCGTTGGATATCAACATCATCCGCGAGTGAGAATATGCTTAAATGCTTAATATGCTGTTGCTTAAAATGTATTTTTATATATGATAGATTCAGATTCCTGTTAGCCAGAGGGAATTTATTGTTGCATTGCTCTTGTGGCCTTGTCTGTATGAAAATCATTATACCATTTCATTGTTAGCAGAATACTCGATATTACGACCCGCGTCACAAAAAATGTTGGATTGTCTCGGAATGCCGAATGCCCTGCCGAATCCATGATGAAATTATATAAGGTGGTCACGTAATTTAGTTTAGAATTAAGAGCCTCAACAAAAGACTATCCATCAAAAAACAAAAACAACGCTTAATTTCAATTTCAAAATTATTTAAAATTAAATTATAAAAAAAATCAACTCTTTTATTATAACCTGCAACTTTAAACCCCATGGACCATCAGAGGGTTAATCCACACGCTCTATTGTTGTTTCACTCACACTTACTGCGCTGATCCCACTCGCACATATTGTAAGTATTGTTAAGTGCCGCTGCTGCTGCCGATACCACCTTATATAATTGCATCATGTCATGGCCGACGCTATCAAATCCCGACCAGAAGGCTGTCCAAAAATGTTAAGCAGGTGTTGTTTGCTTAGTGGTACTACTCCAAAAACACAAAAACAACCAACCAACGAATAAACCAATCGTCGATTTTGTTTTTTAATTTCAATTCATTTCATTTTTTAGCGACACTATTGGTCAGCATCTGAAACGAACAGGGCCCAGTGGCGCCCCCAGCTGGGGAGGAGCCGAACATTGAAAACCAGTTTCAGGGCGACGAGATTTTGTCAGAGACATCCGACTCAGAAAGGTCAAGTTTTACAGCTCTGCGATAGATGGCGATTTGTTTTGACTTTTTTCGACAATTTTCATTGGTTCAAAAACTTAATAAAACCGTTCCAAGCCTGAATCTTACAATAAAAATCGAAATCTGAAATGCATCGATAGATATAAGAAAGAGTGAATTTATATTTATCCCACAACAAGAATTGCGATAGAGGTGACTTTATCATTTTTCGTTCTTTTCTATCTTGTATCCTGAACCGTCCGCAGCAATAAATTAAAGAATAACATGATTTAAATCAGAGGACGGCAGCGTTGAATGCACTGTGCATAGGAAAAAATTTCGGGCAGCGCAGTCGGCACACGTACAGCGTAAAGATTTCGTGTGGTTTCGTTATTCTGCCTGATGACGTAGCGGCAGAGAAAATTCTGCTCTGCTGACGTCGCGGCAGAGAAACATTTCAAAATTCGCTCTTAATTTGTTGTGGGTTTTTAAAATTTGCTCTCTTTTCAGTGGTGAAGAGAGCGTTTTAGTAGTGACTTTCCCCTCATTTTCGTGGTGTGAGAAACATGTTCTTAACGGGAACGCGTAGCAACAAACGCGCCAAGAATGTTTACAGAAAATTTCAAACGATTTGATTGGCTGAAAGTCGAAAACGCGTAAGGTAAATCCAAAAGTATTTTTTGGGTATGAAAAGAAAATATTTATTACTGATGATAGGCCGTCCTGCCTAAGTGGAGGCAAGTCGGGTCTGGCGTGTATTTATATGGCCAAATTAATCTGGCGGACTCCCAGGATAAATATAAATGTATGATTCTCAAATTTAACAAGATCCCACTTCAATACCTGACTTTCTCTGATCACATATGTAAATAAATTTTTCTAAAAACAGGAACGCTAAAATGGACTTCATTTGGCCCATTTTTTAACCAAACAATTGTTAAATACATGTAAAACCTAAGCAAGCTTAAAATAATGGTAAAATAGTCCGCGGAGGGAGGAAATTCTCCGAATCTCTCCAGCTTGTAGCTGTTGACATTCTCTAGGCTAAAAGTATCCTATCTAGGGCCAATTTTGACGATGGGTTGACGGGCTGACTTGAAATGAAAATAATTTCCTTTTACCAATAAATACTGAAACTGTACCTTAATTTCAACCATTTTCATTGGTTGGTGCAGATTTTTTGGAAAGTAGATTCATTGTTGCGACTTTTCTACGCGTTCCCGTTAAGAACATTTGATTTGTATGGGAAACATTTCAGCAACATGGGGAAATGAGTTAGCAACATTGTTGTGCAACTTTGGCACGGAATGAGCAACAATCTGCATACCTTGGGAAAATGGATATTATGGGCTTGACATATTGTTTGTAATTTCAGGCTCCAATCAATGCAGAAACTACTCAGTCTCTGTTTTCAAGATATTAACGAAATTTGGCAGCTGACAGGTTCCAATAATAGATATCAGAACCGGGATAAATGTATTTATAAAACACAAACATATGCATTAAGAGGTAAAAAACATGTCAATCTAGGATCAAATCATAAATATTGTTTCAATGGAGCTTGGAACAAAATATATAACATCAATTAAAAGAAATAAGGTATACAAAGACATACCATACGCATAGAAGAAACTTGGTTGACCAGCAACATGTGACGTCACATTTAGTCAACATTTACGTTTTGTGCTTTGGCCGTTTTTGTTTGAACCTTAATATGTAAATAATCCAATAAAAAAGACTTCTGAAAACTTGCCAATCTTGTAAAAAATTTATATATCTATCGGATAAAATTATTTGTTTAGGGCTGAGAGTCCCAGCTAGCTGGTAATATTAAACGGAATATCAAAATCGAGGAAAACATAAAAACAAAAACAAAAACATAAACATAAACCTGTCGATTCGTTTGCAAATGTGTCTTCGTACTTTATAGCAGCCAATCCAAACATATTAAAAGCGCAACGACCGTAGCTCGATACTAAGCATTCTATTCTTCCTCAGGACTGAGCACAAATTTTTCAGTGCTGACCGCCATTCAATTTAACCTCAAATTTTCTGTGGCACGACACACACTGCCTTTATATTTATTTTATTTATAAATAAATATGTTGTTGTATGATATTTCCCGGTTTTGGTATAGGGGAAATTATATTATATTATACTTTAAAGTCGAAACAGTCAAATGAAACTTTTGCATCGTCGCTATGGCCTGAAATTTACATAATATAATTCAAATAATTTTACATAGCATAGATATTTTTATTACATTTTAATGCAATTAGGAATAATATAGTATATAGTAGTAGTATATTATATAGTATAGTAGAACAGAACACGTAATGCTATTTTATTTACTCTGCATCATCTAATCTGCCGAAATATTTCTTGCAGCACCCAAGCGGATAACCTTGGATGGTGGGACATCATCTGGGTCATCTCGGATGTCATCATAATCATCATCATCTGAGTCGGAAGCGTGCTCGTTTTGCCTCTTTAGTTTCTGTGGCCTTTCTTTTGGCCATCTTTGGCATCTTCAGCTTTGCCAACTCTTCTTTCAAAATCTGTGGATTGTTCCTGAAGAATCGGAACATCTTCTTTTTGTATCTATTGGAAGGAATAGAATATAATATTATTGCACTGTAAACTTAACTTAACTTAACTTCACTTACTCAGCTCTGACCTTGGCGGTCGCATGTAGGGAGCCTTGCACTCCTTTGAAAGCCGCTGCCATTCCTCACGTTGCCTCACGTGCCAGCCAGGCGCGCGTTTCATTTCCTTGCGTTTTTCGATCGTGAACCGCATATAGCCATCCAATGGCAGTTTGGGGGCTCCAGGGACATTGATGCGGCGCCAAAAGAGTTTCTTGATATCTTGATCTATAGAAAAATGAATTAGTAGAACATTGTTCGAACAATGTTCGGTTCGTACTTACAAACTTCGTCGTTGTCGTCGTCGCTGCTGTCGGAGCTGGATTCCGAGTCCGAACCGGAGACAGGCTCGTCGTGGCATTCATGGACATTCATGAGATGCTTTTTCATATTTGCTCTCATACCGGATTTATATGGACAGTATGGACATGCGAAGTTTTTTTCCTTTGGCCCAAATTCACAGAACAATTTTTCGTGGTCTCCTAAAGATGTTTTCAACATAGTTTTTCGGCATCTTTCGCATCTTACGAATCCGGATTCTAGTTCGCTCTAGAAAATATAAATAAATGAAAATATAAAATATATGTTGATATGTTTACTTTACCTCGCTGGAACTTGAAATGGAAATGCTGGAAGCATGGCCATAAACTTCAACCCATCTTCTAAATGTAACGGGCAGATCTTTGTTCCATGGGCGCTCGTCCCATGGAGGTAGAGGAGGGCTGTCGGCTTTTGGTTGTTCATCGGCCATATTCTCTTCTCTTCTGGAAAAAGTAAACACTAAACAAAAACCGGCGCCGGTTTGCAGAAAAATGAGTGTGACCAAATAGGCAGATGAGATGATGCCAACTCGGTGGAAAAAGGATGGACGCAAAGTGCTCAAAATTAGCCATTTATAAATGGCTGACTTTTCGCTCCAGAAAATATAAACAAATGAAAATAAAATGATATGTAATGATAAGCCGCCGCTTATTTAATTTAGCTCTGCTCAACTCAACTGAGCGCCGACCATGTGGCGTTGACAACTTAGATTTTACAACTTAGATGTCTTCTAGATTTTTCGGCGGCTGATCGCATTTTTTGAGCGGAGCTCAAACAGAAAACACGTGTCAGAAAGAAAATACAGAAATACAGAAAACAACCGTAAGTATATATTGTATATGTATAATATATCCTTTTTAATTTAATTATCTTTCCAGATGTCCCTTCACCAACATTTCCATTTTGGCGGCCGTGGCGGTGGCCGTACAAATTCTCTGAAGGAAAGGCAAGAACGCAAGTTACATGCTACACTCTTCCCGAGATGTCTCCAGCCAATACCTTCTAAGCTAATGTCCAACGAGGACACTATAAGAAGACCCCACTGTAAAGTTGTTGGCTAGAGTTGCCTAAACAATTGACTAGAGTTGCCTAAACAATAGACATACATAAAGCCAAAACGGAGACACCGATGACATAAGAAGGAATGGAGAAAAGGAGAGAGAGAAGAAGAAAAAGGAAGAAGTCCAGGTGTTCAACTTCTGACATTCATTCGATTGTCGACAGCAGAACGGACCAGAGACTAATAAAAGAATCTCAACAAATAAAAATTTAAAAAAATAAAAAAAGAAAACCAAGTTACAAATTGTTGCTGTTTCTTTGAAAAAACCACTCAACTACATAACTGGCGCAGCCGAAAAGGTTCGAATCTTGCTCCCAACTCGGTAAAAGTTGCGTAAGTGGAACAAAAACTATATAATTTTATTAGTGGATGTGAAATATACCATAATTTAAACTAAAAACTAAAAAACTAACTAAATTGAGAAGAATGCTTAGAAAATTGTGTGCAAGCTTATATGTGTGAGTATTTCCGTCTCTTTCGGTCTCACACGCTAACCATATTGCTGGTTCGAACAGTGCGGTACGGTCTCGAATTTGGGACTTCGTAGACTGCGTGTCGTCACTATCTGTCTCCCTCACACATGCACGCCTTAGATTTGATACGCCGTGAACTAGGTGACGTCATTTTTTTTTTTTTGTCTCACTCACAAAGAAGGAAAAATGGTAAAAGAGAGGAAAAAGAGGAAAAGAGAAAAAGAAGAATTCAAAGAAAAAGTACAATTGATTCGTTCAGTTCAGTGCGAACGGCGTATTAAGTACAAATTTCAACATAAAATTAAACAAAATAAAACAATTTATAAAAAACAAAAGATATGGATATAGTACGAATGCGTAAAAAAAAAAAAAAAAAAAAAAAACAAATGCTGTGAGTGTAGTCCAATCCAACATGTTCAGGGCGAACATTGGACGACGGCAACACTCTGGCGAGAACAACCGACGGTTCAGACAGACACACTGGACGCGAGTAAACAAGTTTGCTCGAACCGGTCACTGAGGTGTGTCTGTCCAGCCACAATAAAATCGGTTAATAATTAACGTACATTAATATATATAAAAAAAAAAAAAAAAAAATAAAAATAAAATAAAAAAATTTGTTGAATACAATTATTACATGAAATGAGAAACTAATGCTAAATTTATAATATTGTAATATTAGGTAAAACTACTCGAAATCCATTCCGACCAGTAGATGCGGTCAAACCAGGTTGGCTCGAACTGCAAGTTGCGTGTTGAAGCTGAGTAGCTATACTGTTCCGACTGTGGCTGGCTCAATTCATTTACATGCGAGGTGGTTCCAGCACAACTAGACGCCGTCCAAACAAGTTGGCTCGAACTGCAAGTTGCGTGTTGAAGCTGAGTAGCTATACCGTTCCGACTGTGGCTGGCTCGATTCATTTACATGCGAGGTGGTTCCAGCACAACTAGACTGCAATCCTGATATAACTACAAAGCTCAAATTTCACATCCACAAAAGAAAAGAGAATATCAACACATCACACATACATACATGCATAAGTATCACTTAATAGAATTAATTATATGTAACAATACAAAACACCAACTAAACAACACCAAATGAACATTAACACTAGAAGTAGAACTAAGCTAAATAACAGTTCGCCAACCATAAGGGAACCAAATCAACTAATTGTACGACCACAAGCAAACTATTCCACCATGGATTCCTCAAACTCTGTGCCAAATAATCCAGCTGATGTATGTTCAGCCTTACGTATTCCGGACGCAATTAGATTCCTACCCGAATATGACGGTGACGCCAAAAAACTTAATGAATTTTTGGAAAATGTCGAAGAAATAGTGTCGCTCATCACGGGTACTGAAAATAAGCCGTACGGGAAATTTTTGTTAAGATCAATTAGAAATAAGATAGTGGGAAAAGCTAATGACGCCCTTACGGCATCAGAAGCTGGACTCAATTGGAATGAGATCAAGGAAGCCTTGATCATACACTGCTCTGACAAAAGAGATGAACAAACACTTTTGATTGAATTACACGGACTAGTCCAAAAGCAATTGTCAGTACAAAAACTCTTCGACCAAATTACATAAATTAAGTCAACATTATTTAAATACACGGACGCTAAAGAGACTGACCCTGACATTATTAAGACAAAGAAATCCATATTCGCAGGAAGCTGCTTAAAGACTTTTTTATCAGGCATGAGGGGACAGCTGGGTGGAACAATTCGAGCTATGAAGCCTACTAATCTACAAGAAGCCTATGAATGGGCTATTCAAGAAAGAAATATATTTCTGCAGGGCAATAACATTAGACAGGAGAATAACATGACGCGACGCGTAAACAATTTTCGTCCAAACGAAAGATATTCAAGATATTGCAATGGAGAATACGAACAGGATAGATATTATCGAGGAAATTCGCAAAGAAAATATGTAGACTACAACCACAAGAACTACGACAACCGTTACTCACCTCACAACTACAATAGATATAGTACAAACGTACAAGAAAATAGAAATAGACCAACAATTATGCCCAATCAAGGAGTTGCACCACAGGGAAGTAACCCTAACAATAGATTTAGGTATAATATAAATAATATTCAAACTTTAGGACAGGCACAGCAAACAACTGAACACCTTCACAATATAGATGATGGCGCAAATTTTCGCGAAAAAGCCTCACATCCCAGACAGGATACATAAACAAAAATGATCATGGCCCTAATCTACCATATATTTTAATAAAACTTTGCCAATCCAAAGAACCACTTCGATTTTTAATAGATACTGGCGCATCTATTTCATTTATTGACCCATCATTAATACCGAACCATGATCATATAGAACTCAATATTCCGGTAACCATAAAAACAATTCTCAACACACATTATATACGTAAGAAAACTTACATTCCACTTTTTAACGAATTTAATGACAGACAACAATTCCAATTAATGATATTCCACTTTCATGAATATTTTCATGGATTAATCGGAATGGATATTTTAAAACAAGTGGGAGCCATCGTTAACATTCCAAAACAAACTTTACGAACAAAGAATTTCGAAATCACTTTACATCAACAATTTAATTCAGCTACTGAACTACATATAATCGATGAAGAATCAAAGGCTCTTGTTCGATTGTCAGTTAATATTCCTAATGGTGTGTTTATCTGCGACAGCATAAAAATTAACGAAAATTTAATCATCAACGGAGGGTTATATAGAGCAGAGAATGGACATAGTCTAATGGAAGTAGTGAACTATTCAGAACAGAAGCAAAAATTATTTCTAGATTCACAATTAAAAGTAGACGAATTCCTTGAATCTGATTACTTGGAATCAAATCCCCTACCAAATATAATAGCACCAAACAATAGTGACAAAAATGATAACTTTAAACTGTTAAGGACAGAACACCTTAATGACGAAGAAAGATCAACCTTAAAAAATCTTTGCAAACAATTCCCAAATTTGTTTTATGAAGAAAACGATCATCTCTCATTCACAAATCTAGTCAAACATAAGATTAAAACCACAGACGAAATTCCAATATATACAAAACCTTTTAGATATAGTCGAATTGAATCACAAGAAATAAAAAATCATATAAACAAACTGTTAGACCAAAATATTATCAAACATAGTCACAGTCCCTGGAACGCTCCCGTGTTTCTAGTATCAAAAAAGATGGATGCATCAAACAAAAAGAAGTGGAGATTAGTGGTAGATTACAGAAAATTAAACGAAAAAACTGTTAAAGACAAATACCCAATGCCCAACATTAATGAAGTTTTAGATAAGATCGGTAGAGCAAAATATTTTACGGCATTAGATCTAGCTAGCGGGTACCATCAAGTGGAAATGGAACCTACAGATACGATAAAAACCGCTTTCTCAGCAGAAGGCGGACATTTCGAATTCATTCGTATGCCATTCGGCTTGACTAACGCCCCAGCCACGTTCCAAAGAGTAATGGATAATGTCCTAGCAGATCTAAATGGAAAATGTTGTCTGGTTTATTTAGACGATATAATAGTTTTTTCACCTTCGTTACAGGAACATAATACACACTTAGGGCAGATATTCGAAAAATTATCCAAAGCCGGGTTTAAACTCCAACCAAATAAGTCCGAGTTCTTTAAAAAAGATATAGAATATCTGGGACACATTGTTTCGAATGAAGGTGTTAAACCCAACCCAAAAAAAATCGAAACCATAAAAGCATTTCCAATGCCAAAAACAAGAAAGGAAATAAAGTCATTTCTTGGCCTACTGGGTTATTACAGAAAATTTATTCAGGACTTTGCGAAGATAACAAAACCACTGACCCAAAAATTAAAAGGAAAAGCAGCAGTAAAAATCGATGAAGAATATGAAAGAGCTTTCAAAAAATGTAAGACCTTGCTATGCAATGACCCAATCCTGCGTTACCCAGATTTCAATAAACCATTTATATTGACTACGGATGCTAGTAACGTAGCCATTGGTGCCGTATTGTCACAGGGTGGCATAGGATCAGATAGACCGGTGTCTTTTGCTAGCAGGACCTTGTCAGATACTGAATTAAATTATTCCACGGTAGAAAAGGAAATGCTAGCTATAATATGGGCTACTAAATACTTCAGACCATATCTTTTCGGGCAAAAGTTTACTATAAGGACGGATCATAGACCATTAACATGGTTAATGAATTTTAAAGAACCAAACTCGAAATTAGTTCGTCGGAAACTAAAACTTCTAGAATACGATTATGAAATAGAATATACGAAAGGGTCACAAAACACAGTCGCCGACGCATTAAGTCGTGTATCAATAGACATTAATATGCATAGATCAGATACAGCAAAAAAATTAAACGAAATAAAAGTATCTGATAGCCCATTGAACGAGTTCAACATCCAAATCATTTTTAAGACTGATCAAAATTCAAAAGTAGAATTGGTGATACCTTTTAAAAACAAAATACGAAGAATATTTACAGAACAAAATTATACCATAGAAAAATTTGTAAAGATATTAAAAGACATTTTAAAAGCTAACAGAATTTACGCAATATTAGTTTCTGATATGGAATTTGAGTTAATTAAAGAAGCATATACAAAATATTTCGCAAGTACAGATTTGTATAAATTAGTTCGATGTAAATATATGCTGAAAGATATAAGTTCAACTGAGGAACAAGAATTAGAAATAAATAAATATCACACAAATTCTAATCACAGAGGCATTGAAGAAACATATAATCATATTAAAAGAACAATTTATTTCCCCCAAATGAAACAAAAAATCTCACAAATAATTAATAATTGTGAGATTTGTCAAACACTCAAATACGACAGAAGACCTCAAAAAATCAAATATCAGGAAACTGAATCGCCTCCATACCCGTTAGCAATAGTTCACATTGACCTTTATTTTATTAACGGAAAAATTATGTTAACAGTAATAGATAAATTTTCAAAATTTGCTACTGGATACACTATACCTGCCAGGGACTGTCCAAATGTAACAAGAGCACTTAGGAATTTTCTTACTACACACGGAATTCCAGAAAAACTTGTCTGTGACCAAGGTGCAGAATTTTCTGGAAAAATCTTTACGGATTTCTGTGACCAATATAATATACAACTTCATGTTACTTCATTTCAACAATCATCGAGTAATTCTCCAGTAGAGAGACTACATTCCTCATTAACAGAAATTTATAGGATTATTTTAGCCAACAAGAAAAGCAAGAAGCTAACTATAGATCATGAAGATATACTTAATGAAACGTTTATTACCTATAATAATGCGATTCACTCAGCAACAAAAATGACACCATACGAATTATTTACCGGACGGACACATACATTCAACAGGGAAGTTAAATTCAATAACGAACACGAATTCCTTAGCGAACTAAATGAATTTAGGGAAAAACTTTACAATAAGGTCCAGCAGGATAATCAGACAAAAAAAAATAATAGAACACAGAAACTAAATAATGAAAGGAATGAACCGATACCGACACAAGAAAATGACATAATTTTCAGGAAAGAAAACCGAAGAAACAAATTGACTCCCAGGTTTACCAAACACTTAGTATTAGAAGACAAAGGACCGACATTAATAACGAATAAAAAACAAAAATTACACAAATCAAAAGTTAAACGATTGAACAAAAAAAAAATAATACATAATCATATAAACATACAATACATATACAGAATTATTACACAGAAGATCGATGTAAACATACACTTACTAACCCATATCATATTAAGTTCCCTGAACATTAATGAATTCTTACATTTAAACATTAAACTAACCAAATAAATATTATTAATTAAAAATATATATTTATCTATTTATATATTCATATTGGTCTCGACACTATCAAATTGGGAGAATCGCTAATCATAATCTTCAAAAGGAACAACATCGTATTGAAACTAAAGGAAAGTTCAAGTTTTCGTTCCGACCATTCGTTCCCTCTGGCCGTCTCTTCAATCCAGGGGGGGAGGAGTTACATGCTACACTCTTCCCGAGATGTCTCCAGCCAATACCTTCTAAGCTAATGTCCAACGAGGACACTATAAGAAGACCCCACTGTAAAGTTGTTGGCTAGAGTTGCCTAAACAATTGACTAGAGTTGCCTAAACAATAGACATACATAAAGCCAAAACGGAGACACCGATGACATAAGAAGGAATGGAGAAAAGGAGAGAGAGAAGAAGAAAAAGGAAGAAGTCCAGGTGTTCAACTTCTGACATTCATTCGATTGTCGACAGCAGAACGGACCAGAGACTAATAAAAGAATCTCAACAAATAAAAATTAAAAAAAATAAAAAAAGAAAACCAAGTTACAAATTGTTGCTGTTTCTTTGAAAAAACCACTCAACTACATAACTCGCAGGCAAGCAATATGCGATAGAGCATTTGCCATGATGATGGCCGCCCACCGTGGCGAAATGGGCGGCATGGCGGTCGAAGGGCGCGCCTTGCTGGAGAGCCTGCGGCAGCACAATGTGTTTACAACGGACTACCCATACCTGCAGCAAATTACTTCATTTCAAACTTATATTTTACATTCACATTGGCTGCCCTGCCGTAAGCAAACTAAACATCATATCACATCGATTAACATTGCTCCGCTCCTCTTTCAGTTTTTAGAAAGTGAAACTCTATTTTTTTTTTTGGTTGCGTTGCGCCGATCAAGTGCCGCGGATTTATCAAAAAAATATACCTAAAAGAAGATATCATATCATATCCTTCAGCCAGTGGTACGGCTTTTAGTTTTTGAACGGCGAGTGGAAAATGCCATGCCGCTAATCTCAATCTAATCAATCTGAACTAATCTAAATCTCATGGCTAATCTCTAGCCTAGCTGGGTTTTCTTCGCCTCCAGCATGCTGCGCTTCAGCTCAGCGTTGCCCACTTAATATTTATTATTTATTTGACCTTTTCAGCAATACATTCATATTCTTGTAAAGTAAACAAAACATAAAACCGTCGCCCGTTTTCAGAAAATGAGTGTGACCATTCAGATGTCATGTCACGATGTTTGGAACGGAACGGATAATATAATATAATATAATATAATTTTTGCAATCTACGAATTAAAGCCTGCTTTCAAAAGTAAGCCCTATCATGATAGTCGCAAAGCCGTCGATAGTAGAGACTAGCAGTAAAATATCGATACTATCGATAGTGCCCTCGATGGTTTGACACCTCTAATGAGTCAATGTGCTGTCAGAAGTCAAATGAAAATGACCTCGGTGCGACAATATATGATTTTTTCTGCGTAAATTACACTTAAAGAAAAATGTTCAACCCTACATGGGAAAATGGGTTTTTTTTTTTTTTTAAATATGGAAGGCGAGGCGCAATGCTTGATTTGCCAATATATACCAATAAGCGATTCACATTTAACCGATCTCATGCGTATCAAGGAATTCAGAGGAGCAATAGATTTGGACTCGGTGGTTCAGACGAGACACTAATTAAATTTTCTTGTTGCTGAGTATTTTCTTTACTTTATTTTTTTTCTACTAATCTCTAGTTTTTTATTGAGTTAGTTATGATTTTTTCCTTTTATGTTAATTTGTTTTATATTTTAATACTTTTTTGTTGGTTTTATTATGTTTGTTTATGATTTTTTATTTTGTTTGGCACAAAAAATCTTGCTAATTTTTTACAGTGCAACGCATCGTCGGAAGTAGGTAATAGGAAAATACGCACTGGCAACAAAGTTAAACTTTGACTATTTATTGTAAAGCTTTAGATAATATAAATATTGATAAATTAAAAAAAAAATTCTTTTAATATGGGTCGTTTTTTGCGGCGATTTATGTAACAGGTCCCTTTAATTTAGATTACCGTGTTTAATTACACTACTCGACAAAATCGAACTTTTTTTTTCCTCAAGGATCCAAACCGACTTTTTCTGATAGATATGGGGCTTTAAAATTTTTTTAAAGAATTATTGTTATTTTTCTATGGCACAACTTTTTTTTGAAGAATTTTTTACGTCTGGTATTTTTTTTTTTTTTTCAAATTTTTTCCGAGTTAGCTCTTGTTTTTGTCACATAACTCTAGTATCTTACGTCTGGTTGTAAAGACCTTTGCTGTTTTTTAAAGATAGAAGTTAAGCCTAAATACTTTGTGATTTCAGCTTACCGTCTGGGAAATATAAAGCATTGAAATGCAAAAATGATGATTTTTGTGCAGTATTTTTTACGAAATTTTGACTTTAAAAACTCAGGAAAAGTCGAAAAAAAATGATATCCTGTGTCTTCTATTTTTTTGTGTATAGGTGCCTTAGTTTGGCGTCGTTTAAGGTATCGCTCATTAAAATCTATGGAGAGATTTTGGAGCTAAAATTCGTTAGCCAAACCTAAAAAAATGAAAAAAATTAACAAAAAATACGTTTTTGAAGGTTGCGGGGCCAACATAGGGACGTAGGTATTATTGCTGAGTGGGGAGGTCTCTTCGCCGGAGTTTTGTATGGCTAGTGTGCCAAGTTAAAGACTGCGCAAGTCTATTAGGATGGGCTGGAAGCTTGGCCTGATACTTTGATTTCACTTTGGCAATTTATCTTTAACTGATATGGATATATTCATTCCGTATGTACCATGGTGCCCCAGTGATAGTATCTTCGATTGAGCTCTTTGGATTATATCTAAATTACTGACGCAAGCATTTCCCCATAGCTCGGAGCCATACGTCCAGATGGGTTTGAGAACTGCATTGTACAAAAGTACTTTTTACTCCAGTTTTAGTGGTGAACGGGTGTTTATTAGCCAATGAAGATTACTAGCTTTAAATTTAAGTAGATTTCTTTTAGCCTTCTATCCAGATGAACACCAAGGTATGTTAATTCGGTGGTTTGTGGAATGTTGATGTTGTTCAGATATAATGGAGGGCAAGCTTGTCTGTTTAACGCTTGCACTTTTGCTCGTTTACATGTATGCGCCAGTCTGCTAGCCATTTTTCTAAGGCCACGAGAAGTGTTCCGTGGCCCTAGTTGGACACTTGGAGCGACTTAGTATGGCAGTATCATCAGCAAATGTCGAAGTTGTTGTTAGGCTGTTTGTCGGTAGATCTGCTGTGAATATGATATACAGTGTCGGTGCAAGCACGCTGCCTTGCGGTACACCAGCTTCAATTGGATGATATTCAGAGAGGAAATCTTTGCATCGTACTGCGAAGCTTCTTTGCTGTAAATATGACTCCAATATTCCATGGATGTTCTGTGGAAGTTATATTTTGATTTTGTGAATTAAGCCGTCTAACCAAACGCGGTCGAAAGCCTGGGAAACATCCAGAAAAACCCGCAATACTACCGTCTTTCAAATGCATTTCGTATCTCAGAGGTTATACGACTTACTTGTTTAATGGTTCCGTGTTTTTCGCGAAATCCTAATTGGTGAGTCGGGATTGCACCGTTGATGTTTAAGTGTTGTTTGATACGATTCAGGAGCAGCTTTACAAATATCTTTGATAGGCAAGACAGACAGTAGGCTGATAGGTCTATATGATGATGGCTGGGACTTGTCTTTTCCGGCTTGTGATGACGGATTTCTTCCATTCTTGCGGATAATAGCCCCATTTCATCATGCTGTTGAATATCACAGTAAGGAAATACACTGCACAGCTCGGCAATTCTATGATCATTTTAGGGGAGATGAAATCTTTTTAAGATTTGAGATTTGGTCTTTAATGACCCATGTGACTTCTCCTGATTGGAATATGATAGGCGGAGTAGCTTCGGGATTGCTGGTTGGTGGGAGCACAAAGCTATTTGTTGCTGGGTGTGGTTTTCTAGATGGACGGCAAAAATATTTGCCTTCTCTTTGTTTGCTAGTTGGGGAGAGTTGCTCCATATAGGAGCTATTTGGCTATTTTTAGCCGCTCTTTCGATGCAGGTGATCTGTGTGCTTGCCACTCTCGGCGAAGCCTTCCAGCACTTCAATGTGCCTAGAAATACGACTGCTGTTGGAAAGTTTATTAGGTACGCCTATATGTTGAGTGTTTTGCCGCCAGTGACATTGAGGATACTAATGCTTCGACTGACCTATCAATGTCATCTTTACAATAAATGTTTGGGAAGCTATCAATATGATAACTTATGTACTTCCTGTATTTGAGCTAATCTGTTTTGCTAGAAGTTTGAAAATGTGGGCGTTCCGAAAGCTGTGGATGGTCGTAAAGGTGAAGTAGAATGGGCGAGTGATCCGATGATAGATCTGTTAAGTGATCGACATGAATCTGAGCTTGCAGCACCCTTCGTGTAACGGCAAAATCAATCAAGTCGGGTTGCTTGTTTCGATCTGTGGGCAAATATGTAGGCTTGCCCGGAGAGAGTTTCGTGGCGTTGTTATAGCGTTATGTAGTTGTCTCCCTTTCGGGTTGCTAAGTCTAGATCCCCAATGGGTATCCTTGGCATTTTAGTCACCAGCTGCCATAAATCGGTCACCTAGTAGGATATCTTATAAATTCTGTTTCTGAAATGCAGAAGACCGGTGGGTTCAATTAGGAGCTCCAGGAGAAGATTTAGGTTGCGCATAAGCTCCTGCATCGTTTTTTGTATTGCTACCATTGTGTTTGTTATACTTACCAGCATTGACTCAATTCCACTAGGCAATTGGGACGGATTTGCATGGGTATGTTGGGCAGAGATTTCTGGGATCTGATTTGATGCCTGATGCTGCGTTATTCCTGCTGTGGTTGGTTGAAGTGTCGGCTTTGAGACTGGTAAGTTTTGTCGGACGACCGGGTTTCGAGCTGCACTTATTTTTTGGTTTAGGCGATTTTTCAATTCTTTATAGACTGGACAACCTCTATAGTTGACAGTATGGTTTCCTCCACAGTTCCTACATTTTTTGGCAGATCGGTCCTCCTTATTTACAGGGCAGGCCTCAGTGAGATGAACATCACCACAGGCAACGCAGACATTTGCATTTTCCTGGCAATTTGTGCATTGGACCGGGCCACTTCGTTTGTACGGTTCCTCAACGGTTATCCTACGGTGCAGTAGATACTGAAGCTTGTATATTGGGTGAACTTCATTTTCACTTATGTGCATACTTTCAGGTGTCAGTTCTACTTTTAACATTGGCTGGGGAATTTTATTTCTGCTTATTTTGTTCATAGCCATTTTGACTTCGAAGCCCTTATCGTTAAGTCCATCTATTATCTCATTGATTGGGACTATTGGTTCGATTCCTTTGATAACCACTTGTAATTCTTTGCTACTTTTAAGTTGGTAGGTGTTGTAATTAATTTTTTCATTTTCGAGATATTTCGCAACTTTGTTTTGTTCGTCATTGACTTGTATTTTTGTTTCATTTATGTTACCCCTTTTATGGACGTTATTGACCAGTTCAGCACAATTTGCCTGTCGAACATAAATAGGTGGCGGTCTTAATTTGACCTTGGCCTTGGGTGTTTGGGCGATCTCATCTTCATTTGGAACACTTAGTATCGCAAATCTATTGTTTTCTAGTGACTTATAGGGCACAGTGTTCTCGGTTATTTTAGTTACTTTAGCTGATTTGCACATAGCGATCGCTCCGTTAGCGTTATTCGAACTTATTGGTTGGGATAGGTGGGGCTTGTCGCAGTGAGACGACAGTAACGGGCGCTGAGCAATTGTAGTGGTTGTTGTCGTTGTTGTGGTCGAAGACACATTTTTGAGCGGGGGCATTGTACTAGTTGTTGTCGATATTAGCAAATCGTTGGTTGGGCAGTACGAGTCCCATCCCCAGGGACTGAGCACTCCATGACCCAGTTTGCAATGCAGGGGACAGAGAGCGTGCTCTCTCCTCGTTCACTTGCAGTGATGCAGTTTTTGTTGGTACTGCTGCCTTTGGCGAGCGTTGTTTTTAGCTTGCGAGAGCCGACGTAATCTTGTTGCTGTTGCCGGGCTTGGCTCATTTTGGCTTTGGCTACAATGCTTGTGGTCTTTTCCGAGCTGGTTCTCTTATACGTTGACATTTGTTCTTTTCTATTATTTCTATTATTCTTTATTACACGATTGGATGGTATGGCACGATCACTAGTACCCATGCCTACCCCGAGCGCTTTTTCGCGAATTAATTTACGATTAATTGATTTTCGCGGCGGAGCGATACAAAAATACGTCTGAAGTCGTTGAAGGTTGACGGAAAAAAATAAAATTAGGAACGTGTGAGTTGTTTCTGGCGACACGGCTCTACTTATAACCGTACTCACTCAGTATATAAATTTCGCGCATAGGATTTTATAGTAACACTGGTCAACACGATTTTTCCTCAAGGAACAAAACCAACTTTTTATTAAAGATTTGGGGCTTAGAAATGGTTTGATGATATATTTTTTTTTTTCTATGGCAGAACTTTTCTTTGAAGAATCTTTGAAAACTGGCATTTTTTTTAAAGCTTTTTTCAGAGTTAGCGCCTGTTTTTTTCACATAACTCTAGTATCTTTCATCTGGTTGTTAAGAACTTTAATATTTTGAAAAGATATTTAAAACAGCTAGAAGATAAGCCAAAACACTTTGTGATTTCAGCTTACCGTCTGGGAAATATAAAGCATTGAAATGCAAAAATGATGATTTTGGTGCGGTATTATTTACGAAATTTTAACTTTAAAAACTCAGGAAAAGTCGAAAAAAAATTATATCCTGTGTTCTCTATTTTTTTGTGTAGAGGTGCACGTCGTTTAAGGTATCGCTCATTAAAATCTATGGAGAGACTTTGGAGCTAAAATTCGTTAACCAAACCTAAAAAATGGAAAAAATGAACAAAAAATACCTTTTTGAAGGCTGCGGGCCCAACTGCCCATCGGGAATTGCGATCGCGATCAGGTACCAAATGTACAACCCTTTTTCGTTTGCTTTGTTCCCAATTGGCAGTTGGGCCCGCAACCTTCAAAAAGGTATATTTTGTTCATTTTTTCCATTTTTTAAGACGGTAAGCTGAAATCACAAAGTGTTTTGGCTTATCTTCTAGCTGTTTTAATTATCTTTTCAAAATATTAAAGTTCTTAACAACCAGATGAAAGATACTAGAGTTATGTGAAAAAAATAAGCGCTACCTCTAAAAAAAGCTTAAAAAAAAATACTGACTTCAAATATTCTTCAAAAAAAAGGTTCTGCCATAGAAAAAAAACCATAATTCTTTAAAAAATTTTAAAGCCCCATATCTATCAGAAAAAGTCGGTTTGGATCCTTAAGGAAAAAAAAAATTTAACATATTAAATTTTTGTTATACATCTGTTATCCACATCTACTATGTATATTCTACATCTAACATTTAGATTATACATTTACCATTTAGATTCTACATCTCCTCTGCTAGAGGGCGCTCGCGTACATAACGAGGCAGAGTTTGCGAGCGAGAAAGATAATGAGTAACGGGTCTCTTGCTGAAGGAGGAGGGGGAAGCAACTGAAAATTCATTTCTTCATTCTGGCTATACTTACGACCCGAGCTGATTCAGATTCAGCAATCTGGTAGATATGGTCATTCTCTACGATACTGTGTTTTTTGTTTTTGTTTTATCGTATCTTAAAAAATGTGCCTGCCACAGATTTTCATCGTTTGTGGAGCCTGAAGGTAGGGGGCGAAATTTTGAAATACACTTGTAGCAGTGTGATATCACATGAGTCTGGAAACCAAATTTGGTTTCTCTGGCACTTATAGTCTCTGAGATCTAGGCGCTCATCGAGACGGACATGGCTATATCGACTCGGCTATTGATGCTTATTAAGAATATATATGCTTTATGGGGTCGGAAATGTTTCCTTCCCTCCGTTGCACACATCCACTTTTACCACAAATACATTATACCCCTTAAATTTTTTGAGTACGGGTATACAAATTCACAACAATTTTTTTTGGCTACTAGGATATAAAACGAAAATAACTAGAGGGTATGCGTGTTGAAATTTTGTTTCGTGCTCGTGCTCCTTGCGGACTGAGAGCATGTTGCTGGGGATCGACTTGTAGACGAAAAAGTCCAGTCATGAGGGCGTGGACTGGCGACAACTTGGGTAAAAGGTGGGTCTACCCGTCGCTAGTACTTGGGCGCGCAGTTTGTGAGGGCGTCGTGCAGTGCCGCTCCTCTGCGGTCTCCTCTGTAGCTGCCCCAGATTCTGTGCTTAGAATTGAATTCGCCCCCAATGATGAACCTGCTTCCAGGCTGGTAAAGCAAGCTGTCAAACTCCACACTGGTCCAAGGGGTCGATGGTGGTAGGTAAGCGGCTGCGACCGCTGCTACCTGGATCTACCCTAGTCTTACCGTGTGCGTCCATATATTATAATAAACGCCGACTAATTAATGCGTCTATCCAAAACTAAAAATGTTGGCCAAGAATTATATTTTTTTCGACTTTTCCCGAGTTTTTAAAGGCAAAAAATTATGAAATTTGAATTTGAAAGCTCAATATCTTCCAGGCGCAGTTACAAAGTGTCTGGGTCGGATTTTAAGCTGCATTTGTCAGCTTTTAAGAACTGCAAAGTTCTATGCAAACAGATATAAGATACTGGAGTTATGTGAAAAATAGAAGCACTACCTATGAAAAAAAACCATGAAAAAATTACAGATTTTAAAAATTTATTAAAAACGAGAAGGAACGTGTGAGTCGCTTCTGGGGACGCGACTCTACTTATACCTGTACTCAGTCAGTATATACATTTTTGAGCATGATTTTTTATAATTAAAGAAAAAAAAATTTTACATTTTACATTTTTTTGCTACATCTGTTATCTACATCTACATCTACAATGTATATTTTACATCTAACATGTAGATTATAGTTAGTTATAGTTATATGTACCATTTAAATTCTGCATCCGCTAGGGGTTGCTCGCGCACTGAACGCAGCAGAGTGTGCGAGCGAGAAGGAGATAGAGTAACGTTTCTCTTGCAGGAGGAGGCGGGGGAACCAACAGAAAATTAATTTCGTCATTCTAGCTATAATTATAATCCGATCTGATTCAGATTCGGCAATCTGGTAGATATGGGCATTCTCTATGATACTGCGTTTTTAGTTTTATCGTATCTTTAAAAATGTGTCTGCCACAGATTTTCGTCCTTTGTGGTGGCGGAAGGGGGCGGGGCGAAATTTTGAAATACACTTGTAGCAGTGTGATATCACATGAGTCTGGAAACCAAATTTGGTTTCTCTGGCACTTATAGTCTCTGAGATCTAGGCGCTCATCGAGACGGACATGGCTATATCGACTCGGCTATTGATGCTGATCAAGAATATATATACTTTATGGGGTCGGAAACGTTTCCTTCTCTGCGTTGCACACATCCACTTTTACCACAAATCTAATATACCCCTTAACTCTTTTTTGAGTACGGGTATAAAAAAAGTACTAAACGAGAAGGAACGTGTGAGTCGCTTCTGGGGCCGCGACTCTACTTATACCTGTACTCAGTCAGTAGATGCATTTTTGAGCATAATTTTTAAGAATTTTAGATTAAACGAGAAGGAACGTGTGAGTCGCTTCTGGGGACGCGACTCTACTTATACCCGTACTCAGTCAGTATATACATTTTTAAGCATGATTTTTAAAAATTTTGGAATTAAAAAAAAAATTAAAATTTTCATTTTATTGCAACATCTGTTATCTACATCTAAAATGTATATTTGACATATAAAATGTAGAATATACATGTACTATTTAGATTCTACATCTCCTCCGCTAGGGGGGTTGCTCGCGCACTGAACGCGGCAAAGTGTGCGAGCGAGAAAGAAATAGAGTTGTGTTTCTCATGCAGGAGGGGGCGGGGGAAGCAACTGTAAATTAATTTCTTGATTCTGGCTATAATTATGATCCGATCTGATTCAGAATCGGCAGTCTGGTAGATATGGTCATTCTCTACGATAATGCATTTTTAGTTTTATCGTATCTTTAAAAATGTGCCTGCCACAGATTTTCGTCCTTTGTGGGGGCGGAAGGGGGCGGGGCGAAATTTTGAAATACACTTGTAGTAGTGGGATATCACATGAGTCTGGAAAACAAATTTGGTTGCCCTAGCTCTTATAGTCTCTGAGATCTAGGCGCTCATCGAGACAGACAGACAGACAGACAGACAGACAGACAGACAGACAGACAGACAGACAGACGGACAGACAGACATGGCTCTATCGACTCGGCTATTGATGCTGATCAAGAATATATATACTTTATGGGGTCGGAAAATTTTCCTTCTCTGTGTTACACACATCCACTTTTACCACAAATCTAATATACCCCTTAACTCTTTTTTGAGTACGGGTATAAAAAAAAAAATTTTACATATTACATTTTTTTGCTACATCTGCTATCTACGTCTACATATATTATGTATATTCTACATCTAACATGTACATTATAGATGTACCATTTAAATTCTACATCTCCTCCGCTAGGGGTTGCTCGCGCACTGAACGCAGCAGAGTGTGCGAGCGAGAAGGAGATAGAGTAGCGTATTTCTGGCTGAAGTGGGCGGGGGAACCAACTGAAAATCAATTTCTTCATTCTGGCTATAATTATGATCCGATCTGATTCAGATTCGGCAGTCTGGTAGATAGGGTCATTCTCTACGATACTGCGTTTTTAGTTTTGTCGTATCTTTAAAAGTGTGCCTGCCACAGATTTTCGTCCTTTGTGGGGGCGGAAGGGGGGGGGGCGAAATTTTGAAATACACTTGTAGCAGTGTGATATCACATGAGTCTTGAAACCAAATTTGGTTACCCTAACTCTTATAGTCTCTGAGATCCAGGCGCTCAACAAGACGGACGGACGGACGGACGGACAGACAGACATGGCTATCTCGACTCGGCTATTGATGCTGATCAAGAATATATATACTTTATGGGGTCGGAAAATTTTCCTTCTCTGTGTTACACACATCCACTTTTACCACAAATCTAATATACCCCTTAACTCTTTTTTGAGTACGGGTATAAAAAGTTTTTAAATCCCGAAATCTATCAGAAAAAGTCATTTTGGTTCACAGCCTAAATAAAAAGTTAATTTTTGTTGAGTAGTGTTTTTGGTGTTAAATATTGTGATCTTAACAGCTAACAATCACGAAAACCTACAGCGGATCGGGATAAGAATGCCCTCAGTTACAATTTATTCGAGGCGTTAAACGGAACAGACTGCCTCATCTAACTGGCGTCGTTCTTAGTCTTGCATGTCAGAGACTGCTGCGTTGGACAATCACAGTCAAAGTTGCAATGAAAGCTTATACTTAGAAAGAATTGATCCTTTTCATTTTTGATGGCTCAAATAAAAATCAGCTTCCCGATTTCCTAAATCAAATTGACGGAATAATGCCATTACTCGAAATTTTTGATACACAATCTAAAAAAATATTTGGTTATATAAAAAACAAGTGCACTGGATTAGGAAGGCCCGTTTTGCATAGGTATGGACAGATGAATTCGTGGGATCAGAAAATTTTGATCAAACATTTTGGGGGAAAAAAAACAGCGACGAACTAATGGACTTGTTAAAACTATGTAGGATAGAGTCAACAATGGAGCAGTACTACGAAAAAATCAACAAAACTGCTAATAGGTTACACAACCGAATATTAACACACTCTGACAATACTTACACCACAAACGAAGTTAACAGGATTGCGCTTAAAGTATTTCGTGATGACTTACCTGAGCCTACTAAAACAACGATATTCGCTATAAATCCTCAGACATTAGATGATGCGTACAAAATTATTGAGGAAGCCCGCCATCAAAGCTATATTCTTTACGGGCCTATTCGACGATTTAATAACAAACCTTTGATTAGAACAAATTTCAGTAATAACATTAATAACAATAAAATTTCAAGCGAATCTAATAACCAAGAACAGTTAGAAGACAACCCTGTTAGTGCAAATAAGCGAGTGTATCGAAGATTTGATGGAAACAAGAGAATCTATCTAGTAATTCTCGGATGTCTACTAACACTATTCAGACTCAATAACTAAATAATCCAAACCCACAAATTAATTCTTCAGTTCAAGAAAAATCCCTATATCAAAATTAGTTCTTCTGTAAGAGATCTCCTTTTTATACCCGTACTCAAAAGAGATTAACGGGTATATTAGATTTGTAGTAAAAGTGGATGTGTGCAACACAGAGAAGGAAACGTTTCCGTCCCCATAAAGTATATATATATATTCTTGATCAGCATCAGTAGCCGTAGCCGTATATTAGATTTGTAGTAAAAGTGGATGTGTGCAACACAGAGAAGGAAACGTTTCCGTCCCCATAAAGTATATATATATATTCTTGATCAGCATCAGTAGCCGAGTCGATAGAGCCATGTCCGTCTGTCCGTCCGTCCGTCTGTCCGTCTCGATGAGCGCCTGGATCTCAGAGACTATAAAAGCTAGAGCAACCAAACCAAAGTTTCCAGACTCATGTGATATCACACTGCTACAAGTGTATTTCAAAATTTCGCCCTTATCTTTCTCGCTCGCAAACTCTGCCTCCTTATGTACGCGAGTGGCCTCTAGTGGAGGAGATTTAAAATATGAATGGTACATCTATAATCTACATGTTAGATGTAAAATATACATTGTAGATGTAGATAACAAATGTAGCAAAAAATGTAAAATGTAAAATTTTTTTTAGTTCTAAAATTCTAAAAAATTATTCTCAAAAATTTAAATACTGACTGAGTACGGGTATAAGTAGAGTCGCGTCCCCAGAAGCGAATAACAAGTTCCTTCTCGTTATAATTGATACTGGAGCGGATTTCAGTATTATAAGTAAAAACTAAGTAAAGCACTTGATTCGGTTAGACCATCTCGACCTTTATTGTAGGAATATGCTCACCCCTGTTGTACAAAAATTCCAGAATATATTCTATAAAGAAGGAGATAACTTAGAACTTAACTTAACTTACAAGCAAAATAAAACATAAGATACGAACAAAAAACGATATACCTATTTATTCGAAAGCTTATAGATACGCGGAAGCACAGAAGGATAAGGTAAATAGCCAGGTAGAAGATATGCTGAAAAAAGGAATAATAAGGAATTCGAATAGTCACTATAAAAGTCCTATAGGTATTGTCCAAAAGAAACTAGACGCTTCTAATAAACGGAAATGGCGACTGATCGTCGATTATAGGAAGTTAATCACCCAAACAGATGAAGACCGATACCCTCTCCCTAATATAGACGAACTAATTCAGAAACTTTCTGGGAGCAAAATATACTCTACACTGGATCTTGCTAAGGGGTTTTAACAAATCAAAATGAGTGAGGACGACATTCAAGACAGCATTTTCCACTTCGATCGGCACCCGCAACATTCCAAAAACTCATTAACAATCTGATTGGCGGCTTTATTGCCCATATTTGTTTGGTATATATGGACGATATTCTTATTTTTTCAAAAATTAAATTACCAACAACGCGAAAACAAATAAGAAGCTTCTTAGGAATTACCGCTATTTGCGGCGATATATAAGAGACAACTCTAAATTTTGAAATACACTTGTAGCAGTGTGATATCACATGAGTCTGGAAACCAAATTTGGTTACCCTAACTCTTATAGTCTCTGAGATCCAGGCGCTCAACAAGACGGACGGACGGACAGACGGACAGACGGACGGACAGACGGACATGGCTTAATCGACTCGGCTATTGATGCTGATCAAGAATATATATACCTTATGGGGTCGGAAACGTTTCCTTCTCTGCGTTGCACACATCCACTTTTACCACAAATCTAATATACCCCTTAACTCTTTTTTGAGTACGGGTATAAAAAAAGTACTAAACGAGAAGGAACGTGTGAGTCGCTTCTGGGGCCGCGACTCTACCTATACCTGTACTCAGTCAGTAGATGCATTTTTGAGCATAATTTTTAAGAATTTTAGATTAAAAAAAAAAATTTTACATATTACATTTTTTTGCTACATCTGCTATCTACGTCTACATATATTATGTATATTCTACATCTAACATGTACATTATAGATGTACCATTTAAATTCTACATCTCCTCCGCTAGGGGTTGCTCGCGCACTGAACGCAGCAGAGTGTGCGAGCGAGAAGGAGATAGAGTAGCGTATTTCTGGCTGAAGTGGGCGGGGGAACCAACTGAAAATCAATTTCTTCATTCTGGCTATAATTATGATCCGATCTGATTCAGATTCGGCAGTCTGGTAGATAGGGTCATTCTCTACGATACTGCGTTTTTAGTTTTGTCGTATCTTTAAAAGTGTGCCTGCCACAGATTTTCGTCCTTTGTGGGGGCGGAAGGGGGCGGGGCGAAATTTTGAAATACACTTGTAGCAGTGTGATATCACATGAGTCTTGAAACCAAATTTGGTTACCCTAACTCTTATAGTCTCTGAGATCCAGGCGCTCAACAAGACGGACGGACGGACAGACGGACGGACAGACAGACATGGCTATATCGACTCGGCTATTGATGCTGATCAAGAATATATATACTTTATGGGGTCGGAAAATATTCCTTCTCTGTGTTACACACATCCACTTTTACCACAAATCTAATATACCCCTTAACTCTTTTTTGAGTACGGGTATAAAAAGTTTTTAAATCCCGAAATCTATCAGAAAAAGTCATTTTGGTTCACAGCCTAAATAAAAAGTTAATTTTTGTTGAGTAGTGTTTTTGGTGTTAAATATTGTGATCTTAACAGCTAACAATCACGAAAACCTACAGCGGATCGGGATAAGAATGCCCTCAGTTTCAATTTATTCGAGGCGTTAAACGGAACAGACTGCCTCATCTAACTGGCGTCGTTCTTAGTCTTGCATGTCAGAGACTGCTGCGTTGGACAATCACAGTCAAAGTTGCAATGAAAGCTTATACTTAGAAAGAATTGATCCTTTTCATTTTTGATGGCTCAAATAAAAATCAGCTTCCCGATTTCCTAAATCAAATTGACGGAATAATGCCATTACTCGAAATTTTTGATACACAATCTAAAAAAATATTTGGTTATATAAAAAACAAGTGCACTGGATTAGGAAGGCCCGTTTTGCATAGGTATGGACAGATGAATTCGTGGGATCAGAAAATTTTGATCAAACATTTTGGGGAAAAAAAAAACAGCGACGAACTAATGGACTTGTTAAAACTATGTAGGATAGAGTCAACAATGGAGCAGTACTACGAAAAAATCAACAAAACTGCTAATAGGTTACACAACCGAATATTAACACACTCTGACAATACTTACACCACAAACGAAGTTAACAGGATTGCGCTTAAAGTATTTCGTGATGACTTACCTGAGCCTACTAAAACAACGATATTCGCTATAAATCCTCAGACATTAGATGATGCGTACAAAATTATTGAGGAAGCCCGCCATCAAAGCTATATTCTTTACGGGCCTATTCGACGATTTAATAACAAACCTTTGATTAGAACAAATTTCAGTAATAACATTAATAATAACAATAAAATTTCAAGCGAATCTAATAACCAAGAACAGTTAGAAGACAACCCTGTTAGTGCAAATAAGCGAGTGTATCGAAGATTTGATGGAAACAAGAGAATCTATCTAGTAATTCTCGGATGTCTACTAACACTATTCAGACTCAATAACTAAATAATCCAAACCCACAAATTAATTCTTCAGTTCAAGAAAAATCCCTATATCAAAATTAGTTCTTCTGTAAGAGATCTCCTTTTTATACCCGTACTCAAAAGAGATTAACGGGTATATTAGATTTGTAGTAAAAGTGGATGTGTGCAACACAGAGAAGGAAACGTTTCCGTCCCCATAAAGTATATATATATATTCTTGATCAGCATCAGTAGCCGTAGCCGTATATTAGATTTGTAGTAAAAGTGGATGTGTGCAACACAGAGAAGGAAACGTTTCCGTCCCCATAAAGTATATATATATATTCTTGATCAGCATCAGTAGCCGAGTCGATAGAGCCATGTCCGTCTGTCCGTCCGTCCGTCTGTCCGTCTCGATGAGCGCCTGGATCTCAGAGACTATAAAAGCTAGAGCAACCAAACCAAAGTTTCCAGACTCATGTGATATCACACTGCTACAAGTGTATTTCAAAATTTCGCCCTTATCTTTCTCGCTCGCAAACTCTGCCTCCTTATGTACGCGAGTGGCCTCTAGTGGAGGAGATTTAAAATATGAATGGTACATCTATAATCTACATGTTAGATGTAAAATATACATTGTAGATGTAGATAACAAATGTAGCAAAAAATGTAAAATGTAAAATTTTTTTTAGTTCTAAAATTCTAAAAAATTATTCTCAAAAATTTAAATACTGACTGAGTACGGGTATAAGTAGAGTCGCGTCCCCAGAAGCGAATAACAAGTTCCTTCTCGTTATAATTGATACTGGAGCGGATTTCAGTATTATAAGTAAAAACTAAGTAAAGCACTTGATTCGGTTAGACCATCTCGACCTTTATTGTAGGAATATGCTCACCCCTGTTGTACAAAAATTCCAGAATATATTCTATAAAGAAGGAGATAACTTAGAACTTAACTTAACTTACAAGCAAAATAAAACATAAGATACGAACAAAAAACGATATACCTATTTATTCGAAAGCTTATAGATACGCGGAAGCACAGAAGGATAAGGTAAATAGCCAGGTAGAAGATATGCTGAAAAAAGGAATAATAAGGAATTCGAATAGTCACTATAAAAGTCCTATAGGTATTGTCCAAAAGAAACTAGACGCTTCTAATAAACGGAAATGGCGACTGATCGTCGATTATAGGAAGTTAATCACCCAAACAGATGAAGACCGATACCCTCTCCCTAATATAGACGAACTAATTCAGAAACTTTCTGGGAGCAAAATATACTCTACACTGGATCTTGCTAAGGGGTTTTAACAAATCAAAATGAGTGAGGACGACATTCAAGACAGCATTTTCCACTTCGATCGGCACCCGCAACATTCCAAAAACTCATTAACAATCTGATTGGCGGCTTTATTGCCCATATTTGTTTGGTATATATGGACGATATTCTTATTTTTTCAAAAATTAAATTACCAACAACGCGAAAACAAATAAGAAGCTTCTTAGGAATTACCGCTATTTGCGGCGATATATAAGAGACAACTCTAAATTTTGAAATACACTTGTAGCAGTGTGATATCACATGAGTCTGGAAACCAAATTTGGTTACCCTAACTCTTATAGTCTCTGAGATCCAGGCGCTCAACAAGACGGACGGACGGACAGACGGACAGACGGACGGACAGACGGACATGGCTTAATCGACTCGGCTATTGATGCTGATCAAGAATATATATACCTTATGGGGTCGGAAACGTTTCCTTCTCTGCGTTGCACACATCCACTTTTACCACAAATCTAATATACCCCTTAACTCTTTTTTGAGTACGGGTATAAAAAAAGTACTAAACGAGAAGGAACGTGTGAGTCGCTTCTGGGGCCGCGACTCTACCTATACCTGTACTCAGTCAGTAGATGCATTTTTGAGCATAATTTTTAAGAATTTTAGATTAAAAAAAAAAATTTTACATATTACATTTTTTTGCTACATCTGCTATCTACGTCTACATATATTATGTATATTCTACATCTAACATGTACATTATAGATGTACCATTTAAATTCTACATCTCCTCCGCTAGGGGTTGCTCGCGCACTGAACGCAGCAGAGTGTGCGAGCGAGAAGGAGATAGAGTAGCGTATTTCTGGCTGAAGTGGGCGGGGGAACCAACTGAAAATCAATTTCTTCATTCTGGCTATAATTATGATCCGATCTGATTCAGATTCGGCAGTCTGGTAGATAGGGTCATTCTCTACGATACTGCGTTTTTAGTTTTGTCGTATCTTTAAAAGTGTGCCTGCCACAGATTTTCGTCCTTTGTGGGGGCGGAAGGGGGCGGGGCGAAAATTTTGAAATACACTTGTAGCAGTGTGATATCACATGAGTCTTGAAACCAAATTTGGTTACCCTAACTCTTATAGTCTCTGAGATCCAGGCGCTCAACAAGACGGACGGACGGACAGACGGACGGACAGACAGACATGGCTATATCGACTCGGCTATTGATGCTGATCAAGAATATATATACTTTATGGGGTCGGAAAATATTCCTTCTCTGTGTTACACACATCCACTTTTACCACAAATCTAATATACCCCTTAACTCTTTTTGAGTACGGGTATAAAAAGTTTTTAAATCCCGAAATCTATCAGAAAAAGTCATTTTGGTTCACAGCCTAAATAAAAAGTTAATTTTTGTTGAGTAGTGTTTTTGGTGTTAAATATTGTGATCTTAACAGCTAACAATCACGAAAACCTACAGCGGATCGGGATAAGAATGCCCTCAGTTTCAATTTATTCGAGGCGTTAAACGGAACAGACTGCCTCATCTAACTGGCGTCGTTCTTAGTCTTGCATGTCAGAGACTGCTGCGTTGGACAATCACAGTCAAAGTTGCAATGAAAGCTTATACTTAGAAAGAATTGATCCTTTTCATTTTTGATGGCTCAAATAAAAATCAGCTTCCCGATTTCCTAAATCAAATTGACGGAATAATGCCATTACTCGAAATTTTTGATACACAATCTAAAAAATATTTGGTTATATAAAAAACAAGTGCACTGGATTAGGAAGGCCCGTTTTGCATAGGTATGGACAGATGAATTCGTGGGATCAGAAAATTTTGATCAAACATTTTGGGGAAAAAAAAACAGCGACGAACTAATGGACTTGTTAAAACTATGTAGGATAGAGTCAACAATGGAGCAGTACTACGAAAAAATCAACAAAACTGCTAATAGGTTACACAACCGAATATTAACACACTCTGACAATACTTACACCACAAACGAAGTTAACAGGATTGCGCTTAAAGTATTTCGTGATGACTTACCTGAGCCTACTAAAACAACGATATTCGCTATAAATCCTCAGACATTAGATGATGCGTACAAAATTATTGAGGAAGCCCGCCATCAAAGCTATATTCTTTACGGGCCTATTCGACGATTTAATAACAAACCTTTGATTAGAACAAATTTCAGTAATAACATTAATAATAACAATAAAATTTCAAGCGAATCTAATAACCAAGAACAGTTAGAAGACAACCCTGTTAGTGCAAATAAGCGAGTGTATCGAAGATTTGATGGAAACAAGAGAATCTATCTAGTAATTCTCGGATGTCTACTAACACTATTCAGACTCAATAACTAAATAATCCAAACCCACAAATTAATTCTTCAGTTCAAGAAAAATCCCTATATCAAAATTAGTTCTTCTGTAAGAGATCTCCTTTTTATACCCGTACTCAAAAGAGATTAACGGGTGTATTAGATTTGTAGTAAAAGTGGATGTGTGCAACACAGAGAAGGAAACGTTTCCGTCCCCATAAAGTATATATATATATTCTTGATCAGCATCAGTAGCCGTAGCCGTATATTAGATTTGTAGTAAAAGTGGATGTGTGCAACACAGAGAAGGAAACGTTTCCGTCCCCATAAAGTATATATATATATTCTTGATCAGCATCAGTAGCCGAGTCGATAGAGCCATGTCCGTCTGTCCGTCCGTCCGTCTGTCCGTCTCGATGAGCGCCTGGATCTCAGAGACTATAAAAGCTAGAGCAACCAAACCAAAGTTTCCAGACTCATGTGATATCACACTGCTACAAGTGTATTTCAAAATTTCGCCCTTATCTTTCTCGCTCGCAAACTCTGCCTCCTTATGTTCGCGAGTGGCCTCTAGTGGAGGAGATTTAAAATATGAATGGTACATCTATAATCTACATGTTAGATGTAAAATATACATTGTAGATGTAGATAACAAATGTAGCAAAAAATGTAAAATGTAAAATTTTTTTTAGTTCTAAAATTCTAAAAAATTATTCTCAAAAATTTAAATACTGACTGAGTACGGGTATAAGTAGAGTCGCGTCCCCAGAAGCGAATAACAAGTTCCTTCTCGTTATAATTGATACTGGAGCGGATTTCAGTATTATAAGTAAAAACTAAGTAAAGCACTTGATTCGGTTAGACCATCTCGACCTTTATTGTAGGAATATGCTCACCCCTGTTGTACAAAAATTCCAGAATATATTCTATAAAGAAGGAGATAACTTAGAACTTAACTTAACTTACAAGCAAAATAAAACATAAGATACGAACAAAAAACGATATACCTATTTATTCGAAAGCTTATAGATACGCGGAAGCACAGAAGGATAAGGTAAATAGCCAGGTAGAAGATATGCTGAAAAAGGAATAATAAGGAATTCGAATAGTCACTATAAAAGTCCTATAGGTATTGTCCAAAAGAAACTAGACGCTTCTAATAAACGGAAATGGCGACTGATCGTCGATTATAGGAAGTTAATCACCCAAACAGATGAAGACCGATACCCTCTCCCTAATATAGACGAACTAATTCAGAAACTTTCTGGGAGCAAAATATACTCTACACTGGATCTTGCTAAGGGGTTTTAACAAATCAAAATGAGTGAGGACGACATTCAAGACAGCATTTTCCACTTCGATCGGCACCCGCAACATTCCAAAAACTCATTAACAATCTGATTGGCGGCTTTATTGCCCATATTTGTTTGGTATATATGGACGATATTCTTATTTTTTCAAAAATTAAATTACCAACAACGCGAAAACAAATTTTACATTTTTTTGCTACATCTGTTATCTACATCTACATCTACAATGTATATTTTACATCTAACATGTAGATTATAGATGTACCATTCATATTCTACATCTCTTTCGCTAGGGGTTGCTCGCGCACTGAACGCGGCAGAGTGTGCGAGGGAATGAGTGATCAAATATGATCGGAACCCCATAAAGTATAAGTTAGGTTAGGTTAGGTTCTAGTATACTTGAATTATTTCCACTTGTTTGTAATAGATGTCTTATTTTTGTTGTATACCAGATTTTGGTGGTTCGTGATTCCTTTTCAGATTTCCTTATTACCATCTGTAATTTATATATATTTAGTGCCTTTTCTGTATTTTTAATATAATTTAAGTTATCCGATTTCCCACTGTAGACAGTTTCACAATCAGTAGGTTGACTTGAAAATAATTTTAATAGATCTGATGAGAAGTCTGCGACTTTGCTTTTGATTACACTTGTAAACACGATTTTTCCTCAAGGAACAAAACCAACTTTTTCTTAAAGATTTGGGGCTTAGAAATGGTTTGATGATTTTTTTTTATACCCGTACTCAAAAAAGAGTTAAGGGGTATATTAGATTTGTGGTAAAAGTGGATGTGTGCAACGCAGAGAAGGAAACGTTTCCGACCCCATAAAGTATATATATTCTTGATCGGCATCAATAGCCGAGTCGATATAGCCATGTCCGTCTGTCCGTCTTCATGAGCGCCTGGATCTCAGAGACTATAAGAGCTAGGGCAACCAAATTTGCTTTCCAGACTCATGTGATATCACACTGGTACAAGTGTATTTCAAAATTTCACCCCGCCCCCTTCCGCCGCCACAAAGAACGAAAATCTGTGGCAGGCACAATTTTAAAGATACGATAAAACTAAAAACGCAGTATCGTAGAGAATGCCCATATCTACTAGACTGCCGAATCTGAATCAGATCGGATCATTCAGTAGGTTCCCCCGCCCCCTCCTGCAAGAAAGCAACACCTCATTCTCTTTCTCGCTCGCACACTATCGGAGGAGATTTAGGATCTAAATGGTACATCTATAATCTACATGTTAGATGTAAAATATACTTTGTAGATGTAGATAATAGATGTAGCAAAAAAATTTAAAATGTAAAATTTTTTTTGTTATTCTTAAATTCTAAAATATTATATGCTCACAAATGTATACACTAGTACGGGTATAAGTAGAGTCGCGTCCCCAGAAGCGACTCACACGTTCCTTCTCGTTTTTAAAGAATTTTTGAATACTGGTATTTTTTTTTAAAGCTTTTTTCAGAGGTAGCGCTTGTTTTTTTCACATACCTCTAGTATATTTCATTTGATTGTTAAGAACTTTGCCATTTTGAAAAGATAATCAAAACAGCTAAAGTCACAGGATATATTTTTTCAACCATTAAGTTATCTATTTGGATAGTGTCTTTCGTATGTATTTCTGGATTATCTGAAAGTTCATTAATCTCGCATATCCTACTTAGCCCGTCTGCTAAAGCGTTCTCTTTCCCTTTTATGAATCTTACTTCGAAATAATATTCGTTTAATTGAAGCTCTGCTCCTTTAAGTTATTTAGCCATACTAATGGGCGGTGGTCAGTCTTAACTATAAATCTCCGTCCGTATAAATAATAATGAAAATATTTTATGGCCCAAAATATAGCTAAGAGTTCCTTCTCTATCTCTATCAATTATAATTGAGCTCGTGAGTTTTTAAGGTACGACTGGCATAGCATATAACTTTATTTCTTGCATAAGGGCCGCTCCTAATGCATAGTTGCTGGCATCAGTAACGAGTGTAAACTGCTTGCTAAAGTCCGGATAAACCACAATTGGATCGCTTTGAGTTAACGTTTTTAGCGTTTCGAATGATTCTATAAATTATACATCCCTTTTATCTATTTTAGCATTATTTTTTAAATATTTTATTAAAGGTTTCGCAATTTTAGAGTTGTCTCTTATATATCGCCGCAAATAGCGGTAATTCCTAAGAAGCTTCTTATTTGTTTTCGCGTTGTTGGTAATTTAATTTTTTTTTTAAAATAAGAATATCGGTAATATATACCAAACAAATATGGGCAATAAAGCCGCCAATCAGATTGTTAATGAGTTTTTGGAATGTTGCGGGTGCCGATCGAAGGACGAAAGGCATACGCAAAAACTCGTTATGCCCATTGGTAGTGGAAAATGCTGTCTTGAATGTCGTCCTCACTCATTTTGATTTGTTAAAACCCCTTAGCAAGATCCAGTGTAGAGTATATTTTGCTCCCAGAAAGTTTCTGAATTAGTTCGTCTATATTAGGGAGAGGGTATCGATCTTCAACTGTTTGGGTGCTTAACTTCCTATAATTATAGGGAATTGCGATCGCGATCAGGTACCAAATGTACAACCCTTTTTCGTTTGCTTTGTTCCCAATTGGCAGTTGATTGAATTATTTCCACTTGTTTGTAATAGATGTCTTATTTTTGTTGTATACCAGATTTTGGTGGTTCGTGATTCCTTTTCAGATTTCCTTATTACCATCTGTAATTTATATATATTTAGTGCCCTTTCTGTATTTTTAATATAATTTAAGTTATCCGATTTCCCACTGTAGACAGTTTCACAATCAGTAGGTTGACTTGAAAATAATTTTAATAGATCTGATGAGAAGTCTGCGACTTTGCTTTTGATTACACTTGTAAACACGATTTTTCCTCAAGGAACAAAACCAACTTTTTCTTAAAGATTTGGGGCTTAGAAATGGTTTGATGATTTTTTTTTATACCCGTACTCAAAAAAGAGTTAAGGGGTATATTAGATTTGTGGTAAAAGTGGATGTGTGCAACGCAGAGAAGGAAACGTTTCCGACCCCATAAAGTATATATATTCTTGATCGGCATCAATAGCCGAGTCGATATAGCCATGTCCGTCTGTCCGTCTTCATGAGCGCCTGGATCTCAGAGACTATAAGAGCTAGGGCAACCAAATTTGCTTTCCAGACTCATGTGATATCACACTGGTACAAGTGTATTTCAAAATTTCGCCCCGCCCCCTTCCGACGCCACAAAGAACGAAAATCTGTGGCAGGCACAATTTTAAAGATACGATAAAACTAAAAACGCAGTATCGTAGAGAATGCCCATATCTACTAGACTGCCGAATCTGAATCAGATCGGATCATAATTATAGCCAGAATGAAGAAATTTTCAGTAGGTTCCCCCGCCCCCTCCTGCAAGAAAGCAACACCTCATTCTCTTTCTCGCTCGCACACTATCGGAGGAGATTTAGGATCTAAATGGTACATCTATAATCTACATGTTAGATGTAAAATATACTTTGTAGATGTAGATAATAGATGTAGCAAAAAAATTTAAAATGTAAAATTTTTTTTGTTATTCTTAAATTCTAAAATATTATATGCTCACAAATGTATACACTAGTACGGGTATAAGTAGAGTCGCGTCCCCAGAAGCGACTCACACGTTCCTTCTCGTTTTTAAAGAATTTTTGAATACTGGTATTTTTTTTTAAAGCTTTTTTCAGAGGTAGCGCTTGTTTTTTTCACATACCTCTAGTATATTTCATTTGATTGTTAAGAACTTTGCCATTTTGAAAAGATAATCAAAACAGCTAAAGTCACAGGATATATTTTTTCAACCATTAAGTTATCTATTTGGATAGTGTCTTTCGTATGTATTTCTGGATTATCTGAAAGTTCATTAATCTCGCATATCCTACTTAGCCCGTCTGCTAAAGCGTTCTCTTTCCCTTTTATGAATCTTACTTCGAAATAATATTCGTTTAATTGATGCTCTGCTCCTTTAAGTTATTTAGCCATACTAATGGGCGGTGGTCAGTCTTAACTATAAATCTCCGTCCGTATAAATAATAATGAAAATATTTTATGGCCCAAAATATAGCTAAGAGTTCCTTCTCTATCTCTATCAATTATAATTGAGCTCGTGAGTTTTTAAGGTACGACTGGCATAGCATATAACTTTATTTCTTGCATAAGGGCCGCTCCTAATGCATAGTTGCTGGCATCAGTAACGAGTGTAAACTGCTTGCTAAAGTCCGGATAAACCACAATTGGATCGCTTTGAGTTAACGTTTTTAGCGTTTCGAATGATTCTATAAATTATACATCCCTTTTATCTATTTTAGCATTATTTTTTAAATATTTTATTAAAGGTTTCGCAATTTTAGAGTTGTCTCTTATATATCGCCGCAAATAGCGGTAATTCCTAAGAAGCTTCTTATTTGTTTTCGCGTTGTTGGTAATTTAATTTTTGAAAAAATAAGAATATCGTCCATATATACCAAACAAATATGGGCAATAAAGCCGCCAATCAGATTGTTAATGAGTTTTTGGAATGATGCGGGTGCCGATCGAAGGACGAAAGGCATACGCAAAAACTCGTTATGCCCATTGGTAGTGGAAAATGCTGTCTTGAATGTCGTCCTCACTCATTTTTATTTGTTAAAACCCCTTAGCAAGATCCAGTGTAGAGTATATTTTGCTCCCAGAAAGTTTCTGAATTAGTTCGTCTATATTAGGGAGAGGGTATCGATCTTCAACTGTTTGGGTGCTTAACTTCCTATAATTACAGGGAATTGCGATCGCGAT
Source organism: Drosophila ambigua (assembly GCA_018150905.1). Taxonomy (NCBI): domain Eukaryota; kingdom Metazoa; phylum Arthropoda; class Insecta; order Diptera; family Drosophilidae; genus Drosophila; species Drosophila ambigua. The sequence continues at coordinate 422,398 of JAECWS010000105.1, forward strand.
CAGGTACCAAATGTACAACCCTTTTTCGTTTGCTTTGTTCCCAATTGGCAGTTGGGCCCGCAGCCTTCAAAAAGGTATTTTTTGTTCATTTTTTAGGTTTGGTTTACGAATTTTAGCTCCAAAGTCTCTCCATAGATTTTAGTGAGTGATACCTTAAACGACGTGCACCTCTACACAAAAAAATAGAGAACACAGGATATAATTTTTTTTTTTCGACTTTTCCTGAGTTTTTAAAGTCAAAATTTCGTAAATAATACCGCACCAAAATCATCATTTTTGCATTTCAATGCTTTATATTTCCCAGACGGTAAGCTGAAATCACAAAGTGTTTTGGCTTATCTTCTAGCTATTTTAATTATCTTTTCAAAATATTAAAGTTCTTAACAACCAGATGAAAGATACTAGAGTTATGTGAAAAAAACAAGCGCTACCTCTGAAAAAAGCTTAAGAAAATATTCGGACTTCAAAAATTCTTCAAAAAAAAGTTCTGCCATAGAAAAAAAACCATAATTCTTTAAAAAATTTTAAAGCCCCATATCTATCAGAAAGAGGCGGTTTGGATCCTTGAGGAAAAAAAAGTTCGGTTTTGTCGAGTAGTGTAAACGTGCATCCTTTAAAAAAGATCCAAGCAGCTCGGATTTATTTTTAGGAAGATCCAGGATCCTGATTTTTTAAAGTAAAAATTTCGTACAAAATACCGCACAAAAATCAATTTTGCATTTCAATGCTTTATATTTCCCAGACGGTAAGCTGAAATCACAAAGTGTTTTGGCTTATCTTCTAGCTGTTTTAATTATCTTTTCAAAATATTAAAGTTCTTAACAACCAGATGAAAGATAATAGAGTTATGTGAAAAAAACAAGCGCTACCTCTGAAAAAAGCTTAAAATAAAATACCAGTTTTCAAAAATTCTTCAAAAAAAAGTTCTGCCATAGAAAAAAAAAAAATATCATCAAACTATTTCTAAGCCCCAAATCTATCAGAAAAAGGCGGTTTGGATCCTTGAGGAAAAAAAAGTTCGGTTTTGTCGAGTAGTGTAAACGTGCATCCTTTAAAAAAGATCCAAGCAGCTCGGATTTATTGTTAGGAAGATCCAGGATCCTGATTTTTTAAAGTAAAAATTTCGTACAAAATACCGCACAAAAATCATAATTTTTGCATTTCAATGCTTTTTATTTCCCAGACGGTAAGCTGAAACCACAAAGTGTTTCGTCTTAACTTCTAGCTGTTAATTATCTTTCTAAAATAGCAAAGTTCTTTACAACCAGACATAAGATACTAGAGTTATGTGAAGAAAACCATCGCTACCTCTGAAAAAAGTTGAAAAAAAATTCTATAAAAACGAGAAGGACTTATGAGTCGCTTCTGGGGATGCGACTCTACTTATACCCGTACTCAGTCAGTATATACATGTGGGATTTGGTGAGAAGCCACAGAGAGTAGCAGAGTCTGTTAAGCTAACAGCGCCCGTAATAGATAGAGAGACCAGAAGCGGCAGTCGAAAGAATAAAGAGAACAAGAGTTCAACGATCGACGATCGACGCCAGACAGTTCGGTGCCAAAGTCTCTCTGGAAAACACGCAAGAAGCAAAAGCGCAGCATTCTATTATATCCAATATTATAACCTCGTTTTAAACATATACCCATTGTAACCAGAGCAAATATCTAATAATAATACAAATAAAACTTTAAATATAAAAAACACTGTCGTCCTGGATCATTCTAACAACTACGGAAAACCCTGGGCCACAATTTTTGGGGGCTCAGCCGGAGATTTGAACAGTTACAATCGGGAAGTCATCAAACTAGAATGTGTGCTTAAAAAGATATATTGGAACATTAATTGAATCGCTTCGGAGCTGTTTGGAACATTCTGGAAACAAATTTCCAAACGAAACTCTACGGCGCGCAAAGAAATATCAGAAAAGCGTGCGAGTGGGCGAGACGGCGGCAGGCAGCAACGGCAAAGAGAAGAAAAACCGAAGCAAACCGAATCAGGAGGAACAAGAGGAACAGCAGAGAAGGCGAAAAAAAATAAACGCGTACCCAAGCTGGAGGCAACGTAAAACTTTGTGGATGTTCAGCAGCGTGCATTAGGCAGGATCGTTGGCGGTAGAAATCTGGACAAAGTGGAAGGCGTGGAGCAGTGAAGGTACCTGGTGGATCGCAAGTGCTAGACAAAAGCGGCTGGTCAAGGCCAAAGGTCTGCAAGAAAAAGACGGCAAGACTGTGCGTGCAAGAAATGAGACGCAGTAGTCAAAAGCAGACGGAATAGAGAGGAACAACGTGAGCAGCATAGAGGGCGATAAAGGAACGCAGTACTCAACCTGGAGGAAAAGCAAAAATTTGTGGATGACCAGCAATGTGCAGTAGGCAGGATCGTTGGCGGTAGACATCTGGACAATGCAGAAAGCGTGGATCAGAGAAAGTAGCTGGTAAACTGCAAGTGCTTAGCGTTGGAAAACTCAGGAGCATCATTTCGGCGAGAAGAAGACGAGAAAATTCTAAAATACAGCTTTAGAATTTTCTCGTGTGGCGTCGACAAGTCTGGAGCGGTGTTGGTGAGAGAGAGAGACCAACGACATTTCTAAAGCTGTATTGGTGTGGCGACGACAAGTCTGGAGCGGTGTTGGTGAGAAAGAGAGACCAACGACAATTCCCGAGCTGTATTGGTGTGGCGACGATAATTCTGGAGCTGTGAGAGGACGACGAAAATTCTGGAATTGGTTGGTGAGGGTGAGTGGCAGCGGAATATTCCAAAGCGAGATAAGTCTGTTCCCGAATTTCGACTGACAAAGAGGAACCAACAAACAACATGGAAAAGCAGACAGGCAAACATTTTATTGTTGTATTGGAAGAATAACAGATTGCATTTGGCAATTGTGCTGTTGATTAACAGAGTAATTTGACATAACCACTAACCATACAGTATATAGATGTGTCAGTTCATACAACGAAAGGGGCGCAGCTGAGTTTTCTGTCCCAGCACCCCCTGGCATTCGGCAGGGGTGCTGGGACCATTCGGCTGTGGTGCTGAGACGTTCGGGTCTTGGGCCTGAGACGTTCGGCATTTTTTCGACATGTTCGATTCATGACGAGATGCGAAGGCAAGCCGAGAATTGCAAATGTATGTGTGGTACACAGACACGACAAAATATCAGTTCATATTTTCCGAAAGCGTTTTGAGTTTGTTTTGAGTTTCGTTTCCAAGTTGCGTAAATGTGTGTGTGCCATGTATTCACACATACTATGCTTGTGTGTGGGCTTTAAAATTTTTGGCTGCTTGAACTGAATTTCGCTTTTTCGTTTTGTTTTGAGGGCTGATGTAGCGAACTGAGCTGACCTGCCGCCTTTTTTTCGGCCAATTCAGGGCCGCATCAACCCTCAACCGGGCCCTGTGCAACCATCAATCTGTGGCTCTCCGTTTTTTCACGTTTTTTAGTTCCTTCTCTTCTCGTTTGAAATAAAAACTTACAAATTAATCAAACAAACATTAGAGATATATGTTTATCAGTGGCTATTATATTTTGTATCCACTATTTGAGTTTTTTTTAAATTGTTTCTGTTAGCCCTAGGGTGGGCCCTAGGCAACTGCTAATCCGGCCCTGGACTGGACCAGTTCCCGTCGTCAGACTTCATATTTTGTTGTTTTGTATTGTATAGTCTCTTTGCTAACAATTAATGTATGTATATGATAAAGAATTTATTTATGTAAAAAAATCTGCATTTGTATATATATATACCAATTATTTGCATATATGTATTTATTTATATAAAAAGAAATAAATATATATAGAAAAGTTCTCGGAAAAAATGAATTTATTGACAAATTTGCTAAGTCGAAAGCCGAGTCATTTGCACAATATTTATGTACATGCACATTTTATTTAGTATATACATTTCTAAAACAGGGATATGTATATGTAAGTGTGCAACATCAAATAAGTCAAAAAATTAACATATTTTATTTTTATATATTGTATTTATTTCCCACCCCCACCCACTCTACCCATTCCTCATTTATGTTGCGGCAGGTCAGCTCAGTTCGCTACATCAGCCCTCAAAACAAAACGAAAAAGCGAAATTCAGTTCAAGCAGCCAAAAATTTTAAAGCCCACACACAAGCATAGTATGTGTGAATACATGGCACACACACATTTACGCAACTTGGAAACGAAACTCAAAACAAACTCAAAACGCTTTCGGAAAATATGAACTGATATTTTGTCGTGTCTGTGTACCACACATACATTTGCAATTCTCGGCTTGCCTTCGCATCTCGTCATGAATCGAACATGTCGAAAAAATGCCGAACGTCTCAGGCCCAAGACCCGAACGTCTCAGCACCACAGCCGAATGGTCCCAGCACCCCTGCCGAATGCCAGGGGGTGCTGGGACAGAAAACTCAGCTGCGCCCCTTTCGTTGTATGAACTGACACATCTATATACTGTATGGTTAGTGACATAACACTATGTTTGCATGTTTAATAACATAACATAATAATTAACATAAAGTTTGAGGAACGGAACCTGTTAAGTATTAAGGTCTAAGAAGCGCTGAGATTCTCAAACTGTATTTAGCCGAGCGAACGGCATAGATCAATTTCTTATTCTTTCATATTGTTGTAAAAGTTTGTAAAAATGAATAGAGACGAGATTTTGGCATTGGCTGTGGCACGGTTGCGTGAGAAATTGGCCGAAATAGGTTTAAGCAGAAACGGAAGGAAAGCTTTGCAACTCAGTCAGACTGCTGGCTCATTATGGTATTCAGACAAATCAGAATAACGATGAAATGAGTGATGAAGAAGAGATCCAAGATGACGTTAATGAAGGATTATCTTTTACAACGGCAGATTGGAATACTGCACAGCAGGGTAGAAGGGAAAGGCGAGATGAAGGTCCAACGCGTCACGCAGACATGGTTAGTTCAGGTAGATCCTGGTTTACATTGAAAGATGTAGAAGGCAGTGTGTCGCAGTTTTCAGGTGTATGCTCGCCAGACGTAAATCAACGGATAGAAGAACTTGAAGAACAAATTGCAGGTGTTTATTTATGCAAAACAATTGCTCAGTGGGCAGCAAAGTTGTTTGTAAGGAGTCAGCGCGATATTCGTGATTGGAATGGATTGAAGAGTGCATTGATCGACGAATTTGGTGTGAGGGTGTCATCAGCGGAGGGACTAGGGACTAGACTAGGGAAACGGCAGAAGAAAAAGAACGAAACGTTGCAGGAGTATCTGTACGCTCTGATGGAGTTGGCGAAGCCGATCGATATGGAGGACGAAAGCTTAATCGAATATTTTGTTAATGGTATTCCAGATTCTAATGCAAATAAGGCTTTACTGTATCAGGCTAGGAGTATGAGGCAGTTAAAGGTGCAAATCCAGGCATACCAGAAGATGTCAGGGTCAGTGAGACTGCAAGGGAAGTTTGACTCACACTTCAATTAATTGCGGAGATGACTCGCACATTAAACGGGATTTTCCAAAGAAAGATAAGCGGTGTTTTAGGTGCAACCAGTTGGGACATAGGGCTGCTCAATGCAAGGTCGAGATGACAGTTCGTCAGGAAAAGGCAACCAATCTAGTTCTGGAGAAAGGTATGACTAAGCCATCAAGCACGTTCACGTCTTCCGGATTAGAGTTGAAATCGGTAAGGTCTGGAAGAGTAGCGTTTAAAGGACTAGTCGATACAGGTGCCGACTTGTGTCTATTACGCAGAAGTGTGTTTTTGAAGATCGGTAAAGAAAGATTGGCAGGACGTGAAAAATGTCTTACAGGAATTGGTGAAATTCAAATTATAACTCTTGGGAGCATCACCATACCTGTACAGATTGATCATATGGACTTAATAGTAGAATTTCATCTGATTGCGGACGAAGACATGGCCTTTGGTGCTATCTTGAGTAGAACTCTTCTAGAGAGTGTAGACATGAAGGTGACAAGGGATGGCACGTCCTTTGTTCTCATATCAGAAAGTAAATTGGGTGCTGCAGGATATGTTCAGGAACATGCAGATAAAAAAGAAGATGTTAATTCATGCATGGAGTTGATTAATGAGTTTAGGAGTTTGTGTATGGTGAGTTTTGAGCAGAGTGAGACTATTGATATTGATTTGTCGCACTTGCCCTATTCACAGAGGGGTCAAATAAGAAAGATAATTGAGGAATACAAGCCGAAGAGAGATGTACAGTGCCCTATAGAGATGCTAACCGATGATTTACCTGTGCATCAGCATCCCAGACGTATAGCTTATAGCGAGCAGAACATAGTAGACGAGCAGGTCAACGAGTGGTTGACGCAAGGGATAATCAAGCCCAGTACATCGGAAAGAAGACCAAAGACCATACCAAAGAAGAATGGGCAGAAACGTTTATGCTGCGATTATCGCAAGTTGAACGAGAGTATAGTTGTGACGCCCAGCGACACCACAAAAAAACGCCGGCGCCACATTACAACATAAAAATTACATACAATTACATACATTACCATTACATATAAGCATAACCACATTTCGTATTATCACATATTTATAAGCGACAAACAAAAACCATGAAGTGCCTTCCAATAAATAAATAAGAAAAAAAAACCGTTTAACATTTAAATAGCAAACGATTCCCACTGTGGAAAGCAAAATCAGGCGTATGCCCACCAATCGAGAGTGAATCACCTTTGCGTACACAAACAGGAGAGTGGGCTCGCAGCAACAAAGAGAAGGCAAATACATTTGCCGTCCATCTAGAAAACGTCTTCAAACCGCACCCAGCAACGAATAGCTTTGTGCTCCCACCAACCAACAATCCCGAAGCTACTCCGCCTATCATATTCCAATCAGGAGAAGTCACAAGGGTCATTAAAGACCAAATCTCAAAGCAAAAGAAAGCTCCGGGCCACGATTTCATCTCTCCTAAAATGATCATAGAATTGCCGAGCTGTGCAGTGTATTTCCTTACTATGATATTCAACAGCATGATGAAATGGGGCTATTATCCTCAAGAATGGAGGAAATCAGTCATCACAATGATTCATAAAGCCGGAAAAGACAAGTCCAAGCCATCATCATATAGACCTATCAGCCTACTGCCTTGCCTATCAAAGATATTTGAAAAGCTGCTCCTGAATCGTATCAAACAACACCTACACATCAACGGTGCCATCCCGACTCACCAATTTGGATTTCGCGAAAAACACGGAACCATTGAACAAGTAAACCGTATAACCTCTGAGATACGAAATGCATTTGAAAGACGGGAGTATTGCTCCGCTGTTTTTCTGGATGTCGCACAGGCTTTCGACCGCGTTTGGTTAGATGGCTTAATCCACAAAATCAAAATATTACTTCCACAGAACATCCATGGAATAATGGAGTCATACCTACAGCAAAGAAGTTTCGCAGTACGATGCAAAGATTTCCTCTCTGAATATCATCCAATTGAAGCTGGTGTACCGCAAGGCAGCGTGCTTGGACCGACACTGTATATCATATTCACAGCAGATCTACCGACAAACAGCCTAACAACAACTTCGACATTTGCTGATGATACTGCTATATTAAGTCGCTCCAAGTGCCCAAGAAGGGCCACGGATCACTTATCATCTCATCTCGTGGCCTTAGAAAAATGGCTAGCAGACTGGCGGATACATGTAAATGAGCAAAAGTGCAAGCATGTCACCTTCACGTTAAACAGACAAACTTGCCCTCCATTATGTCTGAACAATATCAACATTCCACAAACCACCGAAGTAACATACCTTGGTGTTCATCTGGATAGAAGGCTTACTTGGCGTAAGCACATCGAAGCGAAGAGAAATCTACTTAAATTTAAAGTTAGTAATCTACATTGGCTAATAAACACCCGTTCACCACTAAAACTGGAGTACAAAGTACTTTTGTACAATGCAGTTCTCAAACCCATCTGGACATACGGCTCCGAGCTATGGGGAAATGCTTGCGTTAGTAATTTAGAAATAATCCAAAGAGCTCAATCGAAGATACTAAGAACTATCACTGGGGCACCATGGTACATACGGAATGAAAATATCCATAAAGGCTTAAATGTAGGATCAGTTAAAGATGAAATTGCCAAAGTGAAAGCAAAGTACCAGGCCAAGCTTCAAGCCCATCCTAATAGACTTGCGCAGTCTTTAACTTGGCACACTAGCCATACACGACTCCGGCGAAGAGACCTTCCCACCCAGCAATAATACTTAGCTAGGGACGTACTCTAAGTAATTAAGTGTAAATAATTAAATAAATATATTAGGCTAAGATTTGTATACTTGTCGTAAGTCTCTAATAGGGAAGATTCGATAAATAAAATCCCGTAATAATAAAAAAAAACCAAAAAACATTTAAATACAAATCCAAACAAAGAACACGCGCGCCAAAGACTAGTGTGACCAGCGCGAACCGAACACGGTCACACTAACAGCTGGGCCGGAACGCGTTATGGCAAAAACCAAAACGCGTTAAAACAGCTAATCGCCGGCAATAAAAGGAGGATCGCCAGATCGAATCGGGGCAGTCCAACTCGGAAAGCCCTGGCCTAACCAACCAGAATTTTTACAGCGGATCGTGTGATAAAGGTAATATCTACCTTTCCACTAGTTCTGCTCAATACCTTACCTCCGAATCCTCTCCAGAGTGTGTCCAAACCTCTGAATCCTCTCCAGAGTGTGTCCAAACCTCTGAATCCTCTCTAGAGCGTGTCCAAACCTCTGAATCCTCTCCAGAGTGTGTCCAAACCTCTGAATCCTCTCCAGAGTGTGTCCAAACCTCTGAATCCTCTCCAGAGTGTGTCCAAACCTCTGAATCCTCTCCAGAGTGTGTCCAAACCTCAGAATCCTCTCCTCGGAGTGTGTCCAAACCACTGAATCCTCTCCAGAGTGTGTCCAAACCTCTGAATCCCCTCCGGAGTGTGTCCAAACCACCGCATCGATCTTCTCCTCGGAGCGTGTCCAAACCTCCGCATCAATCTTCTCCTCGGAGCGTGTCCAAACCTCCGCATCAATCTTCTCCTCGGAGCGTGTCCAAACCTCCGCATCGATCTTCTCCTCGGAGCGTGTCCAAACCTCCGCATCAATCTCCTCCTCGGAGCGTGGGCAAACCCCCGCCTACACACTCTCGTCGAAGGACCCTCGAGCCATTCGGCCTCCAAACCTACGCAGCACGCAGCAAACAGCCACGTGCGGCCGAGAAGAAGACGAGAAAATTCTAAAATACAGCTTTAGAATTTTCTCGTGTGGCGTCGACAAGTCTGGAGCGGTGTTGGTGAGAGAGAGAGACCAACGACATTTCTAAAGCTGTATTGGTGTGGCGACGACAAGTCTGGAGCGGTGTTGGTGAGAAAGAGAGACCAACGACAATTCCCGAGCTGTATTGGTGTGGCGACGATAATTCTGGAGCTGTGAGAGGACGACGAAAATTCTGGAATTGGTTGGTGAGGGTGAGTGGCAGCGGAATATTCCAAAGCGAGATAAGTCTGTTCCCGAATTTCGACTGACAAAGAGGAACCAACAAACAACATGGAAAAGCAGACAGGCAAACATTTTATTGTTGTATTGGAAGAATAACAGATTGCATTTGGCAATTGTGCTGTTGATTAACAGAGTAATTTGACATAACCACTAACCATACAGTATATAGATGTGTCAGTTCATACAACGAAAGGGGCGCAGCTGAGTTTTCTGTCCCAGCACCCCCTGGCATTCGGCAGGGGTGCTGGGACCATTCGGCTGTGGTGCTGAGACGTTCGGGTCTTGGGCCTGAGACGTTCGGCATTTTTTCGACATGTTCGATTCATGACGAGATGCGAAGGCAAGCCGAGAATTGCAAATGTATGTGTGGTACACAGACACGACAAAATATCAGTTCATATTTTCCGAAAGCGTTTTGAGTTTGTTTTGAGTTTCGTTTCCAAGTTGCGTAAATGTGTGTGTGCCATGTATTCACACATACTATGCTTGTGTGTGGGCTTTAAAATTTTTGGCTGCTTGAACTGAATTTCGCTTTTTCGTTTTGTTTTGAGGGCTGATGTAGCGAACTGAGCTGACCTGCCGCCTTTTTTTCGGCCAATTCAGGGCCGCATCAACCCTCAACCGGGCCCTGTGCAACCATCAATCTGTGGCTCTCCGTTTTTTTCACGTTTTTTAGTTCCTTCTCTTCTCGTTTGAAATAAAAACTTACAAATTAATCAAACAAACATTAGAGATATATGTTTATCAGTGGCTATTATATTTTGTATCCACTATTTGAGTTTTTTTTAAATTGTTTCTGTTAGCCCTAGGGTGGGCCCTAGGCAACTGCTAATCCGGCCCTGGACTGGACCAGTTCCCGTCGTCAGACTTCATATTTTGTTGTTTTGTATTGTATAGTCTCTTTGCTAACAATTAATGTATGTATATGATAAAGAATTTATTTATGTAAAAAAATCTGCATTTGTATATATATATACCAATTATTTGCATATATGTATTTATTTATATAAAAAGAAATAAATATATATAGAAAAGTTCTCGGAAAAAATGAATTTATTGACAAATTTGCTAAGTCGAAAGCCGAGTCATTTGCACAATATTTATGTACATGCACATTTTATTTAGTATATACATTTCTAAAACAGGGATATGTATATGTAAGTGTGCAACATCAAATAAGTCAAAAAAATTAACATATTTTATTTTTATATATTGTATTTATTTCCCACCCCCACCCACTCTACCCATTCCTCATTTATGTTGCGGCAGGTCAGCTCAGTTCGCTACATCAGCCCTCAAAACAAAACGAAAAAGCGAAATTCAGTTCAAGCAGCCAAAAATTTTAAAGCCCACACACAAGCATAGTATGTGTGAATACATGGCACACACACATTTACGCAACTTGGAAACGAAACTCAAAACAAACTCAAAACGCTTTCGGAAAATATGAACTGATATTTTGTCGTGTCTGTGTACCACACATACATTTGCAATTCTCGGCTTGCCTTCGCATCTCGTCATGAATCGAACATGTCGAAAAAATGCCGAACGTCTCAGGCCCAAGACCCGAACGTCTCAGCACCACAGCCGAATGGTCCCAGCACCCCTGCCGAATGCCAGGGGGTGCTGGGACAGAAAACTCAGCTGCGCCCCTTTCGTTGTATGAACTGACACATCTATATACTGTATGGTTAGTGACATAACACTATGTTTGCATGTTTAATAACATAACATAATAATTAACATAAAGTTTGAGGAACGGAACCTGTTAAGTATTAAGGTCTAAGAAGCGCTGAGATTCTCAAACTGTATTTAGCCGAGCGAACGGCATAGATCAATTTCTTATTCTTTCATATTGTTGTAAAAGTTTGTAAAAATGAATAGAGACGAGATTTTGGCATTGGCTGTGGCACGGTTGCGTGAGAAATTGGCCGAAATAGGTTTAAGCAGAAACGGAAGGAAAGCTTTGCAACTCAGTCAGACTGCTGGCTCATTATGGTATTCAGACAAATCAGAATAACGATGAAATGAGTGATGAAGAAGAGATCCAAGATGACGTTAATGAAGGATTATCTTTTACAACGGCAGATTGGAATACTGCACAGCAGGGTAGAAGGGAAAGGCGAGATGAAGGTCCAACGCGTCACGCAGACATGGTTAGTTCAGGTAGATCCTGGTTTACATTGAAAGATGTAGAAGGCAGTGTGTCGCAGTTTTCAGGTGTATGCTCGCCAGACGTAAATCAACGGATAGAAGAACTTGAAGAACAAATTGCAGGTGTTTATTTATGCAAAACAATTGCTCAGTGGGCAGCAAAGTTGTTTGTAAGGAGTCAGCGCGATATTCGTGATTGGAATGGATTGAAGAGTGCATTGATCGACGAATTTGGTGTGAGGGTGTCATCAGCGGAGGGACTAGGGACTAGACTAGGGAAACGGCAGAAGAAAAAGAACGAAACGTTGCAGGAGTATCTGTACGCTCTGATGGAGTTGGCGAAGCCGATCGATATGGAGGACGAAAGCTTAATCGAATATTTTGTTAATGGTATTCCAGATTCTAATGCAAATAAGGCTTTACTGTATCAGGCTAGGAGTATGAGGCAGTTAAAGGTGCAAATCCAGGCATACCAGAAGATGTCAGGGTCAGTGAGACTGCAAGGGAAGTTTGACTCACACTTCAATTAATTGCGGAGATGACTCGCACATTAAACGGGATTTTCCAAAGAAAGATAAGCGGTGTTTTAGGTGCAACCAGTTGGGACATAGGGCTGCTCAATGCAAGGTCGAGATGACAGTTCGTCAGGAAAAGGCAACCAATCTAGTTCTGGAGAAAGGTATGACTAAGCCATCAAGCACGTTCACGTCTTCCGGATTAGAGTTGAAATCGGTAAGGTCTGGAAGAGTAGCGTTTAAAGGACTAGTCGATACAGGTGCCGACTTGTGTCTATTACGCAGAAGTGTGTTTTTGAAGATCGGTAAAGAAAGATTGGCAGGACGTGAAAAATGTCTTACAGGAATTGGTGAAATTCAAATTATAACTCTTGGGAGCATCACCATACCTGTACAGATTGATCATATGGACTTAATAGTAGAATTTCATCTGATTGCGGACGAAGACATGGCCTTTGGTGCTATCTTGAGTAGAACTCTTCTAGAGAGTGTAGACATGAAGGTGACAAGGGATGGCACGTCCTTTGTTCTCATATCAGAAAGTAAATTGGGTGCTGCAGGATATGTTCAGGAACATGCAGATAAAAAAGAAGATGTTAATTCATGCATGGAGTTGATTAATGAGTTTAGGAGTTTGTGTATGGTGAGTTTTGAGCAGAGTGAGACTATTGATATTGATTTGTCGCACTTGCCCTATTCACAGAGGGGTCAAATAAGAAAGATAATTGAGGAATACAAGCCGAAGAGAGATGTACAGTGCCCTATAGAGATGCTAACCGATGATTTACCTGTGCATCAGCATCCCAGACGTATAGCTTATAGCGAGCAGAACATAGTAGACGAGCAGGTCAACGAGTGGTTGACGCAAGGGATAATCAAGCCCAGTACATCGGAAAGAAGACCAAAGACCATACCAAAGAAGAATGGGCAGAAACGTTTATGCTGCGATTATCGCAAGTTGAACGAGAGTATAGTTGTGACGCCCAGCGACACCACAAAAAAACGCCGGCGCCACATTACAACATAAAAATTACATACAATTACATACATTACCATTACATATAAGCATAACCACATTTCGTATTATCACATATTTATAAGCGACAAACAAAAACCATGAAGTGCCTTCCAATAAATAAATAAGAAAAAAAAACCGTTTAACATTTAAATAGCAAACGATTCCCACTGTGGAAAGCAAAATCAGGCGTATGCCCACCAATCGAGAGTGAATCACCTTTGCGTACACAAACAGGAGAGTGGGCTCGCAGCAACAAAGAGAAGGCAAATACATTTGCCGTCCATCTAGAAAACGTCTTCAAACCGCACCCAGCAACGAATAGCTTTGTGCTCCCACCAACCAACAATCCCGAAGCTACTCCGCCTATCATATTCCAATCAGGAGAAGTCACAAGGGTCATTAAAGACCAAATCTCAAAGCAAAAGAAAGCTCCGGGCCACGATTTCATCTCTCCTAAAATGATCATAGAATTGCCGAGCTGTGCAGTGTATTTCCTTACTATGATATTCAACAGCATGATGAAATGGGGCTATTATCCTCAAGAATGGAGGAAATCAGTCATCACAATGATTCATAAAGCCGGAAAAGACAAGTCCAAGCCATCATCATATAGACCTATCAGCCTACTGCCTTGCCTATCAAAGATATTTGAAAAGCTGCTCCTGAATCGTATCAAACAACACCTACACATCAACGGTGCCATCCCGACTCACCAATTTGGATTTCGCGAAAAACACGGAACCATTGAACAAGTAAACCGTATAACCTCTGAGATACGAAATGCATTTGAAAGACGGGAGTATTGCTCCGCTGTTTTTCTGGATGTCGCACAGGCTTTCGACCGCGTTTGGTTAGATGGCTTAATCCACAAAATCAAAATATTACTTCCACAGAACATCCATGGAATAATGGAGTCATACCTACAGCAAAGAAGTTTCGCAGTACGATGCAAAGATTTCCTCTCTGAATATCATCCAATTGAAGCTGGTGTACCGCAAGGCAGCGTGCTTGGACCGACACTGTATATCATATTCACAGCAGATCTACCGACAAACAGCCTAACAACAACTTCGACATTTGCTGATGATACTGCTATATTAAGTCGCTCCAAGTGCCCAAGAAGGGCCACGGATCACTTATCATCTCATCTCGTGGCCTTAGAAAAATGGCTAGCAGACTGGCGGATACATGTAAATGAGCAAAAGTGCAAGCATGTCACCTTCACGTTAAACAGACAAACTTGCCCTCCATTATGTCTGAACAATATCAACATTCCACAAACCACCGAAGTAACATACCTTGGTGTTCATCTGGATAGAAGGCTTACTTGGCGTAAGCACATCGAAGCGAAGAGAAATCTACTTAAATTTAAAGTTAGTAATCTACATTGGCTAATAAACACCCGTTCACCACTAAAACTGGAGTACAAAGTACTTTTGTACAATGCAGTTCTCAAACCCATCTGGACATACGGCTCCGAGCTATGGGGAAATGCTTGCGTTAGTAATTTAGAAATAATCCAAAGAGCTCAATCGAAGATACTAAGAACTATCACTGGGGCACCATGGTACATACGGAATGAAAATATCCATAAAGGCTTAAATGTAGGATCAGTTAAAGATGAAATTGCCAAAGTGAAAGCAAAGTACCAGGCCAAGCTTCAAGCCCATCCTAATAGACTTGCGCAGTCTTTAACTTGGCACACTAGCCATACACGACTCCGGCGAAGAGACCTTCCCACCCAGCAATAATACTTAGCTAGGGACGTACTCTAAGTAATTAAGTGTAAATAATTAAATAAATATATTAGGCTAAGATTTGTATACTTGTCGTAAGTCTCTAATAGGGAAGATTCGATAAATAAAATCCCGTAATAATAAAAAAAAAAACAAAAAACATTTAAATACAAATCCAAACAAAGAACACGCGCGCCAAAGACTAGTGTGACCAGCGCGAACCGAACACGGTCACACTAACAGCTGGGCCGGAACGCGTTATGGCAAAAACCAAAACGCGTTAAAACAGCTAATCGCCGGCAATAAAAGGAGGATCGCCAGATCGAATCGGGGCAGTCCAACTCGGAAAGCCCTGGCCTAACCAACCAGAATTTTTACAGCGGATCGTGTGATAAAGGTAATATCTACCTTTCCACTAGTTCTGCTCAATACCTTACCTATCCTCCGAATCCTCTCCAGAGTGTGTCCAAACCTCTGAATCCTCTCCAGAGTGTGTCCAAACCTCTGAATCCTCTCTCCAGAGCGTGTCCAAACCTCTGAATCCTCTCCAGAGTGTGTCCAAACCTCTGAATCCTCTCCAGAGTGTGTCCAAACCTCTGAATCCTCTCCAGAGTGTGTCCAAACCTCTGAATCCTCTCCAGAGTGTGTCCAAACCTCAGAATCCTCTCCTCGGAGTGTGTCCAAACCACTGAATCCTCTCCAGAGTGTGTCCAAACCTCTGAATCCCCTCCGGAGTGTGTCCAAACCACCGCATCGATCTTCTCCTCGGAGCGTGTCCAAACCTCCGCATCAATCTTCTCCTCGGAGCGTGTCCAAACCTCCGCATCAATCTTCTCCTCGGAGCGTGTCCAAACCTCCGCATCGATCTTCTCCTCGGAGCGTGTCCAAACCTCCGCATCAATCTCCTCCTCGGAGCGTGGGCAAACCCCCGCCTACACACTCTCGTCGAAGGACCCTCGAGCCATTCGGCCTCCAAACCTACGCAGCACGCAGCAAACAGCCACGTGCGGCCGAGTAGCCAAAACCGAAGGAAGACACGTCCCCACGATCCAACCTATTTCCAACTCTGTACAATTAAGACCAATAAAGGAAACTTTTTTTTAACTTACTTGCTTGCTTTATTCTTGAACCGAGATATCCCTTTCAGTTACCACAGCCAGAAACCTAACAAATTTCTGTGAACCCGGCGCGCCGAGCATACCCCGGCCGAAGCAACGTCACATAGTGCGGGATAACTTTCCGATGCTACAGATGCAGGATGTTATCGATAAATTGCAAGGAGCCTTGATTTGTACTACATTAGATTTAAAAAACGGTTATTTCCACGTACCGGTCGAAGAACAGTCTCAAAAGTATACAGCGTTTGTAACACATAAAGGACAATATGAGTTTCTTTTTGTACCGTTTGGTATTTCGAATTCGTCAGCAAGTTTTACCCGTTTCATAGTAGCGGTAATGAGAGAACTAATTCATATATATATGGATGATATTATTATACCGAGTATAGATGTTGAGGAAGGCTTAGAGAAGTTTAAAAGAGTACTGGTGGGAGCAGAAAAGACTGGCTTAAAGATAAACTGGAGTAAAGGACAAATTTTGAAAACTCAGGTAGATTTCTTGGGGTATATTATGGAAAATGGAACTATAACACCCAGCGACGAGAAAACGCAGTGTATAGCAAACTTTCCTATACCTAAGGATAGAAAGGCTATACAAAGATTCATTGGGTTAACTTCATATTTCAGAAAGTTCGTTGAAGGATACGCGTTGATAGCCAGGCCATATTACTAAAGAAAGATGCTAAGTTCGAGCTCAAGGACTTGCAGCGAGTAGAATTTGAGCAGTTGAAAACAGCTTTGACGAGCAAACCAGTGTTAAGATTGTACAATCCTAAATGGTCGATAGAGATACACACGGATGCATCTAAATTGGTGTTTGGAGCTGTACTACTACAAAAAGACCCAGAAGATGGTCAGTTGCACCCAGTAATGTATATGAGTAAGAAAACAACGCCATGTGAGGAAAACTATCATTCATACGAACTGGAGGTTCTAGCGGTGATAGGGGCTTTAACTAAATGGCGTGTGTATGTGCTAGGGCTGGAATTCAAAATCATTACGGACTGTAACGCAATCGCGAAGACAATGAAAAAGAAAGACGTTCCATTGAGAGTAGCTAGGTGGGCGATGTATCTGCAAGATTACAACTATGTAATCAAATCAAGTACTGTTGAAAGGCCCAAACCGAGAGTTGATAGTAGTTCCATCGCAAATGGAAACAGAGATAATACAGATTGCACACAGACAAGGATATTTTTCAGTGAAGAAAACTCAAGATTTAACAGAGAAGTCTTATTTCATTCCTAAGTTAAAAGAAAAAATAGACAAAGTAGTGGGCGGTTGTGTGGAGTGCAGACAAGAAGGGTTACCTATCACATAGACCACGTCGGACCGATGGAGATTACAAAGAAAAGATATAATCACATTTTGGCTGTTGTTGACGCATTTTCAAAATATGTTTGGTTATATCCGACACATAGTACTGGAGTAGATGAGGTGGTGAATTGCTTAGAGAGGCCGGCAGTATCGTTCAGTAACCCATTCAGAGTTGTAACGGACCGTGGCGCGGCTTTCACATCACACTTATTCAAGGAGTACTGTGATAAGCAGAAGATACAGCATTTGTTAATAACTACAGGCGTACCTCGAGGAAATGGACAGGTCGAGAGAATACACAAAATAGTAGTACCGATGCTGTCTAAGATGAGTTTGGAAAGTCCAGGTAATTGGTGTAAGCACGTAGGTAGAGTGCAGCAAATGATTAATAACATTGAGCCTAGGAGCACCAAAGTAACTCCATTTAAACTGCTAACCGGAGTAGACATGCATATAACTGGTATAGCTGAGTTGAGAGAATTGGTGCAGCAGTCCCTCATAGATGAGCTGGATGAAGAGCGTGAGCGTTTAAGGAAAGATGCTAGGGATAATATTCAGTCATTGCAGGAAGAGAATAAACAAGCCTTTGACAAAAAGAGAAAGGATGAAAAGGAATATAGTATCAACGACTTAGTTGCGATCAGGCGTACCCAATATGGTGTTGGTTTGAAGTTGAAGGGGAAATTTCTGGGGCCCTATAAGGTGGTCAAGATTCGCAAGCATGGCCGGTATGATGTAGAGAAAGTAGGAGAAGGTCCTTTTAAGACCTCTACCGTTGCGGAATTTATGAAGGAGTTCGGGTCGAACTTAACGTCAGGAGGGCCGAATGTGGGATTTGGCGAGAAGCCACAGAGAGCAGCAGAGTCTGTTAATCTAACAGCGCCCGTAACAGATAGAGAGACCAGAAGCGTCAGTCGAAAGAATAAAGAGAACAAGAGTTCAACGATCGACGCCAGACAGTTCGGTGCCAAAGTCTCTCTGGAAAACACGCAAGAAGCAAAAGCGCAGAATTCTATTATATCCAATATTATAACCTCGTTTTAAACATACACCCATTGTAACCAGAGCAAATATCTAATAATAATACAAATAAAACATTAAATATAATAAACACTGTCATCCTGGATCATTCTAACAACTACGGAAAACCCGGGGACACATACATTTTTGAGCACGATTTTTTAGAATTTTAGAATTAAAAAAAAAAGTTTATATTTTACATTTTTTGCTACCTCTGTTATCTACATCTACAATGTATATTTTCATCTAACATGTAGATTATAGATGTACCATTTATATTCTACATCTCCGCCGCTAGGGGTTGCTCGCGCACTGGACGCGGCAGAGTGTGCGAGAAAGATAGAGAATGAGTAGTTTGTCTCCTGTTGGATGGGGCGGGGCAGCAACTGAAAATTAATTTCTTCATTTTGGCTATATATATGATCCGATCTGATTCAGATTCGGCAATCTGATAGATATGGGCATTCTCTACGATACTGCGTTTTTAGTTTTATCGTATCTTTAAAATTGTGCCTGGTACAGATTTTTGTCGTTTGTGAGGCGGGCCGAAATTTTTAAATACAGCAGTGTGATATTGCATGAGTTTGGAAACCAAATTTGGTTGCCCTAGCTCTTAAAGTCACTGAGATCTAGGCGCTCATCGAGACGGACAGACGGACGGATGGACAGACATGGCTCTATCGACTCGGCTATTGATGCTGATCAAGAATATATGTATATACTTTATGGGGCCGGAAACGGCCACACATCCACTTTTACCAAAAATTTAATGTACCCCTTAACTCTTTTTTGAGTACGGGTATAAAAAGAGACGTAAAAAAATAGGTGTTAATAGTACTGGCAACAGCTACAATTTGTGTGTAAGCAAATATATTTTTTCCACTTTACATTGTATATTTAGATTGGTGTTTCTTATTGCCTTTGATCCAAACAGCAAGAAATGAATTTAGTCTTTTTTCTTTTGTATTAGTATAAACACTATAGTGAAGGTATTTTTACTAACATCTACATTTAAAAAATATCCTTTTCCTTGTAACCTGGTTTCACTAGCCATAGTCCTGATAGAAATTTCTTGATCGTTGATTTTAAATTTTTTTCAGTCCTTAACGCTATTAATAAACAATGAAGAAAGAACGGTTTTGGGATACATTTTAGTTTTGTGAATACTCAGACACTACTCAACAAAATTGAACTTTTTCTTTCGGATGTGGACCAAAATTACTTTTTCTGATAGATTTCGGGATTTACAAATTTTTGTAGTACTTTATTATTTTTTTTATGGTTTAATTTTTTTTTAAGAATTTTGAAAATCTGATATTTTTTTTAAAGGTAGTGCTTCTCTTTTTCACATAAAGCTGCATTTGCCAGTTTTTCAGAACTGCAAAGTTCTATTCAGCCAGATATAAGATACTTAAGTTATGTGAAAAATAGAAGCACTACTTCTGAAAAAAAAAAATTACAAAAATATAAGATTTAAAAAAAAACTTTTTAGGAAAAAGAAAAGACAAAATTTTAAAACCCCGAAATTTATAAGAAAAAGCCATTTTGGGCCACAGCCTAATTGTCGTGTTGTAGTGTTATCAGCTATTCTCCGGTTTACGTAAATTTTTGCTTTCGATAGTAGTTCATTTGCTTTTGAAATGGAAATTTGTTAGTCAAACATGCCATTGTTTTGGCAATCGCATTATATTGGGTAATTAAGAACAGACGACATTTTTACCCCTGGCCGACATTGATATTGATATTCTAACTGTCAAATGGGAATTCGCACTTTGTTGTTGTTTAGGTTTATTTTGCTGACGTACAATTTGGGTGCCATTAAAAATGAATTTTTATACCCGTACTCAAAAAAGAGTAATGGGGTATATTCGATTTGTGGTATAAGTGGATGTTTGTAACGCAGAGAAGAAAAAGTTTCCGACCCCATAAATTATATATATTATGATCAACATCAATAGCCGAGTCGATAGAGCCATGTCTGTCTGTCCGTCTGTACGTCTTGTCTGACGCCTGGATCTCAGAGACTATAAAAGCTAAGGCAACCAAATTTGGTTTCCAGACACATGTGATATCACACTGCACAAGTGTATTTCAAAATTTTGCCCCTTCCGCCACACAGAAAACGAAAATCTGTGGCAGGCACAATTTTAAAGATACGATAAAACTAAAAACAAAAAACACAGTATCGTAGAGAATGATCATATCTAGCAGACTGCCGAATCTGAATCAGATCAGAACATATTTATAGCCAGAATGAAGAAATTGATTTTCAGTTGCTTCCCCGACTTCTCCGGCAAGAGACCAGCTACTCATTCTCTTTCTCGCTCGCACACTCTGCCACGTTCAGTGCGCGAACACCCTTAGCGGAGGAGATGCAGAATCTTAATCGTACAAGTAGAATGTACATGTAAGATGTATAATATACATTGAAAAAGTAGATAACAAATGTAGCAAAAAAATGTACAATTTATTTTTTTTAATTCTAAAAAATCATAAGCTCAAAATGTATATACTGACTGAGTACGGGTATAAGTAGAGTCGCGTTCTCAGAAGCGACTCATACGTTCCCTCTTGTTTAAATATACAGGGGTGCCACCGAAATCATTAGTGAAATGGGAAACCGCGCAGATGATTTCCGCTTAAAAATTTCCGCCGTGCCACAGAATTCCGAGAGATTTCTTTTTTCTTAGCATTGTCACAAACCAAATTCGAACTAAGGCTAGATATCTTTCAAGATTCAATTCGAATGGGTCCATTTTGCAGTTTTATTGATTTTATCATATCAAAACAATTGGTTTTTCTTTTTTTCTTTTATGACATAAAATAACTGCTTTTTCAATGCTGTACTTTTTTTTAATTTCAAACAAAACACTGTACTCGGCAACTCTAGCAGTTGTCTGGCAACACTCCGTGAATGGCAGCAATCAGCTGTTCAAAAAAAACAGACATCTGAATTTTACGGTAAACTTAATTAAAATGCTTTTATCGAGACCATTGGTCATCGAATAACTACGGAGACAACATATTAGAATACAAAAATTGCAGCGCAGGCTTCTCAGATGCGCATCGGACTCGTTTTCGCCTTCAGACGATACGCATGTGGTTTTTGTGATTGTCTTCTCAAACTACTGCTAATTTAGTTCATTAAAATTAACAGTTTTTGGTATAATGATCGCTATGCTTTTACTTGTGCTGCCATGGGTCTGCACTTAGCCGAACAGGGGTTTTTGACATAAATGCAATGGCAATAATGTGTAGAAATGGTTTGTTATTTCTGTTTTGGCATTTTGAAGCTGGTAGAACTACAAATGACTACAAATGTTTTCACAATTTGCACAAATCGTATGCACACGTTTGACGTAAAGGAAGTTTTACTGCTATCAATATAATTAATATTAAATATCTTGCTCCGAATTCGGCTTAAAAATGGTGGCATTACTGTATTAACTTCGAAAGTCCGAATCGCCCCAGGTGGTCACCTCGGTCTGCAGCGGATTGAGAGCGAAATCGTTCAGTGAAAATTCAGTCAGCGAATTGAATAGTGATTTACTAAAATGTTTATTTTATTAACTTAACATTGGTTAATGTTTAATTATTTGGATGAGGGTTAATCACCAATTGAACAACCTTTATGGGAAAGTAAGATTCCAATCGTTTTAGGTGTGTTTTATGGGTGTATTTAATCAAATCGCTGGATAAATTGTGAGCGAATTTGATTCCGCTGAAAAATCGGTGTGTGGCACGGCGGAATGGAATTGAGGTGATTTTCCAGCGGAAGTGATTTCTGTGGCAGCCCTGATTACATTTGGTTGCGGTTTTTCTTCTTTTTCCCTATTCAAAGTCTGGCCGTTCGAGATGACCGCTAACTATCGATAGCTAGGGTCTAAGGGTGCTAAACTTAAAATTCGATATTTCGCTTTGTAATGGTAACTCAGAAAATAGTCAGTGACCGTGATACCACTGGGATAGCAAAAGCAATTTTTCATACCTTGGATATATGTCTGCGTTTTGGCTTTGTGCAGCTCTTTTGGAAAAATTCCATGAGTATTAAGTATGATGTCCTATATCTAAACGAGTAGGAACGTGCGAGTCGCTTCTGGGGACGCGACACTACTTATACCCGTACTCAGTCAGTATATACAATTTTGAGCATATGATTTTTTATAATTTTAGAATAAACAAAAAAAATGTTACATTTTTTTGCTACATCTGCTATCTACATCTACAATGTATTATCTACATCTAACATGTAGATTGTACATGTTCCATTTATATTCTACATCTCCTCCACTAGGGGTTGAAAGAGCAAGAAAGAGAATCAGTAGTGTTTTTCATGCAGGTGGTGGCGTGGGAAGCAACTGAAACTTAATTTCCTCATTCTGCCCATAATTATGATCTGATCCGATTCGGCAATCTGGTAGATATGGTCATTCTCTACGATACTGCGTTTTTAGTTTTATATTATCTTTAAAATTGCGCATGCCACAGATTTTTGTCCTTTGTGTACCTGAAGGGGGCGGGGCGAAATTTTGAAATACACTTGTAGCAGTGTGATATCACATGATTCTGGTTGCCCTAGCTCTAATAGTTTCTGAGATCCAGGCGTCAAACAAGACGGACAGGCGGACAGACAGACATGGCTCTATCGACTCGGCTATTGATGCTGATCAAGAATATATATACTTTATAAGGTCGGAAACGTTTCCTTCTCTGCGTTACACACATCCACTTTTACCACAAATCTAATATACCCCTTAACACTTTTTTGAGTACGGGTATAAAAATGCGCCAGATGAATATTCATGGCTTTCAATATCTTGCTACCAGAGTCTACGACGGCATTAAGAATTGAAACAACCTTTAAAGCACAGCGCTTTCCAGCTTTATACAAGCCGGAGCTAGCAGCTTACAGAAATTCGTCAGATGGAACTGTTTCAGCTAGGCCTGACAGTTTTTTTACTTTCGTTTTTTTTTCAACACTCCGAAAAATATATTTTTAGGCGTCCGACATTTTCAGAAGTTGCTCTTTCGGTCAACATTATTTTCATATCTAGCCATTCTATTTGAAAAAAAAACACCATGTGTTTTCCACAGTATTGCCCCTTTTGGGTAAACGCATCTCGCACTGCTTTTCCTTAGTGTACTTCATTTTACTTAGATCAGAAAAAAAGGATAATTTTCTATGGCGAGAAACTTCTTTTCGAGGATCTCTTCGTCGTGCCATACTAAAACGAGAAGGAACGTGTGAGTCGCTTCTAGGGACGCGACTCTACTTATACCCGTACTCAGTCAGTATATACATTTTTGAACATAATTTTTTTAGAATTTTAGAATTAAAAAAGAAATTTTATGTTTTACATTTTTTTGCTACATCTGTTATCTACATCTACAATGTATATTCTACATCTAACATATAGATTATGCATGTTTCATTTAGATTCTACATCTCCTCCGCTAGGGGTTGCTCGCGCACTGAACGCGGCAGAGTGTGCGGATCATAATTATAGCCAGAATGAAGAAATTAATTTTCAGTTGCTTCCCCGACTTCTCCGGTTCAGTGCGAGAGCAACCCCTAGCAGAGAAGATGTAGAATATGAATGGTACATTTATAATCTACATGTTAGATGTAAAATCTACATGTTATATGTATAATATACATACAATCTATCAAAGATTGGCTTTGCGATTTATTGTATCAATGAACCTCTCCAGCGATTAAATGATGGAATTCAAGCTATCGGCATCCTTTGTCTCAACCCGTCTGTCGATTGTCCGACAGTAAACTAATTTTTCAGGTGCGCCTTTTTATCCGTTTGTTCCACATGAAAATCATTTCTAGCGGACCCAACAGACGTTGGGCTGTCTTAACTATAAATATTGAACTCAAATTGGTATAATTTACTAAAAAATATTTCAGGAAGAAAGTGTTTATTATTGTAATTCTTTATAATAAGCAACATTCTTTGTTTTTTTCTTTGGCGCGTATATAAATAGTTTGGTTTTTCATCCGACTCGGGAACAGGCGATATATAAATGGTCATGCGAAAAATATTGATTTTCAAGATTAATGCACAAACAATTAGCGACTGCCCTTGAGATTTATTTATCGACATTGCAAAAGCTAGCCTCACTGGAAACTTTAACCGTTTAAAGTCGAATGGCATGTCGTTCGAAATCAAAGGAATCCGTGGAATCAAAACGTTTTCTCTTTTATATTTCCCTTTAAAAATTGAGACTTCATGACATCGTTCATTAACTTCTTCACCGCAAGTCGGTTGCCATTACAAAGACGTGGCTGGTTTATATTCTGCAACATAATAATAGCCGATCCGATCTTTAGCTGCAGATTTTGAGGTGGTAGTCCGGGCAATTCCATCGAATTTAAGAACTCCGTTGGATTGTTGACAACATCCTCTTGGTTAGTAACGGAATAAATCGATTTTTTTGTTATTAATTCGCCAGCTATATTATTTTGAATCTGGAAATTCATTTCGAAGACATCAACGTTTTTTGTAGCCAATATAACTCTTTCGCTCAATCATACGTGATTTTTTAAATTTTGAGCAATGTCTTTGTTTCAGTAAAGTTTAAAAAATTGGTAGGAAATGTGATGTATAACAGTGAGTATAAGTAAACAGGTATTTTCCATTACCATATGTAGCAATTATTTGAAAAAAAACTTCACCAGTGGCTCGAGTTCTGCAATTCGACTCGAATGTTTATATTTAATTTGAGCGTTTTAACGTCTTTCCCTAAAACGGATGACTTCAAACATGCGTTAAGGTCGTCGGCTGGTGTTGATCGGTAGTGTTTAGCGAAAATCTCCTGCTAATAAAATCAGTGCACCACCAAACAGGGTTTGGTTCTTTCGGAAATCTTGCAACGTGCGGTCTAATGCTTCCAATGATTTTTTGTGTGCCATCGTGCACTCATCCCAAATTATTAATTTGCATGTTCAACGGCAACTTGAGTGTGGAATGTAGCTGCAATACCTGATATCAAAAACGTTTTAACAGTCTCACCGAGCATCTTTAAAAAAAAAATTTCTTCATTTATTTGCAAATTATCATTTAATTTTCTAGCACGCTTTAGATGTTATATATCTTCAGCCATGTGATCTTTACGTTTGTTCCATAAATCAATCGGTGTTGATGGGAAGCATGTAGACAAAAGTATGGCAAACAATGTTCGTATTTGTTTAGCATTTGGCGAAATCATAGCATCTTCGAGAGTGTGGTGACAATGAGTGTCATTCTCGAGCAGTGTCATTCTACGTTGACATGCTTCTCTGTATATGCCGCACAATACACCATTAACAAACATTGACTAATAGTAAACGCAAATAAAAACACTCGCCTTGGCTGGGATGCACTGTGTAAGGACGTCCTATTACATCTTTGGAAAATACTTGTTGGTAATTTAGAGCTGGCTGTCCTTGTTTTCGTCGTTGAAATTTCTTTAATGATTGATTCCAGGTATAATATCATGGCAATAAAGTAGTGTTCTTGCAAAGTCATCATTCTGGCACATTTCAAAGAAGCTGGTCAATGTTGTCAATGGCGACCTCTCAATTCGTTTTAATACGTATATCGTTGTAAAGTACACCCTTTCATCATTTTCCAGATGTACGGCCAAATGAACAACAGTACCTTTCATGTATTGGAAATGAAAAAACACGCCACATCTCCTCATTATTTCGCTAGCAACTCCGAACACTGCCATGTCACTACCTTTTTTCACGTACTTTGACTGTTGTTGTCCTTCCGTTTTCGTCAGTGGATCGCCTGCGATAAAGTGGGTAACCATCATTTCCATTAATAGTTTCTGCTACTAATTGTCTTGGAAAGCGCTTTGAACATTTTCCATTCACCATACACGGAGAAGTTCATGCGTGATGCCGGGACCAAGGGAAATAGGAATTCATTTTTATATATATAGATAATCAAAAGCAACAAATATATTTACGCAAATTGCTATTTTTTCAGAAAAAAATTTTTCATACAAAAAGGTATAAAAACAAAATCATAAAATCTTATAATGTTCTGTTCTACAGAATGACATAAAAGGAAATGAAATAGGCGTTAAAATACACATTTTTAGACCGAATTTGATTTTTTTTATGTTTATTAATTTTTTATTCCTGAGGAACCTATTTATAGAAAGGTATAAATTTGTTTTGGCAAACCATTCTCTACCTATCATTCTCTACTCTATCATCTCTATCTACCTATTGCGGAGATAGCCACTTACACACAGATTTTTTTTTTGTACAAATTTATAGTTTAGATATCTTTAAAGCCGCAACCAACTTTTTCCAGCAATATGGCAGACGAAGAAGATCCATGGGGAGACGACGCCGGTGGAGACATTGAGGAAGTTCCAGTACCTACTCCAGCCACTGAAGCTGCACCTTCGAAAGCAGGCAGTGTTGTTTCTGATCACAAATCAGAGAGTATTGTTTTAGCAGAGACCCCAGCGAAAGAAGCAAGCATTGTTGAGGGTGAAATAGAGTTTAAAGCCCCCCCACTTCCGCCAGAAGATGATGGTTACAGGAAACCAGTTCAGTTGTATCGACATTGGGTTAGGTAAGTTTCCTTGTTTTATTTACATTTTTTCACCCAGGAAGCTTTTTCGAACCCATATATATGTATTAGAGCGGCTAAATTGGTTCGGATAAAAAAAAAACGTGGTAAGCGTTCACCAGAATCGGAATCTACTAAGATTCCAAATATTTTCCAAACTATATGTCTAATATTAAATTTCTAGCCCCCGCTGAGAAGCAATCATATTTCAGGTTGGCATAAGAAAGTCCGTAACTTAATAACCTTTTCACACTGGCGACCATCCACTATCCATTTCGCGGATGGTTCGTAATGTTTTGCCATTCCACCATCATTTTGGGATGTTCCTAATTTGCACGTTTATGTACGGTATTTTTTCTCGGAAGTGAGATAGTTTGTGGACTATCCTGTGGGAATTCGTTTATGAATGCTCTGCAAAGCTCATTCATGATACTCCACACGCTTTTGGCTGATAGCCCTCCGATTGTTCTGTACTCAGAAAAAGATCCCAAAGTATAAAATGCTATGGCGATAAAAAACTTTCCTTAAGAATCGCTTTGTTGTTTTCATATAAACATATTTCCCCCAAAATGTCCCAAACCACTTTTAAAAAAACATAGCATATATATTTGTATTTAAAACATTGATTGGTTTTAGTAGAAGGAAAACAGATATTTATTCTAATATCTACTCCTCGTCTATGTTCGCCTCATTGTCATCAAACATGTCCAGCAACATGATAAGGTTTTTGAATAACATGTTTTGCTGCTGAATCACATTCACAACCATTGCAATATTATTCATATTCATTATACTCGTACTCAAAAAGAGTTAAGGGGTAGATATAGTATCTGTGGCAGCCACAATTTTAACGATACGATAAAACTAACGAGAAGGAACGTGTGAGTCGCTTCTGGGGACGCGACTCTACTTATACCCGTACTCAGTCAGTATATACATTTTTAAGAATGATTTTTTAAAATTTTAGGAAAAAAGAAATTTGTACATTCTACATTTTTTTGCTACATCTGTTATCTACATCTACAATGTATATTTTACATCTAACATGTACATTATGGATGTATCATTCATATTCTTCATCTCCTCCGCTAGGGGTTGCTCGCGCACTGAACGCGGCAGAGTGTGCGAGCGAGAAGGAGTTAGAGTAGCGTTTCTCTTGCGGGAGAGGGCGGGGGAAGCAACTGAAAATTAATTTCTTCATTGTGGCTATAATTATGATCCGATCTGATTCAGATTCGGCAATCTGGTAGATATGAGCATTTTCTACGTTACTGCGTTTTTAGTTTTATCGTATCTTTAAAATTGTGCCTGCCACAGATTTTCGTCTTTTGGTGGGGCGGAAGGGGGCGGGGCGAAATTTTGAAATACACTTGTAGCAGTGTGATATCACATGAAAACCAAATTTGGTTGCCCTAACTCTTATAGTCTCTGAGATCCAGGCGCTCAACAAGACGGACGGACGGACAGACGAGTACGGGTATAAAAACGCAATATCGTAGAGTATCTTAACTGTAGAGGAGGAAATAAAGCTTATTTTTGAGAATGTTAGAATGAAATGAAAATTACTATTTTTGGCTGAAAACGTAAAACGCAAATGGAAGTGATTATAACATAACTAGCGGTCGTGGTTATTCTCTTTCTCTTTATGTTTTTCGCGTCTCTCGCGACAAGTAAGATCAGTAAGTAAGATGTCCTAAAAAAATTTTCCTTCCCCTCATTAAACAAATTAATATGTCCCTTTTTCTACCACCGATACCAAAAGACAGTGAGAGAGGACGCGGTAGTTTTGCCAATTCCGCGCTTACGTATGATATTGTTACATTACATATATCCTAAAATACTGACTGATGAATATGTCTAAAAGCAAAGCCGCGTACTAGCTCGTTTGTAATATTACTTATAAATTGCAACGATTTTTTTTTGCAGGCCAAAATTTCTACAATACAAATATATGTATAACTACAGAACCAATTATTATGATGATGTAATTGACTATATTGATAAGAAGCAAGTTGGAGTGGCACGTGACATACCAAGACCACAGACATGGGCGGAACGTGTTCTTCGTACACGAAATATCAGGTAAGATTCTAAAATCATTATTCATCTGTGTAAGATTTTTTTTTTCTAAATAAAACCCTGCTAAAATTGTATGAACCCGTTTAAGATGGATCTGTATGCTCTATTTGACTAATTGTAATTTACTGTTTTCTAGCTATCATTTTAATATTTTATATTATTTTTATATTATTTTAGTGGCAGCGGTATTGATTCATTTGAACCATCAACGAAGAGGGACAAACAATTAATTCAAACATTGGCGGCCTCAATAAGGACCTACAATTACCATACCAAAGCTTATATTAACCAAAAGTATGCTAGTGTTCTTTAATAGGCGTAAGCTTCGCCACTTGAGTATACATGCCAATAGAAATGTTATAAAAGATTAGTTCACCCCACATCATATACAAATATAAACTTCTAGCTATAATAACTGCAATTGGGCGTTTGTAGCTTGCGCATGTTTATAATTCCTCTCACCCCTAATGACCTACAGCTTTTTAACCTAACAAGAAAGTGTTGTCTTGAAAGATAAGCAAATATAAAATTTTGTATATTATTATTAAAAGTGTAATTTCTGTTAATATATATAAGAATACATATGTACAAGTATATTTATTTATATATACATGTATATACATATATTAACAAAACTTACCTTATATTAATGAATATTTTAAGACAATTTACAATATATATAGAGCTTAAATAGAATACTGTGCAATAAATATAAACATACAAATAGCGACAAACTAAATGGATATCTAAGGTCATTTGTATACAAGAAGCAAGTAATAAGATCATTACATGGTTTTTAAAATAGCATTGATTTTTATACCCGGTACTCGAAGAGCAGGCGTATGTTAAATTTGTGATAAAATCGGATGTGTGCAACGCAGAGAAGGAAACGTTTCCGACCGCATAAAGTATATATATTCTTGATCAGCACCAATAATCGAGTCTATACATGTCTGTCTGTCCGTCTTGTTTGTCGCCTTATTCTTAGAAACTGTAGGAGCTAGAGAAACCAAATTTGGTTTCTAGACTCATGTGATATCACACTGCAGCAAGTGTATTTAAAAAATTCTCACCTCCCATTTCCGTCCCACAAAGGACTTAAATTTGTACCATCCACAATTTTGTAGATTCGAAAAAACGGCCATATCTATCAGATTGTCGAATCTGATTCAGAAGTGATCATAATCATAGCCAGAATGAAGAAATTAATTTTCAGTTGCTTCCCCCGCCCCAACCAGCAAGAAAACAACCACTCATTCTCTTTCTCGCTCGCACACTCTGCCGCGTTCAGTGCGAAAGCAACCCCTAGCGGAGAAGATGTGGAATATAAATGGTACATCTATAATCTACATGTTAGATGTAAAATATACATTGTAGATGTAGATAACAGATGTAGAAAAAATATGTAAAATTTTAAATTTTAAAAAATCATGCTCAAAAATGTTTATACTGACTGAGTACGGGTATAAGTAGAGTCGTGTCCCCAGAAGCGACTCACACGTTCCTTCTCGTTTAATTTCTCTTATTTTCTTGTTCCTCTTTCTATATTCTTGCTCTCTTCTTTCGATCTACTTTTTGTTATTTTCTGCCTCCACTTTCCACCTCTCAATTGGCAAAAATCGGTTAAATTCAAGTCTGAGATACCAGGCGAACAGAAATCAGCACAAGGTCGCTATTTTTCTAATTTCTCGTGTTTGCTTTTTCCTCGTTTTTTCTTGCTCTCTTTATTCGATATACTTTTTCTCATTTTCTGCCACCACTTTCCACCTCTCAATTGGCAAAAATCGGTTAAATTCAATTCTGAGATACCAGTCGAACAGAAATCATCAGAAGTCGATTGAGCCATGCCTGTCTGTCCGTCCGTACGTCTTGTCTGACGCCTGGATCTAAGAGACTATAAAAGCTAGGGCAACCAAATTTGGTTTGCAGCCTCATGTGATTTCACACTGCTACAAGTGTATTTAAAAATTTCGATAAAACTGAAAACAGACTGCCGAATCTAAAACAGATCGGATCATAATTATAGCCAGGCTAGGCGAAAATCCTCCAGCTGAACCCTCCCAGAGGCTGCCGGCCGGGCAATCGGCATTGCATTATCCCGGATCGGGGTAGCTAAGGCCAGGTGCAGGTCTTCCCGATATAAAATTGGGGGAATCCGCAGAAGGTCGCTGCTGCAAACAAATTCTACTGATTTCTGTTCGCCTGGTATCTCAGACTTGAATTTAACCGATTTTTGCCAATAGAGAGGTAGAAAGTGGTGGCAGAAAATGGGAAAAAGTAGATCGAAAGAAGAAAGCATGAAAATGCAATGAAGAACAAGAAAATACGAGAAATTAAAAAAAAACAGCCACCTTCTGCTGATTTCTGTTCGTCTGGTATCTCAGACTTGAATTTAACCCATTTTTGCCAATTGAGAGTTTGAGAGTGGAGGCAGAAAATGAGAAAAGTAGATCGAAAGAAGAGAGCACGAAAATACAATGAAAAACAAGAAAATACGAGAAATTAAAAAAAACAGCCAATTTCTGCTGATTTCTGTTCGTCTGGTATCTCAGACTTGAATTTAACCGATTTTTGCCAATTGAGTGGTGGAGAGTGGGGCAGAAAATGAGAAAAAGTAGATCGAAAGAAGAGAGCACGAAAATACAAAAAGAAACAAGAAAATACGAGAAATTAAAAAAAAAAACAGCCACCTTCTGCTGATTTCTGTTCGCCTGGTATCTCAGACTTGAATTTAACCGATTTTTGCCAATTGAGAGGTAGAAAGTGGTGGCAGAAAATGGGAAAAAGTAGATCGAAAGAAGAAAGCATGAAAATGCAATGAAGAACAAGAAAATACGAGAAATTTAAAAAAAAACAGCCACCTTCTGCTGATTTCTGTTCGTCTGGTATCTCAGACTTGAATTTAACCGATTTTTGCCAATTGAGAGGTTGAGAGTGGAGGCAGAAAATGAGAAAAGTAGATCGAAAGAAGAGAGCACGAAAATACAATGAAAAACAAGAAAATACGAGAAATTAAAAAAAACAGCCAATTTCTGCTGATTTCTGTTCGTCTGGTATCTCAGACTTGAATTTAACCGATTTTTGCCAATTGAGTGGTGGAGAGTGGGGCAGAAAATGAGAAAAAGTAGATCGAAACGAAAGAAGAGAGCACGAAAATACAAAAAGAAACAAGAAAATACGAGAAATTAAAAAAAAAAAACAGCCACCTTCTGCTGATTTCTGTTCGCCTGGTATCTCAGACTTGAATTTAACCGATTTTTGCCAATTGAGAGGTAGAAAGTGGTGGCAGAAAATGGGAAAAAGTAGATCGAAAGAAGAAAGCATGAAAATGCAATGAAGAACAAGAAAATACGAGAAATTAAAAAAAAACAGCCACCTTCTGCTGATTTCTGTTCGTCTGGTATCTCAGACTTGAATTTAACCGATTTTTGCCAATTGAGAGGTTGAGAGTGGAGGCAGAAAATGAGAAAAGTAGATCGAAAGAAGAGAGCACGAAAATACAATGAAAAACAAGAAAATACGAGAAATTAAAAAAAACAGCCAATTTCTGCTGATTTCTGTTCGTCTGGTATCTCAGACTTGAATTTAACCGATTTTTGCCAATTGAGAGGTTGGAAGTGGAGGCAGAAAATGAGAAAAAGTAGATCGAAAGAAGAGAGCACGAAAATACAAAAAGAAACAAGAAAATACGAGAAATTAAAAAAAAAAAACAGCCACCTTCTGCTGATTTCTGTTCGCCTGGTATCTCAGACTTGAATTTAACCGATTTTTGCCAATTGAGAGGTGGAGAGTGGAGGCAGAAAATGAGAAAAAGTAGATCGAAAGAAGAGAGCACGAAAATACAATGAAGAACAAGAATATACGAGAAATTAAAAAAAACAGCGACCTTCTGCTGATTTCTGTTCGTCTGATATCTCAGACTTGAATTTAACCGATTTTTGCCAATTGAGAGGTGGAAAGTGGTGGCGGAAAATGAGAAAAAGTAGATTGAAAGAAGAGAGCACGAAAATACAATGAAGAACAAGAAAACACGAGAAAATAAAAAAGCAGCGACCTTCTGCGGATTTCTGTTCGCCTGGTATCTCAGACTTGAATTTAACCGATTTTTGCCAATTGAGAGGTGGAAAGAGGTGGCGGAAAATGAGAAAAAGTAGATCGAAAATAGACAGCAAGAATATCCAAAGAGGAACAAAAAAATACGAGAAATTAAAAAAAGTAGCGACCTTCTGCTGATTTCTGTTCGTCTGGTATCTCAGACTTGAATTTAACCGATTTTTGCCAATTGAGAGGTGGAGAGTGGAGGCAGAAAATGAAAAAAAGTAGATCGAAAGAAGAGAGCAAGAAAATACAAAAAGAAACAAGAAAGTACGAGAAATTAAAAAAAAAACAGCCACCTTCTGCTGATTTCTGTTCGACTGGTATCTCAGACTTGAATTTAACCGATTTTTGCCAATTGAGCGGTAGAAAGTGGTGGCAGAAAATGGGAAAAAGTAGATCGAAAGAAGAGAGCACGAAAATACAATCAAGAACAAGAAGATACGAGAAATTCAAAAAAAACAGCGACCTTCTGCTGATTTCTGTTCGTCTGGTATCTCAGATTTGAATTTAACCGATGTTTGCCAATTGAGAGGTAGAAAGTGGTGGCAGAAAATGGGAAAAAGTAGATCGAAAGAAGAGAGCACGAAAATACACTGAAGAACAAGAAAATACGAGAAATTAAAAAAAAACAGCCACCTTCTGCTGATTTCTGTTCGTCTGGTATCTCAGACTTGAATTTAACCGATTTTTGCCAATTGAGAGGTGGAGAGTGGAGGCAGAAAATGAAAAAAAGTAGATCGAAAGAAGAGAGCAAGAAAATACAAAAAGAAACAAGAAAGTACGAGAAATTAAAAAAAAAACAGCCACCTTCTGCTGATTTCTGTTCGACTGGTATCTCAGACTTGAATTTAACCGATTTTTGCCAATTGAGCGGTAGAAAGTGGTGGCAGAAAATGGGAAAAAGTAGATCGAAAGAAGAGAGCACGAAAATACAATCAAGAACAAGAAGATACGAGAAATTCAAAAAAAACAGCGACCTTCTGCTGATTTCTGTTCGTCTGGTATCTCAGATTTGAATTTAACCGATTTTTGCCAATTGAGAGGTAGAAAGTGGTGGCAGAAAATGGGAAAAAGTAGATCGAAAGAAGAGAGCACGAAAATACACTGAAGAACAAGAAAATACGAGAAATTAAAAAAAAACAGCCACCTTCTGCTGATTTCTGTTCGTCTGGTATCTCAGACTTGAATTTAACCGATTTTTGCCAATTGAGAGGTGGAAAGTGGTGGCAGAAAATGGGAAAAAGTAGATCGAAAGAAGAGAGCACGAAAATACACTGAGAACAAGAAAATACGAGAAATTAAAAAAAAACAGCCACCTTCTGCTGATTTCTGTTCGTCTGGTATCTCAGATTTGAATTTAACCGATTTTTGCCAATTGAGCGGTAGAAAGTGGTGGCAGAAAATGGGAAAAAGTAGATCGAAAGAAGAGAGCACGAAAATACACTGAAGAACAAGAAAATACGAGAAATTAAAAAAAAACAGCCACCTTCTGCTGATTTCTGTTCGTCTGGTATCTCAGACTTGAATTTAACCGATTTTTGCCAATTGAGAGGTGGAGAGTGGAGGCAGAAAATGAGAAAAAGTAGATCGAAAGAAGAGAGCACAAATACAAAAAGAAACAAGAAAGTACGAGAAATTAAAAAAAAACAGCCACCTTCTGCTGATTTCTGTTCGTCTGGTATCTCAGACTTGAATTTAACCGATTTTTGCCAATTGAGAGGTAGAAAGTGGTGGCAGAAAATGAGAAAAAGTAGATCGAAAGAAGAGAGCACAAATACAAAAAGAAACAAGAAAGTACGAGAAATTAAAAAAAAACAGCCACCTTCTGCTGATTTCTGTTCGCCTGGTATCTCAGACTTGAATTTAACCGATTTTTGCCAATTGAGAGGTGGAAAGTGGTGGCGGAAAATGAGAAAAAGTAGGTCGAAAGAAGAGAGCACGAAAATACACTGAAGAACAAGAAAATACGAGAAATTAAAAAAAAACAGCCACCTTCTGCTGATTTCTGTTCGTCTGGTATCTCAGACTTGAATTTAACCGATTTTTGCCAATTGAGAGGTGGAGAGTGGAGGCAGAAAATGAGAAAAAGTAGATCGAAAGAAGAGAGCACAAATACAAAAAGAAACAAGAAAGTACGAGAAATTAAAAAAAAAACAGCCACCTTCTGCTGATTTCTGTTCGCCTGGTATCTCAGACTTGAATTTAACCGATTTTTGCCAATTGAGAGGTGGAAAGTGGTGGCGGAAAATGAGAAAATGTAGATTGAAAGAAGAGAGCACGAAAATACAATGAAGAACAAGAAAACACGAGAAAATAAAAAAGCAGCGACCTTCTGCGGATTTCTGTTCGCCTGGTATCTCAGACTTGAATTTAACCGATTTTTGCCAATTGAGAGGTGGAAAGAGGTGGCGGAAAATGAGAAAAAGTAGATCGAAAATAGACAGCAAGAATATCCAAAGAGGAACAAAAAAATACGAGAAATTAAAAAAAGCAGCGACCTTCTGCTGATTTCTGTTCGTCTGGTATCTCAGACTTGAATTTAACCGATTTTTGCCAATTGAGAGGTGGAAAGTGGTGGCGGAAAATGAGAAAAAGTAGATTGAAAGAAGAGAGCACGAAAATACAATGAAGAACAAGAAAACACGAGAAAATTTGAGAGGGAAAAAAGTAGATCGAAAAAGAGCAAGAAAATACAAAGAAAACAAGAAAACGAGAAATTAAAAAAAGCAGCCACCTTCTGCTGATTTCTGTTCGCCTGGTATCTCAGACTTGAATTTAACCGATTTTTGCCAATTGAGAGGTGGAAAGAGGTGGCGGAAAATGAGAAAAAGTAGATCGAAAATAGACAGCACGAATATCCAAAGAGGAACAAAAAAATACGAGAAATTAAAAAAAGCAGCGACCTTCTGCTGATTTCTGTTCGTCTGGTATCTCAGACTTGAATTTAACCGATTTTTGCCAATTGAGAGGTGGAGAGTGGAGGCAGAAAATGAGAAAAAGTAGATCGAAAGAAGAGAGCAAGAAAATACAAAAAAAAACATGAAAACCGAGAAATTAAAAAAAGCAGCGACCTTCTGCTGATTTCTGTTCGTCTGGTATCTCAGACTTGAATTTAACCGATTTTCGCAATTGAGATTTGGAAAGTGGAGGCAGAAAAAGAAGATCGAAAGAAGAGAGCAACGAAATACAAAGAGAAACAAGAAAATACGAGAATTTAAAAAAAGCAGCCACCTTCTGCTGATTTCTGTTCGCCTGGTACCTCAGACTTGAATTTAACCGATTTTCGCAATTGAGAGGTGGAAAGTGGAAGCTGAAAAAGTAGATCGAAAACTGAGAGCAAGAAAATACAAAGAGAAACATGAAAAACGAGAAATTAAAAAAGCAGCCACCTTCTACTGATTTCTGTTCGCCTGGTACCTCAGACTTGAATTTAACCGATTTTTGCCAATTGAGAGGTGGAAAGTGGAGGCAGAAAAAGTAGATCGAAAAAAGAGAGCATTAAAATACAAAAAGAAACATGAAAACCGAGAAATTAAAAAAGCAGCCACCTTCTACTGATTTCTGTTCGCCTGGTACCTCAGACTTGAATTTAAGCGATTTTCGCCAATTGAGAGGTGGAAAGTGGAGGCTGAAAAAGTAGATCGAAAACAGAGAGCATTAAAATACAAAAAGAAACATGAAAAACGAGAAATTAAAAAAGCAGCCACCTTCTGCTGATTTCTGTTCGCCTGGTACCTCAGACTTGAATTTAACCGATTTTCGCCAATTGAGAGGTGGAAAGTGGAGGCAGAAAAAGTAGATCGAAAAAAGAGAGCATTAAAATACAAAAAAAAACATGAAAACCGAGAAATTAAAAAAGCAGCCACCTTCTACCGATTTCTGTTCGCCTGGTACCTCAGACTTGAATTTAAGCGATTTTCGCCAATTGAGAGGTGGAAAGTGGAGGCTGAAAAAGTAGATCGAAAAACAGAGAGCATTAAAATACAAAAAGAAACATGAAAAACGAGAAATTAAAAAAGCAGCCACCTTCTACTGATTTCTGTTCGCCTGGTACCTGAGACTTGAATTTAAGCGATTTTTGCCAATTGAGAGGTGGAAAGTGGAGGCAGAAAAAGTAGATCGAAAAAAAGAGAGCATTAAAATACAAAAAGAAACATGAAAACCGAGAAATTAAAAAAGCAGCCACCTTCTACTGATTTCTGTTCGCCTGGTACCTCAGACTTGAATTTAAGCGATTTTCGCCAATTGAGAGGTGGAAAGTGGAGGCTGAAAAAGTAGATCGAAAAAAGAGAGCATTAAAATACAAAAAGAAACATGAAAAACGAGAAATTAAAAAAGCAGCCACCTTCTGCTGATTTCTGTTCGCCTGGTGCCTCAGACTTGAATTTAACCGATTTTCGCCTATTGAGAGGTGGAAAGTGGAGGCAGAAAAAGTAGATCGAAAACAGAGAGCAAGAAAATACAAAACGAAAAAAGAAAAACGAGATATTAGAAAAGCAGCCACCTTCTACTGATTTCTGTTCGTCTGGTACCTCAGACTTGAATTTAACCGATTTTCGCCAATTGAGAGGTGGAAAGTGGAGGCAGAGAAAATGAGAAAAAGTAGATCGAAAAAAGAGAGCAAGCAAATACAAAGAAAAACATGCAATACGAGAAATTAAAAAAGCAGCCACCTTCTGCTGATTTCTGTTCGCCTGGTGCCTCAGACTTGAATTTAACCGATTTTCGCCTATTGAGAGGTGGAAAGTGGAGGCAGAAAATGAGATAAAGTAGATCGAAAACAGAGAGCAAGAAAATACAAAGAGAAACATGAAAAACGAGAAATTAAAAAAGCAGCCACCTTCTACTGATTTCTGTTCACTTGGTATCTCAGACTTGAATTTAAGCGATTTTTGCCAATTGAGAGGTGGAAAGTGGAGGCAGAAAAAGTAGATCGAAAGAAGAGAGCAACGAAATACAAAGAGAAACAAGAAAATACGAGAATTTAAAAAAAGCAGCGACCTTCTGCTGATTTCTGTTCGCCTGGTACCTCAGACTTGAATTTAACCGATTTTCGCAATTGAGAGGTGGAAAGTGGAAGCTGAAAAAGTAGATCAAAAACAGAGAGCAAGAAAATACAAAGAGAAACATGAAAAACGAGAAATTAAAAAGCAGCACCTTCTGTTTTGTTTTGGACTAATTGAATAAAAAAACCAATTGAGAGGTGAAAGTAGGCAGAAAAGTAGTCGAAATCGAGAAATTAAAAAAAGCAGCCACCTACTACAGATTTCTGTTCACCTGGTATCTCAGACTTGAATTTAACCGATTTTTGCCAATTGAGAAGTGGAGGCAGAAAAAGTAGATCGAAAACAGAGAGCAAGAAAATACAAAGAAAAATATGAAAAACGAGAAATTAAAAAAGCAGCCACCTTCTACTGATTTCTGTTCGCCTGGTACCTCAGACCTGAATTTAAACGATGTTTGTCAATTGAGAGGTGGAAAGTGGAGGCAGAAAAAGTAGATCGAAAACAGAGAGCAAGAAAATACAAAGAGAAACATGAAAAACGAGAAATTAAAAAAGCAGCCACCTTCTACTGATTTTTGTTCGCCTGGTACCTCAGACTTGAATTAAACCGATTTTTGCCAATTGAGAGGTGGAAAGTGGAGGCAGAAAAAGTAGATCGAAAAAAGAGAGCAGGAAAATACAAAGAGAAACATGAAAAACGAGAAATTAAAAAAGCAGCCACCTTCTACTGATTTCTGTTCGCCTGGTACCTCAGACTTGAATTTAAGCGATGTTTGCCAATTGAGAGGTGGAAAGTGGAGGCAGAAAAAGGAGATCGAAAAAACAGAACCAGAAAATACAAACAGCAACATGAAAAACGAGAAAATAAAAAAGCAGTCACCTTCTACTGATTTCTGTTCGCCTGGTATCTAAGACTTGAATTTAACCGATTTTTGCCAATTGATAGGTGGAAAGTGGAGGCTGAAAAAGTAGATAGAAAAAAGAGAGCCAGAAAATACAAAGAGAAGTATGAAAAACGAGAAATTAAAAAAGCAGCCACATTCTACTGATTTCTGTTCGCCTGGTATCTCAGACTTGAACTTAACCGATTTTTGCAAATTGAGAGGTGCAAAGTGAAGGCAGCAACGAAATATAAAGAGAAACAAGGTTAGGTTAGGTTAGGTTTATAGGGCTGCTCGACTGAAGTCGAGGTCACTCGGAGGCAAGTCTGCCCATTGTGATGCCCACACTCGTCATGGGATATTGTCCGGTGCCTAGGGAGGTTTCGCGAACCATCCCGAGGCCTCTATAAAAAGCACCAGTTTCTCTAGAGGCATGTTTGCCAGACTGTCCAGATCTCCGTAGAAGGCGCCACCGAGTATTCGGTGACGCCTCCCCATGAGTGCAGGACAGTATAGAGAAGGTGCTGGATGCTCTCTATTTCCTCCTCGTCCCTGCAGCTGCGGCAGAAGTCATGGTGGGGCAGTCTGTACCTTGTGGCCATGCGGCCGATGACACAGTGCCCCGTTATAACTCCCGTCAGTGTTCGCACCCGACTCTTCCTGAAGCTTAGGAGAGTCTTGGTGCGTTTAAGGTCATAGTGGGGCCAGAGCGAGCGAGAGATCTCACAGTTGGGTGTGGTGTTCCACCTCCTGTCCGATCTCGTTCTGGCTCGGCCCATCATCTGCGAGATGATGTCTCGTAGTGGTCTCCTTATGTCGCTGACTGCGTCCGCCATTGGCTTGGCCGATCCAGTTCTGGCACACTCGTCCGCACTCTCGTTGCCCGCTATGTCGGTGTGACCGGGAACCCACGTGAGTGTGATTGAGTGCGCGCTGATCTGGTTTAGTGCGTCCACCGTATCACTTACGAGTCTGCTTGTGGTCTTGCAGGATACCAGGGCTTTGATGGCAGCTTGACTGTCAACGCAGATTGCTATGTTCCTCGGAGGTATCTCCAAGGTGTATACCAACTTTGCCGCTTGCCAAACTGCATATATCTCCGCCTGGAATACACTGCACCAGTCTGGTAGTCTTAGGGATATGTTGGTTGCTAGTTCTTCGGAGAAGATTCCAGCTCCTGTCCCTTCGGCCGTCTTTGACCCGTCGGTGAAAATGGAGAGCTCGTTCTGCCCCAGGACAGTGTTACTCTTCCATTTCTCCCTATCCGGTATGTGTCCTCTAAAGTTTCTTTTCCATGAGAACTCTGAGACACAGTAGTCACTCCACCTGGCCGTTCCACTATCTTCCATACGGAGTATAGTGGCGTGGCCATAAGGCGATGGCTTGAAGAACTGCGCGGCTAATAGCCTAGCGGCACTTGTCTCAGCCTTGCACTTAAGATGAAGGTCTATCGGTTCCAGGCCTAACATGGTGTCCAGAGCTGCCTGTGGGGTGGATTTGAGAGATCCGGTGACCCCAAGGCATGCTGTCCGTTGGACTCTACGGAGGTTTTCCAGGTGGGATTTGGTGTTAACCGCTTCCCACCATACCATGCCTCCGTATGCCAGGATGGGTCTTATTACCGCTGTATACATCCAATGGATGATGTGCGGCTGTAAGCCCCATGTTCGTCCAAAAGTCTTCCTACAGGTGTAGAAAGCTGCCATTGCCTTTTTTTCTTCCTTTCCTCCGTGTTTCTCTTCCAGGAGAGTTTGGAGTCAAGGATGACACCAAGATACTTGGCTTCGCTCGATAGCTCGAGTGTCGTTCCACCGATTGCTGGTAGTTTGAAACTCGGTATCTTATATCTTCGTGAGAACAGTACCAGTTCTGTTTTTTGAGGATTGACCCCCAAACCGTTCTGGCATGCCCAGCTGGCGGTAGTGCCCAGTGCAGATTCCAGAAGGTCACTGATTGTGGGCAGAAATTTACCCGTTACCAGTATTACTAGATCGTCTGCATAGGCCGTAACCTTATATCCGCTCCTCCCCAGCTGAAGAAGGAGGTAGTTGAGGACCAGGTTCCACAGGAGAGGGGATATAACTCCCCCTTGCGGAGTACCTCGTGTGACCGTCTTTCTTGACGAGGAGGAGCCTAGATTGGCGCTTATCGTTCTGCTCCTGAGAACGCTGTCTAGCCATCCGGTTACCGTCGGGTGTGTACCAATCTTGGCCAGTGCGGCCGTTATTGACTCGATCCTGACGTTGTTGAAAGCCCCTTCTATATCTAGAAAGGCCGCCAAGGCATATTCCTTATAGCTTAGACTCTTTTCGATATGCCCAACAACTTCGTGTAGTGCGGTCTCAACTGATCTACCTTTGAGGTAGGCGTGCTGAGCTCCACTGAACACTTGTTTGTCTAGCTTGGTTCTTATATATAGATCCATTAGCCGCTCCATCGTTTTAAGCAAAAATGACGACAGACTGATGGGTCTGTAGTCCTTTGGGGAGATGTGGTTTATCTTCCCGGCCTTGGGGATGAAGACCACTCTCACCTCCCTCCACCCATGGGGGACGTACCCAGTGTGGAGGCATCCTTCGAATATTTTCTTCAGCCATGGTAGTAGGTGCAGGCAGGTTGCTTGCAGCATGGCTGGTCGGATATCATCCGGTCCCGGTGACTTGTAGGGACTGAATGATTTAATGGCCCAGATAATCTTGTCTGGTGCCATTATATTTCGTATGAGATCCTCGATTTCCTCTCCTGGATGATCCTCAGTGTCGTTGGTGGCGTTGGATTCGTCACCGGTGACATCTGAGCAATCCGGGAAGTGAGTACTCATGAGGAGCTCCAGGGATTCTTGGCTGCTCTCTGCGAAGGTACCGTCCTGGCTGCGGAGCAGGCCTGGTGTGGTGGGTGCTTTCGACAGTACGCGTCGAAGCCTTGAGGCCTCAGTGGTACCATCTATGGCATCGCAGAAGGCTGCCCATGATTCCCTTTTCGCCCTCCTACAGGTGTTTTTGTAGGTATTGAAGCTGCGGCGATACTCGTCCCAACTTTCCTGTGTGTTTGTCACTTTTGCTTTATTGAAGAGTTTCCTCGATTCCTTTCTGACTTCGCTCAACTCCCGTGTCCACCACGGGTTGTGATTGGACTTTGGGGGTCGGCTGATCGGGCAGGATTTGAGAAACGCCATCTGTAGAGCATTAGTGACGGTCTGCGTAGCTTTCTCTAGTGCTTCCGTTTGAAAAATGTCCCCTTCCGGTGGGTTAGGCAGCACCTTCTGTACGGTTGCGGAGAAGCGGTTCCAGTCCGTCCGCTTGGGATTGCGGTAGGCCTTGGGCCTCTCCTTGTTCCATTTGATGCTGTACACTATCCTGTAGTGGTCCGAAAAGGAACACTCACTGGACACGTGCCAGTCATCGATGGTAAGGGTGTCGCTATTCGAGGCCAGTGTTATATCTATAACCTCTGCACGGTTCCTGTTGCGGAAGGTGGGGTGATCTCCCCGGTTGCACACAACAAGATTTGTGGACAGAATGTACTCGAACAGCGACTCTCCTCTAGAATTTGTGCCCGTACTTCCCCAGAGGGAGTGATGGGCATTCGCGTCACAGCCTAAGACAATATCAAGTCCCTCCCTCCGCGCTTGGTGGATCAGGGCCCTGACATCCTCCGAGGGTGGGTCTTCCTCTTCGTACGGCAGGTATGCAGAGGCTAGGTATAGGTTTTTCCCATCCTCCCTCTCACATAGTGCCACCGTTAGGTCCGGAGTGCTGTACCTGGAAGAAAACAGAACACTAAGCTCGTTCCTTACCACGATACAGGTTCTTGGCTTACCCGCGGGGTGTGGCCTGAGAAGGCGGTATCCGCGACCGTTCAGTCCCCGAACCCTTTCACTTACGATCCAGGGCTCTTGGATGAGGGCCACGTCCACCGCCTTCTCCTCCATAAACCGCAGCAAGTCCGCCGATGGTACACTTGAGTGATGCAGATTAATCTGCACCACCTTCATGCTATTCAGCGGACCTGGGGTGTCGCGGTACTGCTACCGCCAGGGTGCCCATACCAAAGGATATGCGGCAGTCCGTTGCAAGGAGTTTGGCCAGGCTTTCTTGACCAATGCTGATCCAGAGTTCCTTGCCGTTCCCCTTGTCTCGCGCTATCGCTCTTGTGATGGTCCAGTCAGATGTCTCCAGGATCCGGTTCTGTGCCTTGATCAGAACGAGTGTGTCTTCATCCGCCTTAATCGGGGGAGGAATCCACACCTTCATGATCGTTCTCCTGGGAATCTGATCCGTCGGGACCACGCGGAGTGCCGCTCCTGGCCAAAGTTCACCAAAACCTTGGACCGTGGTTTTGAGAAACTCAAGAGTTTCTGCATTGCCACAGGCCACTGCCTTGGCTCCCTTATACCACTTGATACC
The DNA here is from genome assembly GCA_018150905.1 of Drosophila ambigua. Taxonomy (NCBI): domain Eukaryota; kingdom Metazoa; phylum Arthropoda; class Insecta; order Diptera; family Drosophilidae; genus Drosophila; species Drosophila ambigua. Next base: position 465,802 of record JAECWS010000105.1, read on the forward strand.
CTTGAACTCGCAGACAAACGGGTTATCTGCGCGCACAATGGCATCCTTCATGGCGGTCAGGATCTCCGATTCTGCCTTCAGCCAATTGACGTCCGATATCTTCCCCTCTGGGTGACTTTGGTCGATGATGGCTACCTGCAGCTCGGCCGGCGATCCTAGGCTGGCCAGAATGTCCTCTGGTTTCGCCTTCTTCGACTCGGAAGCTTTTGTGGAGTCGTCCGTTCTCTGTCGCTTGAACCTTGGCTCTCGACCAGTCGGTTCCACCGGTGCCTTCTGTACAGAGGGCGTTGGTGGTGCCTTGGCACTCGCCGTGTTCTGCGTCAGAGGTGTGGTCTTCCCCCTCTGCTTCCCGGACAACTTTTTCCCCTTTCTCCCTCGCGCGTTCGCAGACGATGACTTTGAGGGTTGGTCCACCTTCGTCTTCGTGCCAGCTGATGCTGACGCTGAAGTCGACGGTTTGGGGTCCTCAGTCACCGCCGCGTGTGCGCTTGGGGGGGCTTTGTCTCCGTTGGTAGGAGCGACTCCGTTAAGCCGCTCGTACCTCCGCACGTTTTGCTCGTGCTTCTTCTTGAGGCTCCTTTCCCTCGCCGTCAGCGTATCGGGGGGTCTTTGGCTAATACCACGGAGGTATTTTGCCGATGCCCTGTATCCCGACAGCCGTTTGCGTAGGGTCTCAGCCTCCGTCTTCTCATCCGTCACAGGTAGTGGACCCGAGTCGACCTGGGACATTCCCCCATAACGGATGCGTTTTATCCCTACCGCCAGGGTGAACTACTTTTAGCTTCGGCGCTCCCCCATGACCTGCCCGGCTTGGGTGGCCCTTCTGGCAGCATTACGCTACCGCCGGTAAAGCTCTTGGGTTCCTTACGCTTACTAAGCCCCCTCATCGCGGCAAGATGGTAGTTCTCCGAGGGGGAAGAGAAACAAGAAAATACGAGAAATCAAAAGAAGCAGCGCCCTTCTGATGATTTCTGTTCGCCTGGTATCTCAGATTTGAATTTAATCGATTTTAGCCAATTGAGAGGTGGAAAGTGGAGGCAGAAAAAAGTAGATGAAAACAGAGAGCAAGAAAATACAAAGAAAAATATGAAAAACGAGAAATTAAAAAAAGCAGCCACCTTCTACTGATTTCTGTTCGCCTGGTACCTCAGACTTGAATTTAAGCGATGTTTGCCAATTGAGAGGTGGAAAGTGGAGACAGAAAAAGTAGATCGAAAACAGAGAGCAAGAAAATACAAAGAGAAACATGAAAAACGAGAAATTAAAAAAAGCAGCCACCTTCTACTGATTTCTGTTCGCCTGGTATCTCAGACTTGAATTTAACCGATTTTAGTCAATTGAGAGGTGGAAAGTGGAGGCTGAAAAAGTAGATCGAAAAAAGAGAGCAAGAAAATACAAAGAGAAACATGCAAGACGAGAAATTAAAAAAGCAGCCACCTTCTACTGATTTCTGTTCGCCTGGTACCTCAGACTTGAATTTAAGCGATGTTTGCCAATTGAGAGGTGGAAAGTGGAGGCAGAAAAAGTAGATCGAAAACAGAGAGCAAGAAAATACAAAGAGAAACATGAAAAACGAGAAATTAAAAAAAGCAGCCACCTTCTACTGATTTCTGTTCGCCTGGTATCTCAGACTTGAATTTAACCGATTTTAGCCAATTGAGAGGTGGAAAGTGGAGGCTGAAAAAGTAGATCGAAAAAAGAGAGCAAGAAAATACAAAGAGAAACATGCAAGACGAGAAATTAAAAAAGCAGCCACCTTCTACTGATTTCTGTTCGCCTGGTACCTCAGACTTGAATTTAAGCGATGTTTGCCAATTGAGAGGTGGAAAGTGGAGGCAGAAAAAGTAGATCGAAAAAACAGAACCAGAAAATACAAAGAGAAACATAAAAAACGAGAAATTAAAAAAGCAGCCACCTTCTACTGATTTCTGTTCGCCTGGTATCTCAGACTTGAATTTAAGCGATGTTTGCCAATTGAGAGGTGGAAAGTGGAGGCAGAAAAAGTAGATCGAAAAAACAGAACCAGAAAATACAAAGAGAAACATGAAAAACGAGAAATTAAAAAAGCAGCCACCTTCTACTGATTTCTGTTCGCCTGGTATCTCAGACTTGAATTTAACCGATGTTTGCCAATTGAGAGGTGGAAAGTGGAGGCAGAAAAAGTAGATCGAAAAAACAGAACCAGAAAATACAAAGAGAAACATGAAAAACGAGAAATTAAAAAAGCAGCCACCTTCTACTGATTTCTGTTCGCCTGGTATCTCAGACTTGAATTTAACCGATTTTAGCCAATTGAGAGGTGGAAAGTGGAGGCAGAAAAAGTAGATCGAAAAAAGAGAGCAAGAAAATACAAAGAGAAACATGAAAAACGAGAAATTAAAAAAGCAGCCACCATCTACTGATTTCTGTTCGCCTGGTATCTCAGACTTGAATGAAACCGCTTTTTGCCAATTGAGAGGTGGAAAGTGGAGGCAGAAAAAGTAGATCGAAAAAAGAGAACTAGAAAATACAAAGAGAAACATGAAAAACGAGAAATTAAAAAAGCAGCCACCTTCTACTGATTTCTGTTCGCCTGGTATCTCAGACTTGAATTTAACCGATTTTAGCCAATTGAGAGGTGGAAAGTGGAGGCTGAAAAAGTAGATCGAAAAAAGAGAGCAAGAAAATACAAAGAGAAACATGCAAGACGAGAAATTAAAAAAGCAGCCACCTTCTACTGATTTCTGTTCGCCTGGTATCTCAGACTTGAATTTAACCGATTTTAGCCAATTGAGAGGTGGAAAGTGGAGGCTGAAAAAGTAGATCGAAAAAAGAGAGCCAGAAAATACAAACAGCAACATGAAAAACGAGAAATTAAAAAAGCAGCCACCTTCTACTGATTTCTGTTCGCCTGGTATCTCAGACTTGAATTTAACCGATTTTTGCCAATTGAGAGGTGGAAAGTGGAGGCTGAAAAAGTAGATCGAAAAAAAGAGAGCCAGAAAATACAAAGAGAAACATGAAAAACGAGAAATTAAAAAAAGCAGCCACCTTCTACTGATTTCTGTTCGCCTGGTATCTCAGACTTGAATTTAACTGATTTTAGCCAATTGAGAGGTGGAAAGTGGAGGCAGAAAAAGTAGATCGAAAAAAGAGAGCAAGAAAATACAAAGAGAAACATGAAAAACGAGAAATTAAAAAAGCAGCCCCCTTCTACTGATTTCTGTTCGCCTGGTATCTCAGATTTGAATTAAATCGATTTTAGCCAATTGAGAGGTGGAAAGTGGAGGCAGAAAAAGTAGATCGAAAACAGAGAGCAAGAAAATACAAAGAAAACTATGAAAAACGAGAAATTAAAAAAGCAGCCACCTTCTACTGATTTCTGTTCGCCTGGTACCTCAGACTTGAATTTAAGCGATGTTTGCCAATTGAGAGGTGGAAAGTGGAGGCAGAAAAAGTAGATCGAAAAAACAGAACCAGAAAATACAAAAAGAAACATGAAAAACGAGAAATTAAAAAAGCAGCCACCTTCTACTGATTTCTGTTCGCCTGGTATCTCAGACTTGAATTTAACTGATTTTAGCCAATTGAGAGGTGGAAAGTGGAGGCAGAAAAAGTAGATCGAAAAAAGAGAGCAAGAAAATACAAAGAGAAACATGAAAAACGAGAAATTAAAAAAGCAGCCACCATCTACTGATTTCTGTTTGCCTGGTATCTCAGACTTGAATGAAACCGATATTTGCCAATTGAGAGGTGGAAAGTGGAGGCAGAAAAAGTAGATCGAAAAAAGAGAACTAGAAAATACAAAGAGAAACATGAAAAACGAGAAATTAAAAAAGCAGCCACCTTCTACTGATTTCTGTTCGCCTGGTATCTCAGACTTGAATTTAACCGATTTTAGCCAATTGAGAGGTGGAAAGTGGAGGCTGAAAAAGTAGATCGAAAAAAGAGAGCAAGAAAATACAAAGAGAAACATGAAAAACGAGAAATTAAAAAAGCAGCCACCTTCTACTGATTTCTGTTCGCCTGGTACCTCAGACTTGAATTTAAGCGATGTTTGCCAATTGAGAGGTGGAAAGTGGAGGCAGAAAAAGTAGATCGAAAAAACAGAACCAGAAAATACAAAGAGAAACATGAAAAACGAGAAATTAAAAAAGCAGCCACCTTCTACTGATTTCTGTTCGCCTGGTATCTCAGACTTGAATTTAACCGATTTTAGCCAATTGAGAGGTGGAAAGTGGAGGCAGAAAAAGTAGATCGAAAAAAGAGAGCAAGAAAATACAAAGAGAAACATGAAAAACGAGAAATTAAAAAAGCAGCCACCTTCTACTGATTTCTGTTCGCCTGGTATCTCAGACTTGAATTTAACCGATTTTTGCCAATTGAGAGGTGGAAAGTGGAGGCAGAAAAAGTAGATCGAAAAAAGAGAACTAGAAAATACAAAGAGAAACATGAAAAACGAGAAATTAAAAAAGCAGCCACCTTCTACTGATTTCTGTTCGCCTGGTACCTCAGACTTGAATTTAACCGATTTTTGCCAATTGAGAGGTGGAAAGTGGAGGCAGAAAAAGTAGATCGAAAAAAGAGAGCAAGAAAATACAAAGAGAAACATGAAAAACGAGAAATTAAAAAAGCAGCCACCTTCTACTGATTTCTGTTCGCCTGGTATCTCAGACTTGAATTTAACCGATTTTAGCCAATTGAGAGGTGGAAAGTGGAGGCTGAAAAAGTAGATCGAAAAAAGAGAGCAAGAAAATACAAAGAGAAACATGAAAAACGAGAAATTAAAAAAGCAGCCACCTTCTACTGATTTCTGTTCGCCTGGTACCTCAGACTTGAATTTAACCGATTTTTGCCAATTGAGAGGTGGAAAGTGGAGGCAGAAAAAGTAGATCGAAAAAAGAGAGCAAGAAAATACAAAGAGAAACATGAAAAACGAGAAATTAAAAAAGCAGCCACCTTCTACTGATTTCTGTTCGCCTGGTATCTCAGACTTGAATTTAACCGATTTTAGCCAATTGAGAGGTGGAAAGTGGAGGCTGAAAAAGTAGATCGAAAAAAGAGAGCAAGAAAATACAAAGAGAAACATGCAAAACGAGAAATTAAAAAAGCAGCCACCTTCTACTGATTTCTGTTCGCCTGGTACCTCAGACTTGAATTTAACCGATTTTTGCCAATTGAGAGGTGGAAAGTGGAGGCAGAAAAAGTAGATCGAAAAAACAGAACCAGAAAATACAAAGAGAAACATAAAAAACGAGAAATTAAAAAAGCAGCCACCTTCTACTGATTTCTGTTCGCCTGGTATCTCAGACTTGAATTTAACCGATTTTTGCCAATTGAGAGGTGGAAAGTGGAGGCAGAAAAAGTAGATCGAAAAAAGAGAACCAGAAAATACAAAGAGAAACATGAAAAACGAGAAATTAAAAAAGCAGCCACCTTCTACTGATTTCTGTTCGCCTGGTATCTCAGACTTGAATTTAACCGATTTTTGCCAATTGAGAGGTGGAAAGTGGAGGCAGAAAAAGTAGATCGAAAAAACAGAACCAGAAAATACAAAGAGAAACATGAAAAACGAGAAATTAAAAAAGCAGCCACCTTCTACTGATTTCTGTTCGCCTGGTATCTCAGACTTGAATTTAACCGATTTTAGCCAATTGAGAGGTGGAAAGTGGAGGCAGAAAAAGTAGATCGAAAAAAGAGAGCAAGAAAATACAAAGAGAAACATGAAAAACGAGAAATTAAAAAAGCAGCCACCTTCTACTGATTTCTGTTCGCCTGGTATCTCAGACTTGAATTTAACCGATTTTTGCCAATTGAGAGGTGGAAAGTGGAGGCAGAAAAAGTAGATCGAAAAAAGAGAACTAGAAAATACAAAGAGAAACATGAAAAACGAGAAATTAAAAAAGCAGCCACCTTCTACTGATTTCTGTTCGCCTGGTATCTCAGACTTGAATTTAACCGATTTTAGCCAATTGAGAGGTGGAAAGTGGAGGCTGAAAAAGTAGATCGAAAAAAGAGAGCAAGAAAATACAAAGAGAAACATGCAAGACGAGAAATTAAAAAAGCAGCCACCTTCTACTGATTTCTGTTCGCCTGGTATCTCAGACTTGAATTTAACCGATTTTAGCCAATTGAGAGGTGGAAAGTGGAGGCTGAAAAAGTAGATCGAAAAAAGAGAGCCAGAAAATACAAACAGCAACATGAAAAACGAGAAATTAAAAAAGCAGCCACCTTCTACTGATTTCTGTTCGCCTGGTATCTCAGACTTGAATTTAACCGATTTTTGCCAATTGAGAGGTGGAAAGTGGAGGCTGAAAAAGTAGATCGAAAAAAGAGAGCCAGAAAATACAAAGAGAAACATGAAAAACGAGAAATTAAAAAAGCAGCCACCTTCTACTGATTTCTGTTCGCCTGGTATCTCAGACTTGAATTTAACCGATTTTTGCCAATTGAGAGGTGGAAAGTGGAGGCAGAAAAAGTAGATCGAAAAAAGAGAGCAAGAAAATACAAAGAGAAACATGAAAAACGAGAAATTAAAAAAGCAGCCTCCTTCTACTGATTTCTGTTCGCCTGGTATCTCAGACTTGAATTTAACCGATTTTAGCCAATTGAGAGGTGGAAAGTGGAGGCAGAAAAAGTAGATCGAAAACAGAGAGCAAGAAAATACAAAGAGAAACAGCCACCTTCTGCTGATTTCTGTTCGCCTGGTTCCTCAGACTTGAATTTAACCGATTTTTGCCAATTGAGAGGTGGAAAGTGGAGGCAGAAAAAGTAGATCGAAAAAACAGAACCAGAAAATACAAAGAGAAACATGAAAAACGAGAAATTAAAAAAGCAGCCACCTTCTACTGATTTCTGTTCGCCTGGTATCTCAGACTTGAATTTAACCGATTTTTGCCAATTGAGAGGTGGAAAGTGGAGGCAGAAAAAGTAGATCGAAAAAAGAGAGCAAGAAAATACAAAGAGAAACATGAAAAACGAGAAATTAAAAAAGCAGCCACCTTCTACTGATTTCTGTTCGCCTGGTATCTCAGACTTGAATTTAACCGATTTTGCCAATTGAGAGGTGGAAAGTGGAGGCAGAAAAAGTAGATCGAAAAAAGAGAACAAGAAAATACAAAGAGAAACATGAAAAACGAGAAATTAAAAAAGCAGCCACCTTCTACTGATTTCTGTTCGCCTGGTATCTCAGACTTGAATTTAACCGATTTTAGCCAATTGAGAGGTGGAAAGTGGAGGCTGAAAAAGTAGATCGAAAAAAGAGAGCAAGAAAATACAAAGAGAAACATGAAAAACGAGAAATTAAAAAAGCAGCCACCTTCTACTGATTTCTGTTCGCCTGGTATCTCAGACTTGAATTTAAGCGATTTTGCCAATTGAGAGGTGGAAAGTGGAGGCAGAAAAAGTAGATCGAAAAAAGAGAACCAGAAAATACAAAGAGAAACATGAAAAACGAGAAATTAAAAAAGCAGCCACCTTCTACTGATTTCTGTTCGCCTGGTATCTCAGACTTGAATTTAACCGATTTTAGCCAATTGAGAGGTGGAAAGTGGAGGCAGAAAAAGTAGATCGAAAAAAGAGAGCAAGAAAATACAAAGAGAAACATGAAAAACGAGAAATTAAAAAAGCAGCCACCATCTACTGATTTCTGTTCGCCTGGTATCTCAGACTTGAATTTAACCGATTTTCGCCAATTGAGAGGTGGAAAGTGGAGGCAGAAAAAGTAGATCGAAAAAAGAGAACAAGAAAATACAAAGAGAAACATGAAAAACGAGAAATTAAAAAAGCAGCCACCTTCTACTGATTTCTGTTCGCCTGGTATCTCAGACTTGAATTTAACCGATGTTTGCCAATTGAGAGGTGGAAAGTGGAGGCAGAAAAAGTAGATCGAAAAAAAGAGAGCAAGAAAATACAAAGAGAAACATGAAAAACGAGAAATTAAAAAAGCAGCCACCTTCTACTGATTTCTGTTCGCCTGGTATCTCAGACTTGAATTTAACCGATTTTAGCCAATTGAGAGGTGGAAAGTGGAGGCTGAAAAAGTAGATCGAAAAAAAGAGAGCAAGAAAATACAAAGAGAAACATGAAAAACGAGAAATTAAAAAAGCAGTCACCTTCTACTGATTTCTGTTCGCCTGGTATCTCAGACTTGAATTTAACCGATTTTTGCCAATTGAGAGGTGGAAAGTGGAGGCAGAAAAAGTAGATCGAAAAAACAGAGCCAGAAAATACAAACAGCAACATGAAAAACGAGAAATTAAAAAAGCAGTCACCTTCTACTGATTTCTGTTCGCCTGGTATCTCAGACTTGAATTTAACCGATTTTTGCCAATTGAGAGGTGGAAAGTGGAGGCAGAAAAAGTAGATCGAAAAAACAGAACCAGAAAATACAAAGAGAAACATAAAAAACGAGAAATTAAAAAAGCAGCCACCTTCTACTGATTTCTGTTCGCCTGGTATCTCAGACTTGAATTTAACCGATTTTAGCCAATTGAGAGGTGGAAAGTGGAGGCAGAAAAAGTAGATCGAAAAAAGAGAGCAAGAAAATACAAAGAGAAACATGAAAAACGAGAAATTAAAAAAGCAGCCACCTTCTACTGATTTCTGTTCGCCTGGTATCTCAGACTTGAATTTAACCGATTTTTGCCAATTGAGAGGTGGAAAGTGGAGGCGAAAAAGTAGATCGAAAAAGAGAGCAAGAAAATACAAAGAGAAACATGAAAATACGAGAAATTAAAAGAAGCAGCCACCTTCTACTGATTTCTGTTCGCCTGGTATCTCAGACTTGAATTTAACCGATTTTAGCCAATTGAGAGGTGGAAAGTGGAGGCAGAAAAAGTAGATCGAAAAAAGAGAGCAAGAAAATACAAAGAGAAACATGAAAAACGAGAAATTAAAAAAGCAGCCACCTTCTACTGATTTCTGTTCGCCTGGTATCTCAGACTTGAATTTAACCGATTTTAGCCAATTGAGAGGTGGAAAGTGGAGGCTGAAAAAGTAGATCGAAAAAAGAGAGCAAGAAAATACAAAGAGAAACATGAAAAACGAGAAATTAAAAAAGCAGCCACCTTCTACTGATTTCTGTTCGCCAGGTATCTCAGACTTGAATGTAAGCGTTTGCCAATTGAGAGGTGGAAAGTGGAGGCAGAAAAAGTAGATCGAAAAAACAGAAGCCAGAAAATACAAAGAGAAACATGAAAAACGAGAAATTAAAAAAGCAGCCACCTTCTACTGATTTCTGTTCGCCTGGTATCTCAGACTTGAATTTAACCGATTTTAGCCAATTGAGAGGTGGAAAGTGGAGGCTGAAAAAGTAGATCGAAAAAAGAGAGCCAGAAAATACAAACAGCAACATGAAAAACGAGAAATTAAAAAAGCAGCCACCTTCTACTGATTTCTGTTCGCCTGGTATCTCAGACTTGAATTTAACCGATTTTTGCCAATTGAGAGGTGGAAAGTGGAGGCTGAAAAAGTAGATCGAAAAAAGAGAGCCAGAAAATACAAACAGCAACATGAAAAACGAGAAATTAAAAAAGCAGCCACCTTCTACTGATTTCTGTTCGCCTGGTATCTCAGACTTGAATTTAACCGATTTTTGCCAATTGAGAGGTGGAAAGTGGAGGCAGAAAAAGTAGATCGAAAACAGAGAGCAAGAAAATACAAAGAGAAACATGAAAAACGAGAAATTAAAAAAGCAGCCACCTTCTACTGATTTCTGTTCGCCTGGTATCTCAGACTTGAATTTAACCGATTTTAGCCAATTGAGAGGTGGAAAGTGGAGGCAGAAAAAGTAGATCGAAAAAAGAGAGCAAGAAAATACAAAGAGAAACATGAAAAACGAGAAATTAAAAAAGCAGCCATCTTCTACCGATTTCTGTTCGCCTGGTATCTCAGACTTGAATTTAACCGATTTTAGCCAATTGAGAGGTGGAAAGTGGAGGCAGAAAAAGTAGATCGAAAAAAGAGAGCAAGAAAATACAAAGAGAAACATGAAAAACGAGAAATTAAAAAAGCAGCCATCTTCTACCGATTTCTGTTCGCCTGGTATCTCAGACTTGAATTTAACCGATTTTTGCCAATTGAGAAGTGGAAAGTGGAGGTTGAAAAAGTAGATCGAAAACAGAGAGCAAGAAAATACAAAGAGAAACATGAAATACGAGAAATTAAAAAAGCAGCCACCTTCTACTGATTTCTGTTCGCCTGGTATCTCAGACTTGAATTTAACCGATTTTAGCCAATTGAGAGGTGGAAAGTGGAGGCAGAAAAAGTAGATCGAAAACAGAGAGCAAGAAATACAAAGAGAAACATGAAAAACGAGGAATTAAAAAAGCAGCCACCTTCTACTGATTTCTGTTCGCCTGGTATCTCAGACTTGAACTTAACCGATTTTTGCAAATTGAGAGGTGCAAAGTGGAGGCAGAAAAAGTAGATCGAAAAAAAGAGCAAGAAAATACAAAGAGAAACATGAAAAAACGAGAAATTAAAAAAGCAGCCACCTTCTACTGATTTCTGTTCGCCTGGTATCTCAGACTTGAATTTAACCGATTTTAGCCAATTGAGAGGTGGAAAGTGGAGGCAGAAAAAGTAGATCGAAAAAAGAGAGCAAGAAAATACAAAGAGAAACATGAAAAACGAGAAATTAAAAAAGCAGCGTCCGTCTACTGATTTCTGTTCGCCTGGTATCTCAGACTTGAATTTAACCGATTTTAGCCAATTGAGAGGTGGAAAGTGGAGGCTGAAAAAGTAGATCGAAAAAACAGAACCAGAAAATACAAAGAGAAACATAAAAAACGAGAAATTAAAAAAGCAGCCACCTTCTACTGATTTCTGTTCGCCTGGTATCTCAGACTTGAATTTAACCGATTTTAGCCAATTGAGAGGTGGAAAGTGGAGGCTGAAAAAGTAGATCGAAAAAACAGAACCAGAAAATACAAAGAGAAACATGAAAAACGAGAAATTAAAAAAGCAGCCACCTTCTACTGATTTCTGTTCGCCTGGTATCTCAGACTTGAATTTAACCGATTTTAGCCAATTGAGAGGTGGAAAGTGGAGGCTGAAAAAGTAGATCGAAAAAAGAGAGCCAGAAAATACAAAGAGAAACATGAAAAACGAGAAATTAAAAAAGCAGCCACCTTCTACTGATTTCTGTTCGCCTGGTATCTCAGACTTGAATTTAACCGATTTTTGCCAATTGAGAGGTGGAAAGTGGAGGCAGAAAAAGTAGATCGAAAACAGAGAGCAGGAAAATACAAAGAGAAACATGAAAATACGAGAAATTAAAAAAAGCAGCCACCTTCTACTGATTTCTGTTCGCCTGGTACCTCAGACTTGAATTTAACCGATTTTAGCCGATTGAGAGGTGGAAAGTGGAGGCAGAAAAAGTAGATCGAAAAAAGAGAGCCAGAAAATACAAAGAGAAACATGAAAAACGAGAAATTAAAAAAGCAGCCACCTTCTACTGATTTCTGTTCGCCTGGTATCTCAGACTTGAACTTAACCGATGTTTGCCAATTGAGAGGTGGAAAGTGGAGGCAGAAAAAAGTAGATCGAAAAAAGAGAGCAAGAAAATACAAAGAGAAACATGAAAAACGAGAAATTAAAAAAGCAGCCACATTCTACTGATTTCTGTTCGCCTGGTATCTAAGACTTGAATTTAACCGATGTTTGCCAATTGAGAGGTGGAAAGTGGAGGCAGAAAAAGTAGATCGAAAAAAGAGAGCCAGAAAATACAAAGAGAAACATAAAAAACGAGAAATTAAAAAAGCAGCCACCTTCTACTGATTTCTGTTCGCCTGGTATCTCAGACTTGAATTTAAGCGATTTTTGCCAATTGAGAGGTGGAAAGTGGAGGCAGAAAAAGTAGATCGAAAAAACAGAACCAGAAAATACAAAGAGAAACATAAAAAACGAGAAATTAAAAAAGCAGCCACCTTCTACTGATTTCTGTTCGCCTGGTATCTCAGACTTGAATTTAACCGATTTTAGCCAATTGAGAGGTGGAAAGTGGAGGCAGAAAAAGTAGATCGAAAAAAGAGAGCCAGAAAATACAAAGAGAAGTATGAAAAACGAGAAATTAAAAAAGCAGCCACATTCTACTGATTTCTGTTCGCCTGGTATCTCAGACTTGAATTTAACCGATTTTTGCCAATTGAGAGGTGGAAAGTGGAGGCAGAAAAAGTAGATCGAAAAACAGAGAGCAAGAAAATACAAAGAGAAACATGAAAAACGAGAAATTAAAAAAAGCAGCCACCTTCTACTGATTTCTGTTCGCCTGGTATCTCAGACTTGAATTTAACCGATTTTTGCCAATTGAGAGGTGGAAAGTGGAGGCTGAAAAGTAGATCGAAAAAAGAGAGCAAGAAAATACAAAGAGAAACATGAAAATACGAGAAATTAAAAGAAGCAGCCCCCTTCTGCTGATTTCTGTTCGCCTGGTATCTCAGATTTGAATTTAATCGATTTTAGCCAATTGAGAGGTGGAAAGTGGAGGCAGAAAAAGTAGATCGAAAACAGAGAGCAAGAAATACAAAGAGAAACATGAAAAACGAGGAATTAAAAAAGCAGCCACCTTCTACTGATTTCTGTTCGCCTGGTATCTCAGACTTGAATTTAACCGATTTTAGCCAATTGAGAGGTGGAAAGTGGAGGCTGAAAAAGTAGATCGAAAAAAGAGAGCAAGAAAATACAAAGAGAAACATGCAAGACGAGAAATTAAAAAAGCAGCCACCTTCTACTGATTTCTGTTCGCCTGGTATCTCAGACTTGAATTTAAGCGATGTTTGCCAATTGAGAGGTGGAAAGTGGAGGCAGAAAAAGTAGATCGAAAAAACAGAACCAGAAAATACAAAGAGAAACATGAAAAACGAGAAATTAAAAAAGCAGCCACCTTCTACTGATTTCTGTTCGCCTGGTATCTCAGACTAGAATTTAACCGATTTTAGCCAATTGAGAGGTGGAAAGTGGAGGCTGAAAAAGTAGATCGAAAAAAGAGAGCCAGAAAATACAAACAGCAACTTGAAAAACGAGAAATTAAAAAAGCAGTCACCTTCTACTGATTTCTGTTCGCCTGGTATCTCAGACTAGAATTTAACCGATTTTAGCCAATTGAGAGGTGGAAAGTGGAGGCTGAAAAAGTAGATCGAAAAAAGAGAGCCAGAAAATACAAAGAGAAACATGAAAAACGAGAAATTAAAAAAGCAGCCACCTTCTACTGATTTCTGTTCGCCTGGTATCTCAGACTTGAATTTAACCGATTTTTGCCAATTGAGAGGTGGAAAGTGGAGGCAGATAAAGTAGATCGAAAAAAGAGGGAAAATACAAAGAGAAACATGAAAAACGAGAAATTAAAAAAGCAGTCACCTTCTACTGATTTCTGTTCGCCTGGTATCTCAGACTAGAATTTAACCGATTTTAGCCAATTGAGAGGTGGAAAGTGGAGGCTGAAAAAGTAGATCGAAAAAAGAGAGCCAGAAAATACAAAGAGAAACATGAAAAACGAGAAATTAAAAAAGCAGCCACCTTCTACTGATTTCTGTTCGCCTGGTATCTCAGACTTGAATTTAACCGATTTTTGCCAATTGAGAGGTGGAAAGTGGAGGCAGAAAAAGTAGATCGAAAAAAGAGAGCAAGAAAATACAAAGAGAAACATGCAAGACGAGAAATTAAAAAAAGCAGCCACCTTCTACTGATTTCTGTTCGCCTGGTATCTCAGACTTGAATTTAACCGATTTTAGCCAATTGAGAGGTGGAAAGTGGAGGCAGAAAAAGTAGATCGAAAAAAGAGAGCCAGAAAATACAAAGAGAAACATAAAAAACGAGAAATTAAAAAAGCAGCCACCTTCTACTGATTTCTGTTCGCCTGGTATCTCAGACTTGAATTTAACCGATTTTTGCCAATTGAGAGGTGGAAAGTGGAGGCAGAAAAAGTAGATCGAAAAAAGAGAACCAGAAAATACAAAGAGAAACATGAAAAACGAGAAATTAAAAAAGCAGCCACCTTCTACTGATTTCTGTTCGCCTGGTATCTCAGACTTGAATTTAACCGATTTTTGCCAATTGAGAGGTGGAAAGTGGAGGCAGAAAAAGTAGATCGAAAAAAGAGAGCCAGAAAATACAAAGAGAAACATGAAAAACGAGAAATTAAAAAAGCAGCCACCTTCTACTGATTTCTGTTCGCCTGGTATCTCAGACTTGAATTTAACCGATTTTAGCCAATTGAGAGGTGGAAAGTGGAGGCTGAAAAAGTAGATCGAAAAAAAGAGAGCCAGAAAATACAAAGAGAAACATGAAAAACGAGAAATTAAAAAAGCAGCCACATTCTACTGATTTCTGTTCGCCTGGTATCTCAGACTTGAATTTAACCGATTTTTGCCAATTGAGAGGTGGAAAGTGGAGGCAGAAAAAGTAGATCGAAAACAGAGAGCAAGAAAATACAAAGAGAAACATGAAAAACGAGAAATTAAAAGAAGCAGCCACCTTCTACTGATTTCTGTTCGCCTGGTATCTCAGACTTGAATTTAACCGATTTTAGCCAATTGAGAGGTGGAAAGTGGAGGCAGAAAAAGTAGATCGAAAAAAGAGAGCCAGAAAATACAAAGAGAAACATGAAAAACGAGAAATTAAAAAAGCAGCGTCCTTCTACTGATTTCTGTTCGCCTGGTATCTCAGACTTGAATTTAACCGATTTTAGCCAATTGAGAGGTGGAAAGTGGAGGCAGAAAAAGTAGATCGAAAAAAGAGAGCCAGCAAATACAAAGAGAAACATGAAAAACGAGAAATTAAAAAAGCAGCCACCTTCTACTGATTTCTGTTCGCCTGGTATCTCAGACTTGAACTTAACCGATGTTTGCCAATTGAGAGGTGGAAAGTGGAGGCAGAAAAAGTAGATCGAAAACAGAGAGCAAGAAAATACAAAGAGAAACATGCAAGACGAGAAATTAAAAAAAGCAGCCACCTTCTACTGATTTCTGTTCGCCTGGTACCTCAGACTTGAATTTAAGCGATTTTAGCCAATTGAGAGGTGGAAAGTGGAGGCAGAAAAAGTAGATCGAAAAAAGAGACTAGAAAATACAAAGAGAAACATAAAAAACGAGAAATTAAAAAAGCAGCCACCTTCTACTGATTTCTGTTCGCCTGGTATCTCAGACTTGAATTTAACCGATTTTTGCCAATTGAGAGGTGGAAAGTGGAGGCAGAAAAAGTAGATCGAAAAAACAGAACCAGAAAATACAAAGAGAAACATGAAAAACGAGAAATTAAAAAAGCAGCCACCTTCTACTGATTTCTGTTCGCCTGGTATCTCAGACTTGAATTTAACCGATTTTAGCCAATTGAGAGGTGGAAAGTGGAGGCAGAAAAAGTAGATCAAAAAAAAGAGAGCCAGAAAATACAAAGAGAAACATGAAAAACGAGAAATTAAAAAAGCAGCCACCTTCTACTGATTTCTGTTCGCCTGGTATCTCAGACTTGAATTTAACCGATTTTAGCCAATTGAGAGGTGGAAAGTGGAGGCTGAAAAAGTAGATCGAAAAAAGAGAGCCAGAAAATACAAAGAGAAACATGAAAAACGAGAAATTAAAAAAGCAGCCACCTTCTACTGATTTCTGTTCGCCTGGTATCTCAGACTTGAATTTAACCGATTTTTGCCAATTGAGAGGTGGAAAGTGGAGGCAGAAAAAGTAGATCGAAAAAAAGAGAGCAAGAAAATACAAAGAGAAACATGAAAAACGAGAAATTAAAAAAGCAGCCACCTTCTACTGATTTCTGTTCGCCTGGTATCTCAGACTTGAATTTAACCGATTTTAGCCAATTGAGAGGTGGAAAGTGGAGGCAGAAAAAGTAGATCGAAAAAAGAGAGCCAGAAAATACAAAGAGAAACATGAAAAACGAGAAATTAAAAAAGCAGCCACCTTCTACTGATTTCTGTTCGCCTGGTATCTCAGACTTGAATTTAACCGATTTTAGCCAATTGAGAGGTGGAAAGTGGAGGCTGAAAAAGTAGATCGAAAAAAGAGAGCAAGAAAATACAAAGAGAAACATGAAAAACGAGAAATTAAAAAAGCAGCCACCTTCTACTGATTTCTGTTCGCCTGGTATCTCAGACTTGAATTTAACAGATTTTAGCCAATTGAGAGGTGGAAAGTGGAGGCTGAAAAAGTAAATCAAAAAAACAGAACCAGAAAATACAAAGAGAAACATGAAAAACGAGAAATTAAAAAAGCAGCCACCTTCTACTGATTTCTGTTCGCCTGGTATCTCAGACTTGAATTTAACCGATTTTAGCCAATTGAGAGGTGGAAAGTGGAGGCAGAAAAAGTAGATCGAAAAAAGAGAGCAAGAAAATACAAAGAGAAACATGAAAAACGAGAAATTAAAAAAGCAGCCACCTTCTACTGATTTCTGTTCGCCTGGTATCTCAGACTTGAATTTAACCGATTTTAGCCAATTGAGAGGTGGAAAGTGGAGGCTGAAAAAGTAGATCGAAAAAAGAGAGCAAGAAAATACAAAGAGAAACATGAAAAACGAGAAATTAAAAAAGCAGCCACCTTCTACTGATTTCTGTTCGCCTGGTATCTCAGACTTGAATTTAACCGATTTTAGCCAATTGAGAGGTGGAAAGTGGAGGCTGAAAAAGTAGATCGAAAAAAGAGAGCCAGAAAATACAAAGAGAAACATGAAAAACGAGAAATTAAAAAAGCAGCCACCTTCTACTGATTTCTGTTCGCCTGGTATCTCAGACTTGAATTTAACCGATTTTAGCCAATTGAGAGGTGGAAAGTGGAGGCTGAAAAAGTAGATCGAAAAAAGAGAGCCAGAAAATACAAAGAGAAACATGAAAAACGAGAAATTAAAAAAGCAGCCACCTTCTACTGATTTCTGTTCGCCTGGTATCTCAGACTTGAATTTAACCGATTTTTGCCAATTGAGAGGTGGAAAGTGGAGGCTGAAAAAGTAGATCGAAAAAAAGAGAGCAAGAAAATACAAAGAGAAACATGAAAAACGAGAAATTAAAAGAAGCAGCCACCTTCTACTGATTTCTGTTCGCCTGGTATCTCAGACTTGAATTTAACCGATTTTAGCCAATTGAGAGGTGGAAAGTGGAGGCAGAAAAAGTAGATCGAAAAAAGAGAGCAAGAAAATACAAAGAGAAACATGAAAAACGAGAAATTAAAAAAGCAGCCACCTTCTACTGATTTCTGTTCGCCTGGTATCTCAGACTTGAATTTAAGCGATGTTTGCCAATTGAGAGGTGGAAAGTGGAGGCAGAAAAAGTAGATCGAAAACAGAGAGCCAGAAAATACAAAGAGAAACATGAAAAACGAGAAATTAAAAAAGCAGCCACCTTCTACTGATTTCTGTTCGCCTGGTATCTCAGACTTGAATTTAACCGATTTTTGCCAATTGAGAGGTGGAAAGTGGAGGCAGAAAAAGTAGATCGAAAAAGGAGCAAGAAAATACAAAGAGAAACATGAAAATACGAGAAATTAAAAAAGCAGCCACCTTCTACTGATTTCTGTTCGCCTGGTATCTCAGACTTGAATTTAACCGATTTTAGCCAATTGAGAGGTGGAAAGTGGAGGCTGAAAAAGTAGATCGAAAAAAGAGAGCAAGAAAATACAAAGAGAAACATGAAAAACGAGAAATTAAAAAAGCAGCCACCTTCTACTGATTTCTGTTCGCCTGGTATCTCAGACTTGAATTTAACCGATTTTTGCCAATTGAGAGGTGGAAAGTGGAGGCAGAAAAAGTAGATCGAAAAAAGAGAACTAGAAAATACAAAGAGAAACATGAAAAACGAGAAATTAAAAAAGCAGCCACCTTCTACTGATTTCTGTTCGCCTGGTATCTCAGACTTGAATTTAACCGATTTTTGCCAATTGAGAGGTGGAAAGTGGAGGCAGAAAAAGTAGATCGAAAAAAGAGAGCAAGAAAATACAAAGAGAAACATGAAATACGAGAAATTAAAAAAGCAGCCACCTTCTACTGATTTCTGTTCGCCTGGTATCTCAGACTTGAATTTAACCGATTTTAGCCAATTGAGAGGTGGAAAGTGGAGGCTGAAAAAGTAGATCGAAAAAAGAGAGCAAGAAAATACAAAGAGAAACATGAAAAACGAGAAATTAAAAAAGCAGCCACCTTCTACTGATTTCTGTTCGCCTGGTATCTCAGACTTGAATTTAACCGATTTTTGCCAATTGAGAGGTGGAAAGTGGAGGCAGAAAAAGTAGATCGAAAAAAGAGAGCCAGAAAATACAAAGAGAAACATGAAAAACGAGAAATTAAAAAAGCAGCCACCTTCTACTGATTTCTGTTCGCCTGGTATCTCAGACTTGAATTTAACCGATTTTAGCCAATTGAGAGGTGGAAAGTGGAGGCAGAAAAAGTAGATCGAAAAAAGAGAGCAACGAAATACAAAGAGAAACAAGAAAATACGAGAATTTAAAAAAAGCAGCGACCTTCTACTGATTTCTGTTCGCCTGGTATCTCAGACTTGAATTTAACCGATTTTAGCCAATTGAGAGGTGGAAAGTGGAGGCTGAAAAAGTAGATCGAAAAAAGAGAGCAAGAAAATACAAAGAGAAACATGAAAAACGAGAAATTAAAAAAGCAGCCACCTTCTACTGATTTCTGTTCGCCTGGTATCTCAGACTTGAATTTAAGCGATGTTTGCCAATTGAGAGGTGGAAAGTGGAGGCAGAAAAAGTAGATCGAAAAAACAGAACCAGAAAATACAAAGAGAAACATGAAAAACGAGAAATTAAAAAAGCAGCCACCTTCTACTGATTTCTGTTCGCCTGGTATCTCAGACTTGAATTTAACCGATTTTAGCCAATTGAGAGGTGGAAAGTGGAGGCAGAAAAAGTAGATCGAAAAAGAGAGCAAGAAAATACAAAGAGAAACATGAAAATACGAGAAATTAAAAAAGCAGCCACCTTCTACTGATTTCTGTTCGCCTGGTATCTCAGACTTGAATTTAACCGATTTTAGCCAATTGAGAGGTGGAAAGTGGAGGCTGAAAAAGTAGATCGAAAAAAGAGAGCAAGAAAATACAAAGAGAAACATGAAAAACGAGAAATTAAAAAAGCAGCCACCTTCTACTGATTTCTGTTCGCCTGGTATCTCAGACTTGAATTTAACCGATTTTAGCCAATTGAGAGGTGGAAAGTGGAGGCAGAAAAAGTAGATCGAAAAAACAGAACCAGAAAATACAAAGAGAAACATGAAAAACGAGAAATTAAAAAAGCAGCCACCTTCTACTGATTTCTGTTCGCCTGGTATCTCAGACTTGAATTTAACCGATTTTAGCCAATTGAGAGGTGGAAAGTGGAGGCAGAAAAAGTAGATCGAAAAAAGAGAGCAAGAAAATACAAAGAGAAACATGAAAAACGAGAAATTAAAAAAGCAGCCACCTTCTACTGATTTCTGTTCGCCTGGTATCTCAGACTTGAATTAAACCGATTTTTGCCAATTGAGAGGTGGAAAGTGGAGGCAGAAAAAGTAGATCGAAAAACAGAGAGCCAGAAAATACAAAGAGAAACATGAAAAACGAGAAATTAAAAAAGCAGCCACCATCTACTGATTTCTGTTCGCCTGGTATCTCAGACTTGAATTTAACCGATATTTGCCAATTGAGAGGTGGAAAGTGGAGGCAGAAAAAGTAGATCGAAAAAACAGAACCAGAAAATACAAAGAGAAACATGAAAAACGAGAAATTAAAAAGAAGCAGCCACCTTCTACTGATTTCTGTTCGCCTGGTATCTCAGACTTGAATTTAATCGATTTTAGCCAATTGAGAGGTGGAAAGTGGAGGCTGAAAAAGTAGATCGAAAAAAGAGAGCAAGAAAATACAAAGAGAAACATGAAAAACGAGAAATTAAAAAAGCAGCCACCTTCTACTGATTTCTGTTCGCCTGGTACCTCAGACTTGAATTTAAGCGATGTTTGCCAATTGAGAGGTGGAAAGTGGAGGCAGAAAAAGTAGATCGAAAACAGAGAGCCAGAAAATACAAAGAGAAACATGAAAAACGAGAAATTAAAAAAGCAGCCACCTTCTACTGATTTCTGTTTGCCTGGTATCTCAGACTTGAATGAAACCGATATTTGCCAATTGAGAGGTGGAAAGTGGAGGCAGAAAAGTAGATCGAAAACAGAGAGCAAGAAAATACAAAGAGAAACAAGAAAATACGAGAATTTAAAAAAAGCAGCCACCTTCTACTGATTTCTGTTCGCCTGGTATCTCAGACTTGAATTTAATCGATTTTAGCCAATTGAGAGGTGGAAAGTGGAGGCTGAAAAAGTAGATCGAAAAAAGAGAGCAAGAAAATACAAAGAGAAACATGAAAAACGAGAAATTAAAAAAGCAGCCACCATCTACTGATTTCTGTTTGCCTGGTATCTCAGACTTGAATGAAACCGATATTTGCCAATTGAGAGGTGGAAAGTGGAGGCAGAAAAAGTAGATCGAAAAAACAGAACCAGAAAATACAAAGAGAAACATGAAAAACGAGAAATTAAAAAAGCAGCCACCTTCTACTGATTTCTGTTCGCCTGGTATCTCAGACTTGAATTTAACCGATGTTTGCCAATTGAGAGGTGGAAAGTGGATGCAGAAAAAGTAGATCGAAAAAACAGAACCAGAAAATACAAAGAGAAACATGAAAAACGAGAAATCAAAAGAAGCAGCCACCTTCTGCTGATTTCTGTTCGCCTGGTATCTCAGATTTGAATTAAATCGATTTTAGCCAATTGAGAGGTGGAAAGTGGAGGCTGAAAAAGTAGATCGAAAAAAGAGAGCAAGAAAATACAAAGAGAAACATGCAAGACGAGAAATTAAAAAAGCAGCCACCTTCTACTGATTTCTGTTCGCCTGGTACCTCAGACTTGAATTTAAGCGATGTTTGCCAATTGAGAGGTGGAAAGTGGAGGCAGAAAAAGTAGATCGAAAAAACAGAACCAGAAAATACAAAGAGAAACATGAAAAACGAGAAATCAAAAGAAGCAGCCACCTTCTGCTGATTTCTGTTCGCCTGGTATCTCAGATTTGAATTAAATCGATTTTAGCCAATTGAGAGGTGGAAAGTGGAGGCTGAAAAAGTAGATCCAAAAAAGAGAGCAAGAAAATACAAAGAGAAACATGCAAGACGAGAAATTAAAAAAGCAGCCACCTTCTACTGATTTCTGTTCGCCTGGTATCTCAGACTTGAATTTAACTGATTTTAGCCAATTAAGAGGTGGTAAGTGGAGGCAGAAAAAGTAGATCGAAAAAAGAGAGCAAGAAAATAAGTGATCAATCAGCTCTCATTACGCTCGGACGTGTTCTCGCTATGTCGCTTTATCACTGCTCGGAATGCAATTCGGACGTCATTGCTGCTCAGCTTCGTTGCTTTGATGCTGTTCGGTGTTCTTCTATATGTCGACGTGCGTTTCATTTGACGTGCATTGATCTACACTCAGATGCCGTAAAACTGTTAATAAATCTGCCTAACCTGTTATGGCAGTGTGATAACTGTGTGGTTTCTAATGACTCGCATTCGAAAATTGACGAAATTAATGATAAGGTTCTGAAGCTTGAAAGCCTTTATCGGGATCTCAAGTCGGACTTACAGGGCCTTTCCGTCAATCCTAAGCGGGTGAAGCCTACTAGGAAAGAGGCCAACAAGCCCATGCCAGCGGCTGACTTGTTGTCTCCGCGACTAGGGGCCGCCACCTCGACGGCGGTCATTGAACCGGAATCAGCTGCTGCTCTTCCATTGGATTTGGATGGCTTTGTCACAGTGAGAAAGAAGGAGAGGAAGAATAGAAACAAAAACACTAAGCGTTTTGTTGGTATTGCTCCGAGCTGTGAGCAGCTAAACGTTATGCAGAGTAACAAATACATGCATATCGGTAAATTTTCTACTGCGACGGAGCCAGAGGCGGTGGCAAAATTTGTTGCCGAACAACTTAAGGTGCCGGTAGCGAAAATTTCTTGTACGAAGCTAGTCAAGCGAGATGCTGATATATCTTCGTTAAAGTTTGTCAACTTCAAACTTGGGGTCCCTGAGGATCTATTTGCTGCTGTCTTTGAGGACAAGTTTTGGCCTGTCTCAGTAAGGGTTTCCCGCTTTGTACATAGACAGAGGCCGGACGCTGACCTGACGGCAGTAGATCTCCGCGCTATCGTACCGTTGCGGACGTCCACGCCCACTCAGGAAGGTCCAGTTCCGTCCACTTCAAAAAACCCCCAATGAGCGGCGCCTCTGGGTTCATGATCGCCGCTTTTCAACAGAATTTTCTACCTGCACCTGTTCGCCTCTTTGCTGTGAGCAACCGCCTATGCGATCATATTTGGCATTCCCCGTCGACGCAACAACTACAACATATGCATTTTTCGCGCTGCGCTTTGTGCGGGATTCGCTCGGCTGCTGCTGGATCGGATGTCGATGCTCTTGCTGGCGCTCTCTTTCGACTGCGTGAGTGTTTAGCGTCACCCCCACAACTGTTACATTGCTTCGTGTGCTATGCTTGTGTCGGCGCTGCACTCGACACTTGGGGGGAGTCAGCGGTCCGGCGCTTGCTCTTAAGTGGATCACTCTCTTCAGCACCACTGTCAGCACATTCTGGAAGAGTGGGTCTCCCAGCACCGTTCCCGCCCAGTCTACTCGATGGGGATGGGCTGCTGATCCGCACTGCGACGATTCGGCAGGCTTCCCATGTGAGTCTGGCCCCTGTTGCTCAGTGGAAACTGCCTGGTGCTGCTCTGGAGCCTCCTCCCGTGGCCACTGGCCGGACGTCATTGCCTTTCTCTGGGACCATGCTGATGGACGGGGCCAAATCCATTCGCATTTTCTTTCAAAATATAGCAGGTATGCGCACTAAGGCTCAGGCTGTCTACTTGGCAACCTCTACGTGCGATTTCGACGTAATCATCTTGGTTGAAACCTGGCTCAATGAAAACTTCTTCGACAACGAGTACTTCGACCCCAACCTTTTCCAAGTGTTTCGTAAGGACAGAGATTGTGCCAAAACGAAGCGTCGGAGAGGAGGTGGTGTCATTGTGGCCGTCAGACGCACCCTACGCTGTGATCCGATTTGTCTCCTTGATGGTGACTCTATCTTGGATCAGATTGGTGTGTCAGTGGCCGGTCAGTCGGAGACGCTATGTATCAGCGCGTCGTATATTCCACCGAATAGCAGCTATGAAGTCTACAAGGCGCACACGCTGAATATTGCCAACATATATGGTAATCTACGAGGCCGTCAGCATCTTTGCGTAGTTGGCGATTTTAATCTGGGCTCCTTGGTATGGTCCGCTGATCCGCAGTCTGCAGCTATGATGCCGAGTAATGTGCATTTACAGCACGAAGTTCTTTTTCTGGATGACTGTTATAGTATGGGCTTAACCCAAATAAATAATGTTTTTAATAGGTTAAATAAGATTCTAGATTTAGTTTTTGTTAGTGCTGATATTGGTTGCCCTGTTGCACGTTGCGAGCTGCCTATTGCAGAATGTGACATGCATCACGTGCCGTTGGTCTTCTCAGCTAAATTCTATAGTTACTCGCCCTGGTCTGAACCCAGGTTTGAATATATTTTTACTGATGTAAGTTTGACTACTATACGGGATGACATGTTAAACGTAAACTGGGCTTCTGTTCTTTCGCATCCTAGTGCTGACTCTTCTTACAATGTTTTCATTAGTACCGTTCATAATATTGTTGATAATAATGCTTCCAGAAGAGTGCGTGGCTCGTATAGGCTACCATGGTATACGAAGGGTCTTGTTAGGTATAAGAATCTGCGTAACAAGTTCTTTAAGCGATTTAAGAAAACACGTGACTCTGTTGACTGGAGTTTGATTTTTTAAACAAATTTTTATATAATCAGTATATTGCTGACGTTGAAAGGGGACTTAAGGTTAATCCTAAGTCGTTCTGGCATTTCATAAATTCAAAAAGGTCGACGAGTGCACTTCCTTCAGCCATGAACCTTGGTAACTTGAGCTCAAATACTGATAGTGGCATAGCAAACCTTTTTGCTTCTTTTTTAGCTCAAATTTCGAGCCATACACAGTTTGGCATGATTCTGATGTCTTAGACTCTATCCCTTCAGTGGTCAATATTGGCTCGCTTGATGTATCAAAGGTGGACATTTTGGAGGCAATTGCTGATTTCGACAACTCAAGTAAGCTCGACAGTGATGGCATTTCAGCCTTTCTGCTTCGCAACTGTGATGTTGCTTTTTGTGAGCCTCTTAAAATTCTGTTCAAAAATTCTTTGGTAACGGGTCGGTTTATTAAAAAGAGGAAAGCTGCCACTATTACTCCCGTTTTTAAGAAAGGCGCTAAGAATTGTATCTCTAATTATAGACCAATTGCCAAACTCAGCAATGTCTCAAAACTTCTTGAGCGAATCATTGCCAAAAAGATCTCTTTCCTCATGAAGTCGTACACAAGCCCAAATCAGCATGCTTTTGTGCCGGGTAGATCAACGACCACTAATTTGGTAGCCTTCAGTAATTTTTGCACACATGCCTTTGAAAGGCATTCTCAGGTCGATGTAGTGTACACTGACTTTGCTAAGGCTTTTGACAAAGTCTCCCACTGTGCCTTAGTAGCCAAGCTGCATCGGTTGGGGATTCATTCGAGCATGCTTTGTTGGTTCATGTCGTATCTGGAGCAGCGAGAGTATGTTGTGTTGGTAAACGGAAAGCAGTCGGACCCATATTTGGCTACTTCCGGCCTTCCACAGGGAAGTGCTCTTGGGCCGTTGCTGTTTGCTATTTTCATTAATGACATATGTTTCAGCATTCAATCTTCTGAGCGTTTGCTTTATGCTGATGATCTGAAAATCTTCCGTCCTATCAAAACTTTAGGCGACAGTATCCGTCTTCAGCGAGACCTGGATGCAGTCGCTCGTTGGTGCACACATAATTCTCTGCCTCTCAACATTAACAAATGTTACTTTGTGTCCTTTAGCAAGTGCGTATTCAATGTTCAGGCCTCATATTCGCTTGTTGGCCTTCCGCTCTTGAAGCATGCAGAGGCACTTGACCTAGGGGTCTTGTTCGATTCAAAATTTCTTTTTATCGAGCATTTGAACTTCATTTTGCCAAGAGCCTATGCTATGTTCGGCTTTGTTACGCGTAATTCATCCCAGTTTAGGGACCCATATACGAGGCTAAGTCTTTATTCATTTCTTGTGCGCTCGCGCCTTGAGTATGCTTCGGTGGTTTGGAACCCCACTGGGGTCGTTCAAATTGCTCGTATCGAGAGATTGCAGAGGAAGTTTTTGAAGTTTGCACTCCAGCCTTTGCAATTTTCCGTTCCGTTGCCGTCCTATGAATGCAGATGTCGCCTCGTGCATCTCTCCTCTCTCGAGGATCGAAGGACTATTGCGGCTCAGTTATTTATATACAATATATTAGTGGGTAACATCGATTGCCCTGACCTACTTGCTGGGATTAGCTTTAACACGCCTGCCAGGAGCCTTAGGGGCCATGCACTCTTTGTAGTTGATCTTCACCGGAATAACTACGGTAATAACGAGCCAATATGTAGGGCTCTTCGCCGGTATAATTCGCTACCTGCTGGGATGCGATTCGATTTTTGCCTTGGGAAAGGAGCCGTCAGACGGTTGCTTTCTGAGTTTTTCTTGTTTAATTGTTAGTTCCTCATTTTGTATTTACTTTTTAATGTAGAATTAAGTTAGTCTAGCCAGATAAGGTTTATCCGTTGGCGAATAAATAAATAAATAAATAAATACAAAAAGAAACATTAAAAACGAGATATAAGAAAAGCAGCCACCTTCTACTGATTTCTGTTCGCCTGGTACCTCAGACTTGAATTTAAACGATTTTCGCAATTGAGATTTGGAAAGTGGAGGCAGAAAAAAGTAGATCGAAAAAAAGAGCATTAAAATACAAAAAGAAACATGAAAACCGAGAAATTAAAAAAGCAGCCACCTTCTACTGATTTCTGTTCGCCTGGTATCTAAGACTTGAATTTAACCAATTTTTGCCAATTGATAGGTGGAAAGTGGAGGCTGAAAAAGTAAATCGAAAAAAGAGAGCCAGAAAATACAAAGAGAAACATGAAAAACGAGAAATTAAAAAAGCAGCCACATTCTACTGATTTCTGTTCGCCTGGTATCTCAGACTTGAACTTAACCGATTTTTGCAAATTGAGAGGTGCAAAGTGAAGGCAGCAACGAAATATAAAGAGAAACAAGAAAATACGAGAAATCAAAAGAAGCAGCGCCCTTCTGCTGATTTCTGTTCGCCTGGTATCTCAGATTTGAATTTAATCGATTTTAGCCAATTGAGAGGTGGAAAGTGGAGGCAGAAAAAGTAGATCGAAAAAAGAGAGCAAGAAAATACAAAGAGAAACATGAAAAACGAGAAATTAAAAAAGCAGCCACCTTCTACTGATTTCTGTTCGCCTGGTACCTCAGACTTGAATTTAAGCGATGTTTGCCAATTGAGAGGTGGAAAGTGGAGGCAGAAAAAGTAGATCGAAAACAGAGAGCAAGAAAATACAAAGAGAAACATGAAAAACGAGAAATTAAAAAAGCAGCCACCTTCTACTGATTTCTGTTCGCCTGGTATCTCAGACTTGAATTTAACCGATTTTAGCCAATTGAGAGGTGGAAAGTGGAGGCTGAAAAAGTAGATCGAAAAAAGAGAGCAAGAAAATACAAAGAGAAACATGCAAGACGAGAAATTAAAAAAGCAGCCACCTTCTACTGATTTCTGTTCGCCTGGTACCTCAGACTTGAATTTAAGCGAAGTTTGCCAATTGAGAGGTGGAAAGTGGAGGCAGAAAAAGTAGATCGAAAAAACAGAACCAGAAAATACAAAGAGAAACATGAAAAACGAGAAATTAAAAAAGCAGCCACCTTCTACTGATTTCTGTTCGCCTGGTATCTCAGACTTGAATTTAAGCGATGTTTGCCAATTGAGAGGTGGAAAGTGGAGGCAGAAAAAGTAGATCGAAAAAACAGAACCAGAAAATACAAAGAGAAACATGAAAAACGAGAAATTAAAAAAGCAGCCACCTTCTACTGATTTCTGTTTGCCTGGTATCTCAGACTTGAATGAAACCGATTTTTGCCAATTGATAGGTGGAAAGTGGAGGCTGAAAAAGTAGATCGAAAAAAGAGAACAAGAAGGAGAAACATGAAAAACGAGAAATTAAAAAAGCAGCCACCTTCTACTGATTTCTGTTCGCCTGGTATCTCAGACTTGAATTTTACCGATTTTTGCCAATTGAGAGGTGGAAAGTGGAGGCAGAAAAAGTAGATCGAAAAAAAGAGAGCAAGAAAATACAAAGAGAAACATGAAAAACGAGAAATTAAAAAAGCAGCCACCTTCTACTGATTTCTGTTCGCCTGGTATCTCAGACTTGAATTTAACCGATTTTTGCCAATTGAGAGGTGGAAAGTGGAGGCAGAAAAAGTAGATCGAAAAAAGAGAGCAAGAAAATACAAAGAGAAACATGAAAACGAGAAATTAAAAAAGCAGCCACCTTCTACTGATTTCTGTTCGCCTGGTATCTCAGACTTGAATTTAACCGATGTTTGCCAATTGAGAGGTGGAAAGTGGAGGCAGAAAAAGTAGATCGAAAAAAGAGAGCTAGAAAATACAAAGAGAAACATGAAAAACGAGAAATTAAAAAAGCAGCAACCTTTTCTACTGATTTCTGTTCGCCTGGTATCTCAGACTTGAATTAACGATGTTTTTGCCAATTGAGAGGTGGAAAGTGGAGGCAGAAAAAGTAGATCGAAAAAAGAGAGCAAGAAAATACAAAGAGAAACATGAAAAACGAGAAATTAAAAAGCAGCCACCTTCTACTGATTTCTGTTCGCCTGGTATCTCAGACTTGAATTTAACCGATTTTTGCCAATTGAGAGGTGGAAAGTGGAGGCAGAAAAAGTAGATCGAAAAAAGAGAGCAAGAAAATACAAAGAGAAACATGAAAAACGAGAAAATTAAAAAAGCAGCCACCTTCTACTGATTTCTGTTCGCCTGGTATCTCAGACTTGAATTTAAGCGATGTTTGCTTATCGAGAGGTGGGAGGGAAAGTGGAGGCAGAAAAAGTAGATCGAAAACAAGAGAACCAGAAAATACAAAGAGAAACATGAAAAACGAGAAATTTAAAAAAGCAGCCACCTTCTACTGATTTCTGTTCGCTCTGGTATCTCAGACTTGAATTTAACCGATTTTTGCCAATTGAGAGGTGGAAAGTGGAGGCAGAAAAAGTAGATCGAAAAACAGAGACCAAGAAAATACAAAGAGAAACATAAGAACGAGAAATTGAGCCACCTTCTACTGATTTCTGTTCGCCTGGTATCTCAGACTTGAATTTAAGCGATTTTTGCCAATTGAGAGGTGGAAAGTGGAGGCGAAAAAGTTAGATCAAAAGAGAGCAAGAAAATACAAAGAGAAACAGAAGACGTGAAAAAAAAAAGCAGCCACCTTCTACTGATTTCTGTTCGCCTGGTATCCCCTGACTGACTTTAAAGCGATTTTGCCAATTGAGAGGTGGAAAGTGGAGGCAGAAAAAGTAGATCGAAAAAAAGGGCAAGAAAATACAAAGAGAAACATGAAAAACGAGAAATTAAAAAAGCAGCCACCTTCTACTGATTTCTGTCGCCTGGTGGCTCAGAGTGAAAAAAAAAAAATTAAACAGCATATGATGCCTGTTCCATGACTTGAATTTAAGCGATGTTTGCCAATTGAGAGGTGGAAAGTGGAGGCAGAAAAAGTAGATCGAAAAAAGAGAGCAAGAAAATACAAAGAGAAACATGCAAGACGAGAAATTAAAAAAGCAGCCACCTTCTACTGATTTCTGTTCGCCTGGTATCTCAGACTTGAATTTAAGCGATGTTTGCCAATTGAGAGGTGGAAAGTGGAGGCAGAAAAAGTAGATCGAAAAAAGAGAGCAAGAAAATACAAAGAGAAACATGCAAGACGAGAAATTAAAAAAGCAGCCACCTTCTACTGATTTCTGTTCGCCTGGTATCTCAGACTTGAATTTAACCGTTATTTGCCAATTGAGAGGGTGGAAAGTGGAGGCAGAAACTGAGATAAAAGTAGATAGGAAAAGAGCAAGAAAATACAAAGAGAACATGAAAGACGAGAAATTTAAAAAAAGCAGCCACCTTCTACTGATTTCTGTTCCCCTGGTATCTCAGACTCGAATTTAAGCGATGTTAGCCAATTGAGAGGTGGAAAGTGGAGGCAGAAAAAGTAGATCGAAAAAGAACGAACAAGAAATACAAGGAAAACATGAAAAACGAGAAATTTTAAAAAAGCAGCCACCTTCTACTGATTTCTGTTTGCCTGGTATCTCAGACTTGAATTTTAGCGATTTTTGCCAATTGAGAGGTGGAAAGTGGAGGCAGAAAAAGTAGATCAAAAAAGAGAGCAAGAAAATAAAAAGAGAAACATGAAAAACAAGAAATTAAAAAAGCAGCCACCTTCTACTGATTTCTGTTCGCCTGGTATCTCTAGACTTGAATTTAAGCGATTTTTGCCAATTGAGAGGTGGAAAGTGGAGGCAGAAAAAGTAGATCGAAAAAAGAGAGCAAGAAAATACAAAGAGAAACATGAAAGACGAGAAATTAAAAAAGCAGCCACCTTCTACTGATTTCTGTTCGCCTGGTATCTCAGACTTGAATTTAACCGGATTTTGGCCAATTGAGAGGTGGAAAGGGGAGTGGATAAAAGTTAGATCGAAAAAGACAGGCAGAATACATGAACAAGACATGGAAAACGGAAGTAAAAGACAGCCACCTTCTCCTGATTTCTGTTCGCCTGGTATCTCAGACTTGAATTTAACCGATTTTTGCCAATTGAGAGGTGGAAAGTGGAGGCTGAAAAAGTAGATCGAAAAAAAAAAGGACCAGAAAATACAAAGAGAAACATGAAAAACGAGAAATTAAAAAAGCAGCCACCTTCTACTGATTTCTGTTCGCCTGGTATCTCAGACTTGAATTTAACCGATTTTGCCAATTGAGAGGTGGAAAGTGGAGGCAGAAAAAGTAGATCGAAAAAAAGAGGCCAGAAAATACAAAGAGAAACATGAAAAAACGAGAAATTAAAAAAGCAGCCACCTTCTACTGATTTCTGTTCGCCTGGTATCTCAGACTTGAATTTAACCGATGTTTGCCAATTGAGAGGTGGAAAGTGGAGGCAGAAAAAGTAGATCGAAAAAAGAGACCAAGAAAATACAAAGAGAAACATGAAAAACGAAAAATTAAAAAAAGCCACCTCTCTACTGATTTCTGTTCTCCCTGGTATCTTAAGACTTGAATTTAACGTGTTTTGCCAATTGAGAGGTGGAAAGTGGAGGCAGAAAAAGTAGACGATCGAAAAACCCAAGAAAATACAAAGAGAAACATGAAAAACGAGAAATTAAAAAAGCAGCCACCTCTTCTACTGATTTCTGTTCGCCTGGTATCTCAGACTTGAATTTAAGCGATGATTTTGCCAATTGAGAGGTGGAAAGTGGAGGCTAGAAAAAGTAGATCGAAAAAAGAGAGCAAGAAAATACAAAGAGAAACATGAAAAACGAGAAATTAAAAAAGCAGCCACCTTCTACTGATTTCTGTTCGCCTGGTATCTCAGACTTGAATTTTTAACCGATTTTTGCCAATTGAGAGGTGGAAAGTGGAGGCAGAAAAAGTAGATCGAAAAGAGAGCAAGAAAATACAAAGAGAAACATGAAAAACGAGAAATTTAAAAAAGCAGCCACCTTCTACTGATTTCTGTTCGCCTGGTATCTCAGACTTGAATTTAACCGATTTTAGCCAATTGCGAGGTGGAAAGTGGAGGGAAAAAGTAGATCGAAAAAGAGAGCAAGAAAATACAAAGAGAAACATGAAAAACGAGAAATTAAAAAAGCAGCCACCTTCTACTGATTTCTGTTTCGCATCTCAGACTTGAGAATTTAACCGATTTTTGCCAATTGAGAGGTGGAAAGTGGAGGCAGAAAAAGTAGAGAGAAAACAGAGAGCAAAGTAGATGAAACAGATAAAAAAGAGAACCAATATAAAATCTGTTCGCCAGAGAAACTCAGACTGAATTTAACCGATTTTAGCCAATTGAGAGGTGGAAAGTGGAGGCGAAAAAGTAGATAAAGGGAGCATGAAGGAAAATTAAAAAGCAGCCACCTTCTACTGATTTCTGTTCGCCTGGTATCTCAGACTTGAATTTAAAGCGATTTTTGCCAATTGAGAGGTGGAAAGTGGAGGCAGAAAAAGTAGATCGAAAAAGAGAGCCAGGAAAATACAAAGAGAAACATGAAAAACGAGAAATTAAAAAAGCAGCCACCTTCTACTGATTTCTGTTCGCCTGGTATCTCAGACTTGAATTTAACCGATTTGTTAGCCAATTGAGAGGTGGAAAGTGGAGGCAGAAAAAGTAGATCGAAAAAAGAGAGCAAGAAAATACAAAGAGAAACATGAAAAACGAAATTAAAAGCAGCCACCTTTCTTTTCTCTGTTGAATTTACGATTTCCAATTGGGGTGGAAAGTGGAGCGAAAAATAAATGAAAAACGAGAAATTAAAAAAGCAGCCACCTTCTACTGATTTCTGTTCGCCTGGTATCTCAGACTTGTAATTTAACCGATTTTTGCCAATTGAGAGGTGGAAAGTGGAGGCAGGCAAAAAGTAGATCGAAAAAAAGAGAGCCAGAAAATACAAAGAGAAACATGAAAAACGAGAAATTAAAAAAGCAGCCACCTTCTACTGATTTCTGTTCGCCTGGTATCTCAGACTTGAATTTAAGCGATGTTTGCCAATTGAGAGGTGGAAAGTGGAGGCAGAAAAAGTAGATCGAAAAAAGAGAACTAGAAAATACAAAGAGAAACATGAAAAACGAGAAATTAAAAAAGCAGCCACCTTCTACTGATTTCTGTTCGCCTGGTATCTCAGACTTGAATTTAACCGATTTTGCCAATTGAGAGGTGGAAAGTGGAGGCAGAAAAAGTAGATCGAAAAAAGAGAGCAAGAAAATACAAAGAGAAACATGAAAAACGAGAAATTAAAAAAGCAGCCACCTTCTACTGATTTCTGTTCGCCTGGTATCTCAGACTTGAATTTAACCGATTTTTGCCAATTGAGAGGTGGAAAGTGGAGGCAGAAAAAGTAGATCGAAAAAAGAGAGCAAGAAAATACAAAGAGAAACATGAAAAACGAGAAATTAAAAAAGCAGCCACCTTCTACTGATTTCTGTTCGCCTGGTATCTCAGACTTGAATTTAAGCGATGTTTGCCAATTGAGAGGTGGAAAGTGGAGGCAGAAAAAGTAGATCGAAAACAGAGAGCAAGAAAATACAAAGAGAAACATGAAAAACGAGAAATTAAAAAAGCAGCCACCTTCTACTGATTTCTGTTCGCCTGGTATCTCAGACTTGAATTTAACCGATTTTAGCCAATTGAGAGGTGGAAAGTGGAGGCAGAAAAAGTAGATCGAAAACAGAGAGCAAGAAAATACAAAGAGAAACATGAAAAACGAGAAATTAAAAAAGCAGCCACCTTCTACTGATTTCTGTTCGCCTGGTATCTCAGACTTGAATTTAACCGATTTTAGCCAATTGAGAGGTGGAAAGTGGAGGCAGAAAAAGTAGATCGAAAAAAAGAGCAAGAAAATACAAAGAGAAACATGAAAAACGAGAAATTAAAAAAGCAGCCACCTTCTACTGATTTCTGTTCGCCTGGTACCTCAGACTTGAATTTAAGCGATGTTTGCCAATTGAGAGGTGGAAAGTGGAGGCAGAAAAAGTAGATCGAAAAAAGAGAGCAAGAAAATACAAAGAGAAACATGAAAAACGAGAAATTAAAAAAGCAGCCACCTTCTACTGATTTCTGTTCGCCTGGTATCTCAGACTTGAATTTAACCGATTTTAGCCAATTGAGAGGTGGAAAGTGGAGGCAGAAAAAGTAGATCGAAAAAAGAGAGCAAGAAAATACAAAGAAACATGAAGAAACATGAAAAACGAGAAATTAAAAAAGCAGCCACCTTCTACTGATTTCTGTTCGCCTGGTATCTCAGACTTGAATTTAACCGATTTTGCCAATTGAGAGGTGGAAAGTGGAGGCAGAAAAAGTAGATCGAAAAAAGAGAGCAAGAAAATACAAAGAGAAACATGAAAAACGAGAAATTAAAAAAGCAGCCACCTTCTACTGATTTCTGTTCGCCTGGTATCTCAGACTTGAATTTAACCGATGTTTAGCCAATTGAGAGGTGGAAAGTGGAGGCAGAAAAAGTAGATCGAAAACAGAGAGCAAGAAAATACAAAGAGAAACATGAAAAACGAGAAATTAAAAAAGCAGCCACCTTCTACTGATTTCTGTTCGCCTGGTATCTCAGACTTGAATTTAACCGATGTTTGCCAATTGAGAGGTGGAAAGTGGAGGCAGAAAAAGTAGATCGAAAAAAGAGAGCAAGAAAATACAAAGAGAAACATGAAAAACGAGAAATTAAAAAAGCAGCCACCTTCTACTGATTTCTGTTCGCCTGGTATCTCAGACTTGAATTTAAGCGATGTTTGCCAATTGAGAGGTGGAAAGTGGAGGCAGAAAAAGTAGATCGAAAAAAGAGAACCAGAAAATACAAAGAGAAACATGAAAAACGAGAAATTAAAAAAGCAGCCACCTTCTACTGATTTCTGTTCGCCTGGTATCTCAGACTTGAATTTAACCGATTTTAGCCAATTGAGAGGTGGAAAGTGGAGGCAGAAAAAGTAGATCGAAAAAAGAGAGCAAGAAAATACAAAGAGAAACATGCAAAACGAGAAATTAAAAAAGCAGCCACCTTCTACTGATTTCTGTTCGCCTGGTACCTCAGACTTGAATTTAAGCGATGTTTGCCAATTGAGAGGTGGAAAGTGGAGGCAGAAAAAGTAGATCGAAAAAACAGAACCAGAAAATACAAAGAGAAACATGAAAAACGAGAAATTAAAAAAGCAGCCACCTTCTACTGATTTCTGTTCGCCTGGTATCTCAGACTTGAATTTAACTGATTTTAGCCAATTGAGAGGTGGAAAGTGGAGGCAGAAAAAGTAGATCGAAAAGAGAGCAAGAAAATACAAAGAGAAACATGAAAAACGAGAAATTAAAAAAGCAGCCACCTTCTACTGATTTCTGTTTGCCTGGTATCTCAGACTTGAATTTAACTGATTTTAGCCAATTGAGAGGTGGAAAGTGGAGGCAGAAAAAGTAGATCGAAAAAAGAGAGCAAGAAAATACAAAGAGAAACATGAAAAACGAGAAATTAAAAAAGCAGCCACCTTCTACTGATTTCTGTTTGCCTGGTATCTCAGACTTGAATTTAACCGATTTTTGCCAATTGAGAGGTGGAAAGTGGAGGCAGAAAAAGTAGATCGAAAACAGAGAGCAAGAAAATACAAAGAGAAACATGAAAAACGAGAAATTAAAAAAGCAGCCACCTTCTACTGATTTCTGTTCAACTGGTACCTCAGACTTGAATTAAACCGATTTTTGCCAATTGAGAGGTGGAAAGTGGAGGCAGAAAAAGTAGATCGAAAAAAGAGAGCAAGAAAATACAAAGAGAAACATGCAAGACGAGAAATTAAAAAAGCAGCCACCTTCTACTGATTTCTGTTCGCCTGGTATCTCAGTCTTGAATTTAAGCGATGTTTGCCAATTGATAAGTGGAGGCAGAAAAAGTAGATCGAAAACAGAGAGCAAGAAAATACAAAGAGAAACATGAAAAACGAGAAATTAAAAAAGCAGCCACCTTCTACTGATTTCTGTTCAACTGGTACCTCAGACTTGAATTAAACCGATTTTTGCCAATTGAGAGGTGGAAAGTGGAGGCAGAAAAAGTAGATCGAAAAAAGAGAACTAGAAAATACAAAGAGAAACAATTGAGAGGTAGAAAGTGGAGGCAGAAAAAGTAGATCGAAAAAAAAGAACCAGAAAATACAAAGAGAAACATGAACGAGAAGGAACGTGTGAGTCGCTTCTGGGGACGCGACTCTACTTATACCCGTACTCATTCAGTATATACATTTTTGAGCATGATTTTTTATAATTAAAGGAAAAAAAAAAATTTTACATTTTACATTTTTTTGCTACATCTGTTATCTACATCTACATCTACAATGTATATTTTACATCTAACATGTAGATTATAGATGTACCATTTAAATTCTACATCTCCTCCGCTAGGGGTTGCTCGCGCACTGAACGCGGCAGAGTGTGCGAGCGAGAAAGAGAATAAGTGGCTGTTTTCTTGCAGGAGGAGGCGGGGGAACCAACAGAAAATTAATTTCGTCATTCTGGCTATAATTATGATCCGATCTGTTTCAGATTCGGCAATCTGGTAGATATGGGCATTCTCTATGATACTGCGATTTAACTTTTATCGTATCTTTAAAATTGTGTCTGCCACAGATTTTCGTCCTTTGTGGGGGCGGAAGGGGGCGGGGCGAAATTTTGAAATACACTTGTAGCAGTGTGATATCACATGAGTCTAGAAACCAAATTTGGTTGCCCTAGCTTTTATAGTCTCTGAGATCCAGGCGCTCATGAAGACGGACAGACGGACAGACGGACGGACGGACAGACGGACGGACATGGCTATATCGACTCGGCTATTGATGCTGATCAAGAATATATATCCTTTATGGGGTCGGAAACGTTTCCTTCTCTGCGTTGCACACATCCACTTTTACCACAAATCTAATATACCCCTTAACTCTTTTTTGAGTACGGGTATAAAAACGAGAAATTAAAAAAGCAGCCACCTTCTACTGATTTCTGTTCGCCTGGTATCTCAGACTTGAATTTAACTGATTTTAGCCAATTGAGAGGTGGAAAGTGGAGGCAGAAAAAGTAGATCGAAAAAAGAGAACTAGAAAATACAAAGAGAAACATGAAAAACGAGAAATTAAAAAAGCAGCCACCTTCTACTGATTTCTGTTCGCCTGGTATCTCAGACTTGAATTTAACCGATTTTAGCCAATTGAGAGGTGGAAAGTGGAGGCTGAAAAAGTAGATCGAAAAAAGAGAGCAAGAAAATACAAAGAGAAACATGAAAGACGAGAAATTAAAAAAGCAGCCACCTTCTACTGATTTCTGTTTGCCTGGTATCTCAGACTTGAATTTAACTGATTTTAGCCAATTGAGAGGTGGAAAGTGGAGGCAGAAAAAGTAGATCGAAAAAAGAGAGCAAGAAAATACAAAGAGAAACATGAAAAACGAGAAATTAAAAAAGCAGCCACCATCTACTGATTTCTGTTTGCCTGGTATCTATAAAATTGGTCAGTCTGTCCAGGGTCCGCTACAAGAAAATTTGTAGATTGTAGGTGACTTTTCGGGTCGGAGTGGCCTGATCGTGAAAGAGGTAGGCGATAGGGGGAGTGTTCTAGCCGTCGAAAATTACTTCAAAAAGCGTGGTTGGTATTCTGTTGACGTTTCTTTATTGATTTATTTTGTTACGATGACTTTTGCTCGCGTATCTGGTTGGTTGGCCTTGGAGCCGGTGTACTGGGTGCCGACTTTGGCCGTGCTTGGCCTTTTTATGTAGCTGGCACCCGGAAATAATTGCTTATTGCTAACTTATGATTATGACAATAAATGTAGGAATTGGATTAGTAGGGAACGGCGAAAAGAGGTTTTTGTTACGTTGGCATCACGGAAGGTGATAGCTGAGTTTGGGCCAGTGGGTCAGTAATTCAATAATTGTTTATTGATAATGGGGCTGGTCATTGGGGTCGAAGCGTAGTGCTTCGTTGACAGTTTGAGACAAAGAAGGTTTTGCTAGGTTGGCATCACGGAAGGTGATAGCCGAGTTTTGGGCCAGTGGGTCGGAAATATGTTCTTTGATAGCTTATGACTATGGTGTCGATTATGAAATGTCCCAAGAGGTGGGGTGGTTTTAAAATTGTTGTGTGGACATAAATGTGTAGAGTGGTTTATTAATTACGAAATTTAAAATTGTTGTGTGGACATAAATGTGTAGAGTGGTTTATTAATTACGAAATGTCGCTTCGAGTGCTGACGCACCGCTACTTGGGGCATACCGTGGTTAGAGCCATGGGGCGCCAGCTCTGTGTAGAGCAGTTTCTTACTGGACACCCGCCAAAGTGGATGTGCTGCCTCTCCGCCGTTTGTGGCGAACCATGGGTAGACCTATGGTTCGTTACACCCCCCCCTTTCTTCCGGGTGGGTGTTAGTGGCGACGGGGGCGTTTAGGGGCGAAGCTTCCGTCGTCGGCTGCCTCCCTGTTGGCCGTTCTTCTGCTATCGACGACCCGTGTGTGGGTCGTGGTAGTCCGGACCCCCCATGGGGTATGGACGTAGCTGGTGGTCTGGGTATCCATGATCAGCTGGTGGATGAAGCCGGTTTCTCCTTCTGATGATGCTTCCTCTTCGTTCTCTGAGGATGATTCCTCTTCCTTCTCTGAGGATGATTCCTCTTCCTTCTCTGAGGGTGATTCCTCTTCCTTCTCTGAGGAGTGTTCCTCTTCAGAGTTAACGTCTTGATAGACCCCGTGGCTGTGTCGGGGGTCCCGCCGGAAGTGGGTTGTTGGTGGGCTTGGCGGAGCATAGCCTTCGTCCTCCAGAGTGGAGGGCATTTCTCGGAAGAGCCCCCACGGCACCGGCGAGTAGGAGGGTGTTGGTGGCGACGGCGTCCGTGGCGGTGGCGACCACAGGTTGGCCCGCGTGAAGCGTGATGGCCGTTGCCTCTCGTCTTCTTCCGACTCGGTGTCCTGAGCGGATGCCGTCTCGGCATCGCTCCAAGTCCTGGTTTCCGGTGCGGAGTCGCAAGACTCGCTGTCGGAGATGATGATTTCCTGGGCGGACGCTGCTCCGGCGTCGCTCCAGGTCCTGGCTTCCGGTGCGGAGTCGCAAGACTCGCTGTCGGATATGATAATGCTGGCCATGTCTTATTGGGGTGACTTGGTGGTATCTTCTGGTTGTGGTGCGCCCGGCGCTTACTGACGATACCTCGGGTTCACGGCTTGGTATGTTGGCGCCGTGGGCAGAGGTCGTGGTCAGCTCTTTTTTTTCTTTTCGGTGGCGTCGGCGTTCCTTAGTCTACCCGCGTGGGGCGATGCGCCGGGCCAGCGGGGCTTCCAGTGCTGGGTCGTTTTGGCAATGTGTGGCAAATTTTTGCTTGTTGTGGTTGCCTCGTCAGCGTTGCCTCGGTGCCGGTGGTGGTTGTCGAGGGAGGGGTGCTGGATGGTTCTGGTGCCGCTGCTTCACAATCCGTTGTGTCGTTGTTGGTAGCTCGGTTGTAGAGTCGCCGGCGTAAGCACCATATGCTTACGCAGAGTATCACGGCGACGACCCAGGTGAGGAGGTGTGAGGTGGCGCTATGGATCGTCAGCATTTCAATGTTTCTCAAGTTCTCCATGCTCAGCTCTCTTAGGAACGGCAGGCTTAGCTTGTCATGGTGCCCAGTGACATTTATGGCTGTCATTGAGGCGACCATTGCCTTCTTCGGGGATTCACCCAGGGGGTTCACATACCAAGTCCCGTTGAGAGAGACTCGGCTGGTGTAGGCCACCAGGTATGTGCCGGAGATGTTTTGTATTTCTCCCGCTGCGTTCTCCACGCTCACGAAGGCGTCGTTGATGACGAGCGTGCCATGATCCACCACGGTGATCGCGTCCAGGTGGCCGGGTAAGGTGGTGCAGTGGGCGGTTGTTCCGGCCACTAGTTGTTGAGCGCAGGTGGGTTCCCGTCGTTCCTTGCAGAACGTGACGCCGATGGTGGTTTCGCATGTGTCCAAGCTGACGGCTTGGCTTCCGCATTCCGCTACGGTGTTCCCTTTGCTGAAGTCCAAGATCTTGTGCTGGTGTTGCACGGGGAAGATCGTCATCCTCCGGCAGATCCGCTTAGGTTGGGGAAATTTGATGAGGAAAGTCAACAGATCCGGGCTCTGGAACACGCTAATGCTGGAGACTCCCAGTAGCTCGACCAGCCTGATATCGGTCAGTTGTTGTTCCTCAAATTCCCGGAGGTCGGCACCGTCCAGTAGCGTCGGGCTGATGACGTTCATTTTGGCCAGTGTCAGGCCCAGAATCAGGTTCTGTAGGTCATTGAGGATGACGCGGTTCTTTGCCAGTATCGCCTCCGTCAGCTGCAGTCGCTCTGTGTCTTCTCCTTTTACCAGGCTGTTCATGTAGCCAGTCAGCTCGTTGAGCCGGTTCTGCACCTTGGAGTTGACCGTCCGTTGCTCTGCCTCGGATTCGATCAGCTGGCCCTGCTTGAACCGAATTTGTTCCCAGTCGTCAAAGTCCGGGGTTCCGGCGACGACCTTTAGCGCGCTTCCGAGGATGTTTAGACTCCTGGCTCGTCGGTGGTGGGTTTTCAACGTTCCCACGAGGGTCTTGACGTGCTCCAGGTCGACAGCCAGGATGGTGGCAATTCGGCTCCCAGGGAATAACGCGGCAGACTCCTCCGCCTGCGCCAAGTATGCCTCGTAGGAGGTTACATTGGTTATATGGTGAAGGTAACCATATTTCTCCCACAGGACGGCGTCTCCGTCCACCACGGGCACATAGTTGGCGTGGGTGTAGTTGTTAAGCTTGATTGTGGCCTGTGTGGTGGCGGTGAGGATGAGGACGATCAGGAACGATGACATTCTGGGGTTATCTCTTCGGGTGAGTAGTTGGCGTTGTGTTGGCTTGCTGACTTGTGAGTCGATGGTCGTTTGAAGATGTATTGCTCGA
The DNA here is from genome assembly GCA_018150905.1 of Drosophila ambigua. Classification (NCBI taxonomy): domain Eukaryota; kingdom Metazoa; phylum Arthropoda; class Insecta; order Diptera; family Drosophilidae; genus Drosophila; species Drosophila ambigua. Next base: position 505,470 of record JAECWS010000105.1, read on the forward strand.
TTAGAACCGGGGTCCAGTTATATATAGGGTATCTCTGGTCATTGTTTTGGGACGGGTGTTTTTTTTTTTTTTTTTTTTCTCTTCCGGGTCCGTGTTTTTTTTGTCACGTGTTCAGCAATTTATGTCATGTGTGTGGCGTGTGCCCGGGTGGTTGGCCCCATAAGATGTGGGTCAGTAGGTTTTCCCCTTGTTTATTGCTTGGTGGTGTCTGCATCGTCTGCAGATTCCCCGGCGTCGTATTCGTGGTATCTTTTTAGGTCGTTGATGTTTGCGATTTTGCTTTTCCGATTTCCGATGTGTTGTAATTTCACGATGTTTGCTGAGCTAAAACCTTTTATTTTGTAGGGTCCGTCATATTTCGGGGCTAATTTCGCCGCGAAACCGCCGGCGGCGTTGGACAGGTGGTGTTGTCGCATCAGTACTAGAGTTCCCACCGTGGGGTGCCATTGTCTTCGGCGGAGATTATAATGTCTTGCCTGCTCGTGGTTGGCTCGCTGGATGTTATTTTTAACTATCGCGAACACTTCCTTGAGTCGCGCCGCCTTCTGGAGTGCGGTGTCTGGCGGGCTCCCTGTGCCAGGTGTAACTTCATCATATAGGGTTCCAGGTAAGCGAGGCTCTCTCCCGAACAGCAGAAAAGCTGGGCTAAATCCTGTTGTTTCCGAGACACTGGAGTTTACGGCGAGTGAAATCTCCGGGATTAATTCGTCCCAAGTGTTCTGGTGTTCTCCCACAAATTGGGCGATCATGGTTTTTACCGTCCGATTGGCCCGCTCCGTGGGGTTTTCCTGGGGGCAGTAGGGTGCGGTGTGTTGCAATTCTATCCCTGCCGTTTGTAGGAATGTTTGGAATGACCGGCTCGTAAATTGCGTGCCGTTGTCACACACAAATCGTTTCGGGACTCCGTAGTGGCTGAGTATGCGCTCTCTGAAAGCTAGTTCCAAAGTGGCGGTGGTGGCTTTCCTCAGGGGTATCAGTTCTACCCATTTAGTAAAGGTGTCGTGGAATACCAGCAGCATGGTGTTTCCTTTCTTGGATCGAGGCAGTGGCCCCACGAAGTCGGCGCATAGTGTGGCGAATGGTTCTTCCACTTTGCGGGTGAGCATCTTACCCACCGGTTTACGTTGTTGGGCTTTGAACTTCTGGCAGCTGGTGCAGCTGCGGACGTATTTCCTTACGTCCCGGTAAAGTCCTGGCCAATAGTACCGTTGACAGACTCGGGTTATGGTTTTACGGATTCCTAGATGGCCGGCCGTGGGTTGGTCGTGGCATTCTTGGAGGACTCTTGCGCGACGATCCTTTGGTACGCAAAGTTTCCATGACGTGTCCTCATTGTCCTCGGTGCTGCGGCCCAGGTGTCGATATAACTCCCCGTTCTCGTGCGTGTAGTCAGGGTATTTCGCGGGTTCGTCCTGAACTTGTTGTATCCGGCGTTGGAGCCAGGGGCAGGTTACTTTTACTTCCTCGACCCGTGCGAGGGTTCCCCGGGGTTGTCGGGATAGTGCATCTGCCACTACGTTCTGCTTGCCTGCCCGATAATGTACGTCATACTGGTATTGTTGGAGTTCCAGGGCCCACCTTGCTATTCTACCGTAGGGGCTTTCCAGTGTGTTCAGCCATTTGAGGGCGAGATGGTCGGTGATCACGTCGAACCGATAACCCTCCAGGTAACACCGGAGTTTCCGGATGGACCAGATGACTGCTAAGCATTCCTTGTCGGTCGCGGAGTAGTTTTCTTCTGCCGCGTTGAGCCGTCGGCTGACGTATGCGATAACTCGCTCCTTGCCTTCGATTTCCTGTGTAAGGACCGCGCCCACGCCGAGGTTGCTCGCGTCCGTTTGTAGCGAGAATTTCACCGAAAAATCGGGGCAAGCAAGAACTGGCGCCGTCGTGAGGAGTTCTTTTAGGTGATCGAAAGCAGCCTGCTGGGCTTCGGTCCATACCCATGGTTGGTCCTTCTTGAGTAGGCGAGACATCGGTTGGACGACCATCGCGAAGTTTGGTACAAACCTTCGGTACCAGGACGCCATCCCGATGCATTGACGAAGCTCTTTTAGGCTGGTGGGCGGCCGGAGCTCTTTGACGGCGGCAATTTTGTCGGGGTCAGTATGGATACCCTCATGGCTGATCATATGGCCGAGATACTTGATTTGGGTTTGAAAGAACGCGCATTTTTCCGCATTTATCCTTAGGTTCGCTTTCCGGAGTCGGGCCAACACCACTGTCAGGTTGCGTAGATGTTCGTTGAAATCCCGCCCAACGATGACAATGTCGTCTAGGTACGCGAAGGCATATGGTTCCATATCGGTCCCAATCACCGTGTCGAGTGCCCGCTGGAATGTCGCGGGTGCCGAGTGTAGTCCAAAGGGCATCACCTTCCATTGGTAGAGGCCTCGGCCCGGTACTGTGAAGGCTGTGGCTTCCCTACTTTCGTCAGCCATGGGGATCTGCCAGTATCCATTTTTCAGGTCGAGGGTGGTGATGAATCGCGCGTTTTGGAGCCGTTCCAAAATATAGTTGATCCTAGGTAGCGGGTATGCGTCGGGGATGGAATGCGTGTTGAGTTGTCGGTAGTCCACGCACATGCGCCATTTCCCGTTCTTTTTACGGACGAGTACAATTGGGGCGCTGTGGGGGCTCCGGGAGGGCTCGATGAGGCCTTCCGAAATCAATTGGTCTACCTGTTCGTTGATTATTCGCATCATCGCTGGATTCTTCGGATAGTACCGCTGTTTTATGGGCCGGTTATCTCTCATGACAATAGTGTGCTTGGCGATGTCCGATGTCCCGTGGAGGCCATCAAATTTTGGTAGCTCCTCATCTAGAAATGCCTGGATCTGTGGAGCCAAGTCTGGTGGCCACGGCTCCGGGACTGGTTCGGGCTCATGTTCGGTCGGATCGGTGGTTTCGGCGTCAGGTGGCTGACTGGGGTCTTCGGGTAAGAGGGTTGTGTCGAAGGCGCTGGGCGGTTCGACCCTCCGTTGGTAGTCGCTTATGTGGGCGACGATGGGGGTGGTGTCGGCCGTGGGTAGATATGTTTCATATCTCTGATGCAATACGTGAGTGGTATTGGTGGTCGTTTGGCGCATGAACAGGCGCGTCTCGATGATGCCTCTTGTGTCGCAGCGACGACTTGCGTGGGCGATGAAGATCTCGGACATGGTTCTAGGCATGGCTCGCTGCATGGCGCTAGGAATCATGTCAGTACGCGGAAGGTACTCCATTGTGTTGGCGAGGATCGGTGTGGCGTCGGCCGCGGGTAGGACCGGACGGCTGTCTGGGCATCGTGGGGGCATGGTGCTGGTTTCCGGGCCCTCGTTGAGGGGCTCTGTGGAGATCAGTTCGATTATGGGCCCCGTCCAGCGTGGGGTCAGCGTGGCTGTTTCCCGTGTGGCTGGGCTGTCGGATGGTGGTGGCCGTTGTCCTTTTTCGCGGCTGGTGGTCGGTTTTGAGGGTGTCCGTGCGTTCCCTGCTTCCGATGTGGTTTCTCTGCGTGCTTGCTCTGTTGCTTGTCTTGGACCTGGGCTTCCTGTGTCGAGCTCTGGGTTCAAGGGTGTTTGCCTCGTGTGTGAGATCCTCGTGGTTTGTTTGGGGTGTGTGTCCCCTGTGGTTGGCCTAGGACGCGGTTGCTCCGTAGTGACCGTGGGACTTGTTTTCCCGATCGCTTGGTTGTGGTTGGCTTGTGTTGGCCTCGGATTCGTGTTCTCCGTTGTGGGCCGGCGCTTCGTTTTCGTTGTCATTGGTTTGGGTGCCGAGTGCTGCGTTGCAGTATTGGGTGTCGTGAGCGTTGGGGTAGGTTGGGTACGTGGTGGCGTTGTGGTTGGTGTAAGCTTCTGGCTTCTGGGCGCGGGGCCTGGTATGTGATTGGTCGGATCTTCGGGTGTGGTTAGCGTGGCCGACTGATTGCTTAGTTGCAGTTGTGTGCTGCCGCATTGGATCGTGGCTTCGATGGCGCATAGGAAATCCATGCCGACAATGACTTCCTCCAACATGTTAGGCAGAACTAGGAGCGGTATGTGTACCTCTCGTTGGTCCAGCTTGATGGGCTCCCGTAGAACTTGAGTGATCTCTCTGACCGAGCCGTCGGCCAGGCGTATGCGGGTGCTGGCATCTTGCAAGTTGGTGTGATTGTCTAGTTGTCGGGCGAGGTGGGTGTTGATGAAGCTTTTGGAGGCCCCGGTGTCTATGGTAGCCTCCGTTGCGTGTCCTCCTATGGTTACCGTTGCCACTATCCGACCGTTGTGCACATGTAGTAGGTTGTTTAGTTGCGGTTCGGGGGAGGCGTCGTTCCCGGCTGCTCCCGTGTCAGCTGGGGACGCGTGTCGTTTCCCGACGTGTTCTGGCGGCAGCATTTGAAGGTCCGTGTGCCGCGCTTGCCACATTCCCAGCAAAATAGGATCGACGGGTTCTGGCAGTCGTATGCCACATGCCCTGCTTCACCACACCGGCGACAGGCTGCGCGTGGGTTGGCGATAGGGGTCGTGATCATGCGGTGTGCCACCTCGGGCGTCGACTGGCTGCTGGAGGGGGCTTGCTGCCTCCTTGGCGAGTCTGCCGCCTCCCAATGTGGTTGCCGAAACGGTGGCCGGGGTGGACCGTCGTTCCTTGGCTCGGTGGCCGGCCTCGGGTATCTTGGGGTGCTTCGCGGCGGTGCGAAAGTGGGCGGGATGGTCCGCTCTTGGATGCTCTCGAACTCGGTAGCCAACATTGTGAGCTGAGCCAAGCTTTGGAGTTCGTGTCGCCGCACATACATCTGGTATGCTGGCAGGGCGTTGTCGTAGATCCTGTTCAACTCCTTGGCGCCGTCGTACCCGGCGTGGTGCATGAGTAGCCTTATCTCGATGAGGTAATCCTTGAACAATTCTCCTCTTGCTTGCTTGCGGGCCCGGATTCGGTCTTCCAATTGCTCGAAGTACCGTGGCGGCAAGAAGAAAGTCAAGAATTCTTGGCGGAAATAGGCCCATGAGCTGCCTTGTAGTTGGCTGGTGCGGTACCAGCGACTGGCCCGATCAGTGAGAAGTTCCGTCATGGCTCGGGGCAGCTGATTCGCGTCCACCCCATATGAGAGAGCTCGTTCCTCGAGTAGTTCCAGAAACGCGAGTGGATCGTCCTGTCCGTCGAACCTGATTCCCCATTTCCGAATCTGTTCCGCAATGTGGGCGGTGGAAGAGTCCATGGCTGGCACGATCCTCTGGGTGGGCGAGCGGCTGGTCTCCGTAACTGGAGGTCTGGGCAGATCGGCTGGCGTTACGATGCGTGGTGGGCAGGGTGTGCTGTATTCGGCCGCTGTGGGTACTTGTAACCCGGCTTTTGGGTCGGTCTTCCGCTGGTCAGACGGCCCAGGAGTGGTGGGCATGGGTGATCGGGAGCGTCCTGCTGGTCTGGCGTATTGTCGTTCGAGGTCTCCCAGTCGGACCCAGGCGTCCTGCGAGAGGGTTCCGGCTACTAACGCGGCGAACCTCTTTCGTCGTTCCTCGACCGTTCCTTCGGTGCCAAAACCGAATTCCTCGGCAAGGGCCTCCAGCTCGTCTCGACGGAGTTTGTAAATCCAGCCGGTGGTGACTCCTGGGTTGGTAAGGTGTCCCTCCGGGTAAATTTCGTTGAGCCGATCGTCTCCGTGGCCTTCCATGGTGTGTTTCTGCGACTATGGATGCTGACTTACGTTTGGTTTGGTCGTATTTCTGCGCGGTAGCACTTCTGTTTGATACTTTCACTGCGGCACTACTTGTTCGCGACCGGATTTAGTGTGGGCGGGGTTTTGTGCTTGGCGGTTATTGATCCTCGCTAGCCTAGTCTCTTTCGGTGGCCGTGGGTCTTTACTCCACAAAGCTCCGTATCAAGGTGTTAGTTACCTTAAAGTCACCAAAAAGTCCCTGCTCGGGCGCCACTTGTGAGGATCCTATTTCAGGCTGGGATATGCGTCAGTCTGTCCAGGGTCCGCTACAAGAAAATTTGTAGATTGTAGGTGACTTTTCGGGTTGGAGTGGCCTGATCGTGAAAGAGGTAGGCGACAGGGGGAGTGTTCTAGCCGTCGAAAATTACTTCAAAAAGCGTGGTTGGTATTCTGTTGACGTTTCTTTATTGATTTATTTTGTTACGATGACTTTTGCTCGCGTATCTGGTTGGTTGGCCTTGGAGCCGGTGTACTGGGTGCCGACTTTGGCCGTGCTTGGCCTTTTTATGTAGCTGGCACCCGGAAATAATTGCTTATTGCTAACTTATGATTATGACAATAAATGTAGGAATTGGATTAGTAGGGAACGGCGAAAAGAGGTTTTTGTTACGTTGGCATCACGGAAGGTGATAGCTGAGTTTGGGCCAGTGGGTCAGTAATTCAGTAATTGTTTATTGATAATGGGGCTGGTCATTGGGGTCGAAGCGTAGTGCTTCGTTGACAGTTTGAGACAAAGAAGGTTTTGCTAGGTTGGCATCACGGAAGGTGATAGCCGAGTTTTGGGCCAGTGGGTCGGAAATTGTTCTTTGATAGCTTATGACTATGGTGTCGATTATGAAATGTCCCAAGAGGTGGGGTGGTTTTAAAATTGTTGTGTGGACATAAATGTGTAGAGTGGTTTATTAATTAAAATTGTCGTGTGGACATAAATGTGTAGAGTGGTTTTTTAATTACGAGATGTCGCTTCGAGTGCTGACGCACCGCTACTTGGGGCATACCGTGGTTAGAGCCATGGGGCGCCAGCTCTGTGTAGAGCAGTTTCTTACTGGACACCCGCCAAAGTGGATGTGCTGCCTCTCCGCCGTTTGTGGCGAACCATGGGTAGACCTATGGTTCGTTACAAAGTGAAGGCAGCAACGAAATATAAAGAGAAACAAGAAAATACAAGAAATCAAAAGAAGCAGCGCCCTTCTGCTGATTTCTGTTCGCCTGGTATCTCAGATTTGTATTTAATCGATTTTAGCCAATTGAGAGGTGGAAAGTGGAGGCAGAAAAAATAAGTTCGAAAACAGAGAGCAAGAAAATACAAAGAAAAATATGAAAAACGAGAAATTAAAAAAGCAGCCACCTTCTACTGATTTCTGTTCGCCTGGTACCTCAGACTTGAATTTAAACGATTTTTGCC